>JBCNJP010000024.1:47004092-47094092 GCA_039602395.1 Deinandra increscens subsp. villosa | reverse complement strand
TATGTCATTGATGCCTGTCACACCACATCTCTTCGGTTGAAGAAATTGCAGCAGCAAAAACATAAGTTTTCCAGTAACGGTGGAGGTGATAGCTTCAGTGGCAGTAGTGTAGTCAAGGAAATATTTGGAGGAGCTTTACAGAGCCAGGTGAAGTGTCTTGCCTGTGGCAATGAATCCAACAAGGTTGATGAGATAATGGATATTAGTATTGATGTAGTAAATAGTAGTTCTATCAAGGAAGCTTTTCAGAAATTTTTTCAACCTGAGACTCTAGATGGGAATAACAAGTACAAATGTGAAAGGTAGGCGTAGCATCCTTACTATATTGCTTACACATGTATGTTTTATATCATGCCTTATATATTTGATACAAATGCTTGAGTTATAACCTTGTGCTTTTCTAGTTGTAAAAAGTTGGTACCAGCAAGAAAGCAAATGTCTATCCTTCAGGCACCTAACATTCTTGTAATACAACTAAAGGTGGGTTCTATTGGTGGCAGTTTTATTAAAATTCTGTTAGCATCAGGATAAGTGGTAACATTAGTTTTAAAAATAGCGCCTGAGGTGTGAGGCTCTCAAGGCGATTAGGAAAACGCCTTAGGGCCTTGAGGTGGCGTCTCATGCACATCTTTGTCAACATTGGGGTCTGTAGGAGTGTGATACATAGAAAAAACGAAAGCAATGAAGAGATTGTGAATGATTTACATGATAAAAAGTGAAATATGTAAAAAAGATTAGACAAATGCGATTTTTGGTTGTACATAAGGCTTATTTGGTTGTACATAGAGTAACGACTTGCGTACGTAAGGCTCTCGCCTCATGCTTCTCTGCCTCACTTTTAAAACCAAGGTGGTAACTAATTAAGCTTCTCTTTTGGTTGGATAGAGGTTTGAGGGATTATATGGTGGCAAGATAGACAAAGCAATTACTTTTGAGGAAGTATTAGTTCTTTCAAGTTTCACATGCAAAACAAGCCAGGTACGCTGGCCCAATCTTATCAGTAATTTAACTCTTCTTTGAATCAGTTGTCTTATAGGCACATTGGAAAAAAAAGTACCAAAGACAACTTTATGACCAAGAGTGATAGGTCGCATAAACGAGTATATTAAGAGTTTAAAACATCTTTTCATGTTACAACATTTGCTATATGTTTATAGGATTGGAAGCATATGACAAACAAGCTCATCGAGAGGAACTTGTTCACTTGTTGTCTAATAATGTAACCTAAGGGATATTATATGTGCATGAAGTAGCGGATAGTCTATGATACAAGTATATAAGATATTATGCTCAACTCGTTTCCCTGTAGATTTCATTTTAGATGTGTTTTTCTCTATAGCTTGATTTCATTATGAGGTGTTTAATCAGAAATAGTTACTCTTGTTATATCATCATATGTGGAACACTTCTATATGGTATGTAGTTTAAGTTGTGTTGTAAATCATCCTGAATGTTTTTCTATTTTAGTATTTCTCCTCTTGGAACTATTTTCTAATCCAGTCAATTAATTATTCTGTAGGATCCTCATCCAGAGTATAAACTTTTTGCTACCATTGTACATTCTGGCTGCTCACCTGATTCAGGACACTATTATGCTTACATCAAGGTTTGTCTATGCTTTGCTGTAATCTCTCATATTCAACACTTGGTATTAGAGTATCAATCTCTTCTGACTTATGAATGCATTATGCGTCATTTCGGGTTTTGTTTTTATCACTATCGTGTCAAACTGGTTGAAAGTGGTTCAAGTTTTTTCATGTGTAATACCTCCTGAATCGTTTTATACCAAAACTTACTACTTTTGTAGCCAACTAATTGTATCTGGCACACTAATTATTTATAAAATGTTTATTAATTCTGTACAAAATGCTTTCCAAGTCAGGCCAAAAGTATCTGGTTTGACCCGTTAACCGACCCACTCATTTTGCCACGTCTAATCTTGGTTTTAAATATGCATACAGGATGCGATTGGCTGTTGGTATTGCTGCAATGATTCTTTTGTTTCAGTTTCAAGCCTAGAAGAAGTTTTCTCTGAGAAAGTCTATATTCTTTTCTTCTCTCGTACCAAACAGAAGCCTGTTTTACCTAACAGAAGTTTATCTACTAACGGAACAAAATCATATGATTGCAATGGGAATGATACCTCAAAAATTCCGAGGTCTAATAATCAGAAGTCTACAGACTCACAACAACAGAAAGTTGATCCTGCAACATCACCTAAAGTTGACAAATTTCTTTGTGGTCCTCAAAAGAAGCCAGGCAGTGTTGGTGCCAAAAAGTTCCCTGAAATCATCATTCATAATAAAGAAAACAATGATAATAATGGTGATGGAAAAGCCTTAAACTCTAAGAAGACAAGTGATAAAAAGATTCCATTGTTAGAGGACAAAAGTGGATTAAGCCAAAGTAAACATGTTGCAAATGGAAATGTTGAGATTCATAGGAATGGAGATGAGTTTGTTGCAAATGGGTGTATGAACAATGCTACAAGAAATGGAACCGGAACAGGTAAATTGCATAATGGTATTACTAAAAATCTTTCTCACGAATCAGAATTAGAGAGGAAACATGAAGAGCAGAAATCTTGTGATTTACCTTCTGAAGATCATCAGTCACTAGCAAAGCATGAAGAACTGACAGCAACGTATGTTACTTCTCACCTTTAGTTAATGCTTCACTTATTTCTGATTGTTGGACACTTATTTTATCGTTATTGTTGATAAATTGCTATCAGATAATTAGAAAATAGGAACTAATGGGTTAAGCCGTGAAACGGCAAATATAGTGTGGGATTTGATTATGTTAACCAACAAATCTGTAATGATTCAAAAACTTATAAATATGATTTTGCCTTAGTAATGTTAATTGGCCTCAGCACCAGGGATTGCTTTTAATTTCTCTTCTGCACAGGGATCACTTGTTTTTGTGTAACAGTTTATTATAGTTTGCTTCTCATAATTTGAATGGAAGTGACTTTTTTCTTTACATGCCTCAGTCTTATGAAAGAAGCTTCTTCTTTTCTGCGAAGCTGTGGTTATTCAGACGAGGTTGCAACTTTCATGCGTGCCAAGAAGCTGAGAATACAAGATGAAGGCAATAATGCGTTACAGAGGAATGAACTTAAGTAAGTCACTCTCTTCTGTGCAATTTATTTTACTTACAAATTAAGTGGGCAGTTTGGTTTTTATTTTCATATAATATCAGGTTTTCAGTGCCATAATTGATGCCTTCTTTTCTCGTGATTGGAAGATTACTTCTTGAAAACTTGTCCCTTTCTTCGTTTTAAAAAGCGTGAGGCACTTTGAGACGTTTAGGTCTTGAGATGAGGCGTGAGGCAATAGCTTTACGTACAACACAATAAACTTTATGTACAACCAAGCTGCATCTATATCATCTCTTTTACATATGAGCCTTGTTACCAAGTATATCTCTTTGTCCCTTGGTGGTTGTTACATATAAGCCTCTTACCGACCCTAATTTAAACCCAGATGTGCATGAGGTGCAACCTCAAGGTTCTAAGGCGTTTTCTAGATCACCTTGCGCCACACTTAAGACGCACTTTTCAAAACCAATGACTTTTTTTTTTCTTTCATGTTGTTGTGATTATATGGCAGGTACTTTCTATGCTTGTGGTATAAATTTTCTTTTGCCTTGTCATAAATTTTTATTATTAATTTTATTGATAACTTCCATTAAATATTAATATCTTATAGTTTATTACTGTTTAGATAAAGACTAGGGTTATTGTTTCTAGTAGGAATGTAGGATACAAATTATTATAAAAAATATATTAATAAGTTGGTGTCTTGGGAGAGTGACTTACCTCTTCGAAGTAATTTTAGAACAGCAAACTCATACACCCTCTAATACCTACTTCTAAATCTATGTTAACGTCTCTTAGGGGACTAGAACCCTCAACCATTTGGGGAACACTTTTAATACACACAATTATATTGCTAGGCTAGAAGCCCTTTGGTTCTGGAATTCTTGAAAGCTGTTGACTTAAGTAGTAAGGTCCAAAAGGTTTTTCTTTTCAAATCAGGATCATTTGAAACATATGATGAAACAGTGAAGACACTTATAACAAGGGCGTAAATGAGCTTGGAGTGTGAGTTTCTAGCATGGGCTCGGCATGGCTCATTTACTGTATATTATTTATTTTATTAATTTATTTATATACATGTATAATTATTTTTTTATACAAGTATTAGGTGTGGATGGTCCCTTTCATTCTAGGTTTGCTTTTAGTCTTAGGTGGACCTTTACTATCTGGGTGCCTACAACTTTCTCCTTGTTCTTTTGTCTTGCTGCTGCTTGATCCTTATTATATGTTGTCTCTTGCATGTTTTTTGTATGCTTAACAGTTAACACTTTAGCATTGGATTAAGCTATGTTCTTTAGATACTTGATACACCTCGCTGATCTTTCTGCGTATGGTACAGGACTCTACGTCCTGTGTTTCTTTATGTGCTCTACATACTTGATACTTGTATTCGATACTTATTGTACGTATGTGTGCTTTTGTTTGTTTTTATTTTTTCGAGCTGGGTGTCTCATTGGGTGCCTTTTTATCCCTGTGATAAAGGTAAGGTTTGCCCTCATCTCACCTTTCCCAGACCCTACTCAATGAGTGTGATGACACTGGGTATGTTTTACTTTTTATTTGTTTATAAGTATTATTTTGTAAATGTATATCTAATATATTAATTTAATATCATATAGCATCGAGCTCGTTAAGCTCGACTCAATTTGAGTAGCTCACAAGCCTTGAGTCGTTTTTTAAATAAACCATGTGTGAAGTCATAAACATTGCACAACATGAAATTTGTAGTTTTGGGTATGCATGACTTTCTTAATTAAACCCGGGCCTGTTTTTTTCTTTTTCTTCTTTTTTTCTCTAAATTCAGATAGCTATGCGGTATTGCCCCATTAAAAGTTGGATTTCATGTTGAGTGCTTATTAGCAACTGAAACTAGTTTGTGCTTACATTACCGTAACACGCAGGAGGAAAATGATAGCAGATGCAAAGGCTACTCTTATTTCTCAAGTTCCCGATTCGTTGAAAACTGAACTTATCAAACGCATCAGATCTCATATCGTTCAGTGAAACAAGGGCGGCATGGTACTGATACTCAACATGGACACTCCTTTCAATCCAGTTAATAGTAAAGGTGAAAAAATTGAACTGTCAGGTTTGGGAACGAATCAAAACTTGTTGGGGTTGAAACGTGCGACTTTTAAACAGGTGTCACGTTGGGCGGACCCGCTAACACCATTTCTGTTTTTTTTAAAATATCATCGACCTAATATAATAACAAAAACAGTGTCACTAAGATAACAAAACCCGTACTTTTGAATAAGCCAATTTAGGAGGTTGTACGTCCGGGTGGATGAGTCGAAACTAACACTTGTAACTTATATTTCGTCTTTAATTGTTTTGCAGGCTCCAAACTTGGGGGGGGAGGTGGATACGAGACGCCACGTCAGCATCTGTATGTATTTTAACGAGGCATATAGGCTGGTTGAGCAGAGAGTTTATTGGTAACGGTATTAGATACACATAACATATATATAACATATATATACATACATATATATACTTTCTGTAAAATACAAACTTTTTTTTACATATATTTAGTGTTAATGGCGCAAAATGCAGCTGTCTAAGTTCGTTTTAAAAGGAATAATAACATAAAAGTTATATAGAAGAGCAAAACAATCAGCTTCGGAATTATAAAACTGAAAAAGTCACTTCTAAACTCATGGAATACGTTACTTACCCGTCACGTATCTACTTTCACAATGTAACTCATGGTCCGGTAAACTTTTCACTCGTGTACGTTTTGCAACAAAGCAGTGTCATATGCTACAGTACGACATGCAATTTCGCATATGTATTTTATATCTGTTAGGAACTAGAAAAAATGACTCATACGTGTTACAGCGTGGTATATAGCTTTAAAAACTTTATAAATAAATTTCACTACCCTAGTGTTGAGGCGAGAATGACAGGGTTCGCACAAAACAATTGCATTACTAAAGTGCAACGTAAAGAAAATTAAAATATGATACATATACGCGACGGTGTGAAACTCTAATAAATGAAAACCTAAAAAAAGTAGAAGAAATGCAACGTAATGAAAATGTAAGTACAGAATGGCTTAAGGAGTAAATGGATATTAGTCACTCAAATTTTATGAAAACTCACTCAAAACCTCATATTAGAATATGTGTTGATACAATAATAAACCCTCATTTGGCTACCCTATTTATAGACTAAACATGACTTGGAATGTTGCAAGTGTCCTTATCACATATTCTAATTTATTAATTAACCTCTTCTAATATATTAATAAAAAAACTAGATATACCAACTTGTATATTTAATAATATAACCTAAGCTGTTGCTTCGGGCCGACCCGACTCACCGATTTGTGGACCGGAGAATTAGTTCTTGTGGGTCAACAAAGGCCACACAATGACACTAAACTAAAAATAAACACGACGATTAAACTACGACTAAAGAAACCTAGACAGAAAAGAGAAAAAAAGCATGGCCTATCATGTGAAACCAAAAAGTACCACTTGGTAACATTCGATTGGTATACCTTATGAGACTAATTATATATATTTACAAAAATAATTGATGGTCCAAGACACAATGTCAACTATTCATATGTTGACCAATGAGGGCATGACACGTGTCATGCCTAACCAGTAATAGCATGACATGTGTCATTTCTAACCAATACATTTTTCCATCCAATAATTAAATGACACGTGTCATGTTGTTTTTTTAAATTTTACGTTTTATAGCACTTAACTTTTTTACTTTCGTTTTTAGTTTTTTTACTTTCGTTTTTAGTTTTTTTATTTTCGTTTGTAGTTTTTTTACTTTCGTTTTTAGTATACTTTTAGAGTTTTCGACTTACGTCATCCTTTATAGTCGTTAAAAGGTGACCCGTCGCAACGCGCGGTGGTCAACTTTCAGACCACTTTTAGAAGTTTTTGAATTTGCTCACAGCGTTTTGAAAAATGGGTGTTAGGCTGCGTGTCATGTACATGTGGTATTTTTTTTCAGACTTAAGCGCAAGTGGTCAACTTTTAAATCACTTTTAGAGTTTTCGACTTTGGCCACGACGTTTTGGAAAATGGGTGCCCCGCCGTGAAGCGCAGACGGGTCACCATCTTGTTGAAATAATAAGCCTTTCAATATGACCAAGTTAAAGAATATAATGATGATAAATAATTACTTTCACTGATTCTTTATACGTTTAAATCCTAATACATGAACATTATAATTGAACATGATGCACTTTTGAAGTCATTAGAAGGTATAGAAGACACAACTCTGAAAACAAGCACTAAACCTTGCCCAGGCTTTGCCTTTTATATTAGGAAAATAAGATTATAGAAATGTTTACAAACAAATTTGCTACAAAAATTATGAGTGGTAGTAATCTTACAAAAATCACTGATAAACCCCTGTTATCTACAAAAGAAACTCAAGAAATTTGTCATTTTCACTTGGCACCTGTCTTTAAAAATCTTAAAACTCGTAAACTAATATACATCTTTCTCCATTTCATGCCTATTTCCTAACCGTAATTTTAATACTATTTTTGTATTGCTAATAATTTTGGTTGAAATTCAAGTTACCGTTTAGGCCCCTTGCTTTTCAACAATAAACACTTCAGCCCCTTCCATAACGACCGCCTTTTCTTCGTGGCCAATGGCCACCCACCCACGTGCCCAACATGCGCCTTCCCACTCTTTCTCACCGCCAGCCCCCGCACCTCCGGCGGCCGGTACATCCGGATCAACGGCCACTTTATCCCGGAGAAAAACGGGTGCCGTTTTATCTCCGTCGCACCCCTGGCGCATCCTAGCCGCTCCCCGGGATCTTTCACTAGTAACTTCTCTATCAAGTCTTTAGCCTGCGCCATTCCTCGCGTGTTTGTGTTTTCTTCATCAAACCTCACCGTTTTTGTTGCTATATTGCGCAGGGTGGACTCCTTACTCCCTCCTCTAAACGGCGTCGTTCCGTGTAACAATTCGTAAACTAACACTCCAAACGCCCACCAATCTACGCCGTTGCCGTGGCCGTTGCCGGTGATCAGCTCCGGCGAGAGGTATTCGTGCGTCCCGACGCATGATCTCGAGAACGCCGTCGTCGGCTCTGCCACAAACTCCGTCAGCGTTTCTTCTTCCGTACGTCTCCGGCCGTAAAATTTACGATTCCGGTGAGCACTTTCGTGAATATTCCGGTTATGATCTAGCTTCGGAACGACGTCGGCGTGGAAACAGAGATCGAAATCCGAGAGCATAATGTGACCGTCATGACGGATCAGGATGTTTTCCGGCTTCAAATCACGGTACACGATCCCGAGCGAGTGGAGATACTCAAGCGCCACCAGCACCTCCGCCGCGAAAAACCTAACGGCGTCGATCGGAAACCGGTAGCTCGGTTGCTTCCTGAGCAAGGAATGCAGATCTCCGTTGGGACAGAAATCGATGAGAAAACAGGTGTAATGAGAAGCTTCGAGATGCGCGTAGAGCGTAGGGAGGAACGGGTGGTCCAGCGAGGACAGGATCCGCGCCTCCGTCTGCACCTGTAACAGCTTTTTACACGTCAGCAGGTTGTTATCAACAACTTTGAGCGCGAAATTCGCGTGGTCGTTGTCACGGAGACGGCAGAGGAAAACTCTGCCGAGATTTCCGGATCCGACGTGGCGGACGAGCTTCAAATGGTGGAGATGCAGCGTGCCGTCGGAGGAGAGGTTCGTGGCGGCGGTTACGGCTGACCAGTTCGAGTTATCGGATTTCCGGTGAGGACGGGAATGGAGGTTGCGGATCTCCGTCGAGGATGCGGCGGCGGAGACGGAGGAGATGCGAGTGGAATCGTTGAAACTGAGGCATAAACTGGAACGGGCGAGGCTGGAGCGGGCGCTGGTGGTGGTGGTGATGGATGTGGAGCTGGTGAAGCTGAGATCGAGATCGGAATCTTGGTGAGAGAGAGCATTATAATAGTGATCGTCTTCCATTTCCATAATAATATCTGTGAGAAATTGAAATTGAAATTGAAATTGAGATGGAGAAGGTGGAGAAGAGGAGGGGTTATTTATAAGAACGTGGGGGTGGTGAGGTTGACTTTAACTGTAGATGGAAGAGTTTGGTTGACTTTATGGGCGTAGTTACTTGGGACTTGCAATTTCAGTTGTTCTTATCTGTTAAATTATTATTTTTATTATTTACTATTATTGATTTATTATCATACGTTAAGTGAGCTTCAATTTAGCCCATATGGAACCGACCACTCTACTTCGCATTTAATGAGGTTAAATTATCATGTTATTTTAAATTAAAAATAATTTATTATGTGATATTATTTTTTTCTTATTGAATCTATATGATTGTATATTACTTGTTACAAAATATAAATCATCCCGACAGGCAAAGGAGGTGGATAATAAGGTATGTCACCAAACCTTTTTGAATAACAAAACTAAATCGTGTGAAAATAACACATTACATCATTACACATTATGTTTTACACATTACAATGTAAAATGTTAGGCTGGAGCCGAGTCCGATCTCGTTTAGGGTTGAGCTCGACTTGTTTATAATAATAGAGATCAAGCTTGACTTGTTTAGAACTTTATTTCTAAAGCTCGAGTTCAACTTGTTTTGAACTTTGTTTTCAAAGCTCGAGTTCGCCTCGTTTAATATGTAATTATTATTTTTATATTATTTTATAGTTAATTGTTCATATTTATAATAATATTTTTATATACGGACAAAATACATATTATTTTATAATTTTTTTTTAATTTTATATATAATATAACTATTATTAATCTAAATATATACAATGTATTAAATAAAAACTATATAAATATGAAGGCTTGTTAGGCTCGCAAGCCAACTCGAACTTGTTTATTAAACGAGTCATATTTCAGACTTGAGTTCGGGCTTGATCTCGTGTAGGTTCGACTCGTTCGAGCTTTTACCGATTCGATCTCTAGCCGAGCACGAGCTGACTTGACTCGTTTACACGTACCCCTAAAATTACATACATGATGTAAACAAGTTTACACAAGCATAGGGTTCAAGCTTAAGTTTCATGTGAAGATTGAGATTCGTTTGTTGTTGGATCAACTTGCTTTAGTGAAGCCGCAAACTTGAATTTTGACGTAAGAGATATGAGTTTGATTTAAAAACTAACAAACACTATAAATACTTATGATATGAAAGAATAAAGATGAATATTGTCTGGGCTTGTTATATGTTTTAGAAATTGTATAAATTACTTGATAAAACTTCGCCTCATTTACAACAATAGTTGATGCTTCAATTCAAGTATGTTTCACAATCTTTCTACATCTTTCATATACTACTTAGAAATACTTAGGGTCCATTTGATTTATGGGATTTTAATGGAATTAGAAATTTGAATTCCCTTTGTGTTAGGTTGGAAGGAAACTGAGTAAAGAAAGTCTTATGTTAGATTTAGCTTTTTATTTTTTTTCCTTAATTTCTTTAATAAAGTTGCATATATAGTCCCTAAAAATACTAAGGTGCATAATTAGTCGTTTTTATAAATTGCCTAAAATACTCTTTAAGTTAACGAAGAAAATGGATGGAATTAGTCATCTGGATTAAAATGACAAAAAATCGTAAACTATTGAATGAAAATGGCGTTTTTTAAGAATGTGGAGGAACGTGACAAAAAGTGTCAAACCGCAAAGACGGAAATGGCTAACTCATAGTTCAAAGAGAAATATGAGTTATCAAACCAAACATGATGTAGTTTAGGAACATAGTAGAGTAGATTTATCGTTTAAAAAAAAAATCAAATTCATATTGATATTGTTTGCATTCCCTAGTATAATACAATGTGACATCAATATTTAGTGATTTTTATAAAGTTATCAAGTCATTTTAGTTAGGTAGATTTATACTAATTACAAAAGGGAAATCAGATAAACATTTAAGTAGGTATAAAGTGCACTTGAGACTAATAAATAACATGTGACACCTTGAAATTAACCTCATGTGTTCAAGGTGATAGAGACTAATGAGGAGCTAGCTGATCCAAAAACTTAGGAGATTCGTATATGGACCAACTAGATAAAGACAAACGGAGCAGAAAATGCTCAAACTTTAAACGGATATAACTTGAACTATAGCGGAATCATGAGGTCTATAAGCGGTACACTAAAAGGTCACGACTTTAACATAGGCAGTTTGACCCCTCTGTCAAAACCGAATTCCTTCAAGAAGGACTTCGATTTCGCAAGTCAATGTTTTCCCCCGGTTTCTTAATTTGAAATGGTTTCTTTCGTTACCTAAAATGTGCAACTCTTTAATTGGGTTGATTTACACATAATCTTAGAAGTTAAATTTTAGTTTTTTTTACTTTTGATTGTCAACTCCAGTAATTTAGCAAAACCCTGTTGAATTTAGAATCTCACTTGCTTGAGACATCGAAGAATATACTATTTTTCATTTAGTTTACCTTATTTATACAATTTCTGCTTCCCACTATGAGCGAAGATTCAATATGTTCAGGGAGGGGGAGTGATAGAATTTTGAAGTAGAATAAATTGGGTTTTAACCAATAGGAGTGTGTTACGCAGGAGAAAGAAAAAAAGAAATTTTTGAAGAATTTTAAAAAAATTTGAGTGGTGGTGGTAAGAATTATGAAGAATTGTAGGTTAATATATTTTAATGTTTTAATTTATTTATTTATGTAATTCATATATTAAAACACTACAATTTTTTTTATAAAACACTACATTTATTAAAAAAAAAGACGTTACATTAATAAAAAACACATTAATTTAAAAAACAACACATTACATTAAAAAAAATTACATTTATTTAAAAGTTAAACATTACTAAAAATCACAAACCCAACCATATTTCACCGCGATCTTTCTTTTTTGTTCGAGTTTGATTTGCAAAAAGGCACCCGTGTAGTGGTTATGTGGACTTGTAAAAATCTCCACGTCGCGGTTGCAATTTTCTTGTTCGATATTATCCACCATTTTATCCATTGCCAACTTAAACGACCTCTCTCGTTCAATTTTAGCCGCCTTTATCTCCTCTCGTTCGGCTCTTTTTTTTTCAAATCAACCTCTTTTAAGAGATTGAAATTCCTCAACTCATCAACCAAACTTGTGCTTGACGAGGACTCGGCCGACTTCTTTCCCTTCCTAGTTGGGGTGATGGATTGGAGTTTTCATTCAAGTCGGGCATGTCAAAACTAGGAGACTCGTTTGAAGTTGAGTATTAACCCGACTCGGTATTCTTCGTCCTTTTGGAGGACGACTCTCCAATTTGACCACAAACCCTCTCAACAGGCGCCCACTTCTAGTGGTCCTTCATTTCATTCCACGCTTTGGTGTTCGAGAAACCTTTCTTCTCGTAAAGCTTTTTGTATTGGGTTTGAGCTTTCTGCAACACATCGGCATCCGACGAACCGCTTGACCGAGCAAGACTCTACATTTTTTAAAATATATAAAGTGAAAAAAATAAAAAACTAAACGATAATTTAACAAATTTAATAAAAATAGGCAAAAAATATTTACCATTTGTTGGTAGAGACCGTTGAAATTGTTCACCTTCGTTAGCATCTTGTTCCACTTTGAGTTCACATGGTCGACGGTTCTATTTGTTCCACCTCTTTGCTTGTTGAAGTGTTCAAGAACACGAGCCCAAAAACAATTGGACTTTTGTTAGTTTCCAATAATCTTGTCTTCGGAAACGAAGAGCTTGAACATGCCTCTTCGGCACCGGTCCAGTTTGTACGCTAAGCTCGACCCAAAACATTTTGTGTTGTTGGTTGAGTCTCGGGGACGGTTTCATCATATTCATCATCATTGTTGGCAGCTTGGTTTTGGTAATGTTGGTGAACATTATCTTCACGGTAAGACGTATATTGATGTTCACGAAATTGTTGGTTAAATTGATTCGAGTCGGCTAAAACGAATCGACCGTAATCGACTTGAACTGGCATACCCGTAGAAGGTGGGTAGAAAGGGTAGTTGAAGGCGTTTGAAGATGGCGGTGGCATCGGCTCTCTTTGTTGTTGTGGGTTTAACACACGTGGTCGTAATTTTTTTAGGTTGACCCTTCGAAGAATTTGGATTTGATCGATCCATCGGGTATTTGAAGTGTAAGAATTGGGAGGTGGTGGTGTATGGAAAGAATGTGTGAAGGTGGTGTTTGGAGGTGGTGTGTGGAAGAGATGTGAGGGTTTGTGAGGGTTTTATACAAAAAATAATAATAATAATAATTTTTTTAATTAAATCCAATCATTTCTCAACGGTCATAAATTTTCCCTCAAAACCACCGGCGAAAACTAGTTTGGAATCCAGGATTTTTGTCGGCGCCGCTTGACCGGCGACGGTGTTGCCGCTGAAGCCGCCGGTGTCGCGGCAAACTTTTACGCCACTCCATCCCCCCTTAAAAGCCTCTCGAAGTTCTAAAAGTGCTGATTGATAGAAAGTTGCATGAGAATTAATTCGTATTTCTATTCCTATTCTTCTCGTGGGTGGCTTGGCTTGTTATGTGTGCTTCTAAGAAAAAAGGTGGGATGGGGTTCGGTTCTCTCCATGTGATGAATCTCGGGCTTCTTATGAAATAGCTTTTCAAGTTCAAGGCCGAAAGGTGTAAACTTTGGGTTCGTGTGGTCAAGGCTATTCACTCTTCAAAAAATAATTGGAGTGTTTTTCCGTGCAAGCGTTCCATTGTCGGGCCTTGGAAGAATATCGTCAAAGCTTGCTCGGACTTAAAAACCATGGGGATGGATGTGGAAACAAAAATCCGTTGTTGGGTGGGAAGGGGGTCTTCGGCTTCTTTTTGGACGGACAATTGGTCCGGTTTAGGCCTTCTAAAGGATGTCTACCCATTGTTGTTCTTTTTGGAGTTCAACAAAAGCTGCTCGGTCGAAGCCCGGTTACCTCTTCTCAATTCTGTGAGCTTTCGTTGGGACTGGATTGGGGTGGTTCTGCCGAGCTTGGCAAACCACCAGTTGCTTATGTGTGAGGCCTCATTGGCCCATTTCTCTTCTTCAAACAACTGTGATTTTTAGGGTTGGGATGTGGGAGTTCGTAATGATTTCTCGGTTAAAACGGTCTGTATGGAAGCGGAATCCGTCCTCCTTGGTTCTAGCGATTTGGTGATTCTGTGGCTTCATTGGCTCCCTCTCAAAGTCAATGCGTTTGCCTGGCGGGCGGGTTTGGATAAAATTGCTTCCAAGGTCAATCTCTCTTTTAGGGGTCTAAATTTGTCAACGACTTGTGTGGGTTGCAATACCAATCCCGAGACTTCGGGTCACATTTTTATTACATGCCCCCGTGTGTCTATTATTTGGGATATTATCTTCCAATGGTGCAAAGTCCCCCCGGTTGGGGTCTTAACGGTTCGTGATGTCCTATCCCTGCATAACTCGTGGGGTTTCTCTACAAAGAAAAGTCGTATCCTCCATTGTATTTTCCTCACCGCTCTTTGGATTATTTGGAAGTCTAGGAACAACAAGCTTTTTAACAACCGGTCGAAAATACAGGATGAGATCATCGGAGATATAAAGTTCTGGTCCTTCACTTGGGTCGTACATCGGGAAAAAATCATGTTAATCGATTGGTCGAATTGGTGTAATTTCAACTATATTTTATAATGTTTTTTGTAGCTTCTGGCTAGTTTCATAATATATCATCAGCCGTTCAAAAAAAAAGTTATTAATAAGAAAAAATTACATATTTTAACCTTTAACTATACCTACTTTGCATCTTTTAACCTTTATCTTTTTTTGTTACATTGTGTGTCCTTTAACTTTTTTTATGTTACATCCTATGTCCTTTCTAACGGATTCTGTTAACTAGTGTCGTTAACTCCATCACGTGGTAATCACGTGAGGGGTAAAACAGTCTTTTCCCTTATTTCTTTATATTCATTAAAAAGATAGTTATATATATCGGACTTAAACAAAGACCCACCTCAACTCCTTTTCTCCGACAGGACCTTCGCCGCCGGCTAGGGTTCTTCTCCGACGCGAACTTCATTTCTCCGGCGACCACAATAAGAACACCAAGATCAAGGATTCTTCTCCGAGGCAACAACAAAGATGGTTTTATGTTACTGTGGCAAAGAAGCTCACATTCAAACATCTAGGACACCCCGTAACCCAGGAAGGAGATTTTACGGATGTCCCGACCAGGTAAACATGTATAGTTTATGTATCCAGCCCTAATTTCTTAGATCCCCAAATTCATGTATCTTTTATCTTAAATCAGGCAGCCGGATGTGGATTTTTTGTTTGGATTGATCCAGAAAGGTGTCAAAGATGCTTTGATGTAGTCCCTGCCTTGATAAATGAGAAGAACAGGCTACAATTTCAATTGAAGGTTTCTGAAATCAGATCCGAATACCTAAAGAAATGTTTGATTTTTAGTTGGGTGTGTTTCATTGTGTTTGTATTTGCCTTTATGAAATTCTGAAATGAAATTTAGTATGGTAGTTTGAACTCTAATGATATGTATCAGTTGTAATGAAAATCAGTTGTTTTGTGGACAAAGATTCAAGTTGTTGAAATGTAATTTTTTGTTGAAATATAGTTTTTGTGGGATGCCAAATAACATGGTATTCATGATGCCAAATTACATCATGAAACCAAACCAAAGGATGTTCAAATAACCTGTTAAAAATTTGAAAAGGATGCCAAATAACATGCAAATAACCTATTCAAACCAAAGTAACAGCCAAAGTAACAGCCAAAGTAACATGCCAATATTACATCATCCAAATCAAAATACTAAGCATTAGGATAGAATAGATAGCATATAATTGTTCAAAATGTGCCAATAGTGGGCATGGTCAACATCTAAATATATCAATACATTGTTTCATAAAAATAGACAATAGAACATCTAATACATAACATGTTGCCTACATCCAAAAGCTGTCCTAAAGCTGTCCTAACCTTGTGCTTTGCAGGTCTTTTTGTTATGACCTTTACCACCACAAATGCTACAACTATTCTGTTTTGGCACCCTTACCTGAGTTTGTGGGGTAGCAGCAGGACCACTATGTGAACTCTCACCAACAGATTGCACCACCTTGTTAACTCCCACCTTTGCACCAGTAGATCCTCCTTTTGTTTTCTTGGCTTGTGAACTCTCACCACCTTGTCCTTTGCAAGTTCTTTGATTATGACCCTTGTTCCCACATTTGCCACATGTGATGATCATATTTTTCTTTGACTTCTTTCCAGAACAGTTCCTGTTATCCATTTCACCAGCAGATCTCTTCCTTACCTTTTTTGGCCTCCCAACTTGGTTGTGATGTGTAGGTGGTGTCAATGTTGTAGGTACCTCAACCTTTTCCCACAAAGCCCTTCCATTTAGTGGGTTAATCCTATGACTGTAAACCTCCTTCCATCTCTTAATAGTGTAAATTGGATTCACCCAACTAAGTAGGTGACTGACATCTTCATTATGATCATGTTTATCCCATATTGCAGCAACAGCATGTCTACATGGTATACCTGTTAGTTCCCATCTCCTGCAAGCACACCAATTTTCACCTAGATCCACCACTACCTGATCATGTTGGGAACTAACCTGGTATTGATCACCTCCATTCCAACTGACTACATAGTTACCAGCATCAGTCTTAATCTGTTCAAACAACCTGCTGATAGTTGGTGTAAGCAGCCCCTCACTCCTTTCAATATGCTTCAAAACAGTTACAATCCTCCTCATGAGGTACTCTCTAATAAACTCAAGTGCTGAGATGATTGGCTTGTCTCTTCCCTCTGATATCTTCCCATTAAACACCTCACACATATTGTTCAGTAACACATCAGACAATGCCCTTCCTGTTGAACCAATGTTAGTCAAACACTGCTTACTTTGTATAAATAGTTTAGTAAATATATCCTTACCAGTGAAATGTGATCTTGACCAATGCTCAGGTGGAATGTTAGACAGCCACTGATGTGCATCTGGGTTAAGCTTCTTCAACTCATTCATTCCATTCTTGAATTTTACAACAGTGGTTGATGTAGCCAATTTCCAGAGGATATCCTTATACAACTGACCTCTAAATGTCATCTTAAAATTCTCATGAATGTGTCTAAGGCAGAACCTATGCTCAGCTGTTGGGAACACCTTGGCCATTGCAGGTAGTAATCCCTGTTTATACAATACATAACCACAAATTTAAAGTTAGTAACAAATAGGTAGTATATGTATCAATTTGTAAATGTAAGACAGTACATACCTTTTGCCTGTCACTAACAAATGTAAAATTGGAATTTTGAGACAAACATATATCATCTCCCAAACATTCAAGAAACCATGTCCAAGAATCTAAGGTCTCAGCCTCTACAATTGCATAACAAACAGGGTAGATACCATTGTTTGGGTCTATACCTACTGCACTTAAGATCTGACCTGGGTAAGGACCCTTCATGAAAGCTCCATCCAAACCAAGAAGATCCCTTCCAATAGCTTTAAACCCCTTTTTTAGAGCACCCAAGCAAATGTAGATCCTCTTGAACCTTCTTGTTTCCTGTGATGGATCTGCCACTGGTTCAACCTCAATCTTCACAGTAGTTCCAGGATTTTTAGATTTAAGTTCATGAACATAATCCCTCAACAGTGAATACTGTGCTCTGTAATCTCCCTGTACTTGTTCTTTAGCCATGGCCTTTGCTCTGTATGCCTTCATCCTAGAAATCCTAAGTTGTAGCTCCCTTTGCATCTGTTCCTGAACAGCTTTAACAGGAATAGTTGGATTCTCAGCAACTTGATCCAGAATTTTCTTTGAAATGTAGGAAGATGTACAGGAATATAAGGACCTTAATGGCAGACAATTATGTTCAACTACCAAGGTCCTTATCTCCCAAGTGTCACTTTCTTTATCTTTTGAAAGAAGTAGGACCCAAGGGCATTTGTGCTGAGTTGGATCTGCCCTTTTTCCCCTCCCACCAAGATTTCTTAAAGATTCTTTTCCTTTACCCTTGTCTTTTTGTGAAATTACACCCTTACCTTTCTGATTTGTCAAAATAGCCCCTTGACTTTTCTCAACCTGCAATGCAACACCCTTAACATCCTCTACTGGCAACTTAGTGGAAGAACCTGTTCCAACTTCACCCAAACTACCTTTACAGATTGCCCTAACTCTGTCATCTTCATCTTTAATTATTCTTATGTTCCTTCTTGATTCTACTGAATGATCCCTAATTAGTTGCTTACACTCCTCCTTTGTCCCAAACACTTGACCTATGTAAAACTGTATAGATCCAGAATTAACATCCCTAACTCTGGTTTGTCTGCCATTCTCATCAATATCTTCAAAAGTGTCATTATCCAATATCTCATCCTCAAGATCATCATTACCATCAACCTCATCTAATGTCTCATCCACATCTGAGTCAACATGTAATTTAAAATCTCTCATATCTACATCATAATCACACATGCTGTTATCATCATCAACAATATAGTCACTGTCTTGATCATTGTTATCAGACTGTATTGATCCCACATTCTCATGTTCATCAACCTCATTTTCATGTTCATCGACCTCATTAACTTCAACATCATTCTCCTCATCCTCATTCTCCTCAACCTCATTAACCTCAACCTCATGCTCCTCAACCTCATTCTCATTCTCATCATTCTCATGCTCCTCAACCTCATTCTCATTCTCATCATTCTCATGCTCCTCAACCTCATTCTCATTCTCATCATTCTCATGCTCCTCAACCTCATTCTCATTCTCATCATTCTCATCCTCCTCAACCTCATTCTCATGGTCACCATCTATATCACCATCATTCATGTTCTGATCCCCAATGTCAGCATGATGATTGTTATCATAAGTGAATAACTCATCAAATTGGATATCTTCAAGTGATGTCTTACCTGCCTCACTATGATCATCCCATTCCAACAACCTTAAATTGGATTTTTTTCTACCAGTCATGTTTGAAACAGTTGTATTACAAGCTATATTATGATCATCCTCTCCCATTTCTTCTATTCTTATATGTGATTGGCTAACAATTGGTAATTTTGAAGTACCATGTTCAGTGTAAACAGAAATCAACCTATGTTGGGGGACATTAACTGTCATTTTAAGCACATCAGAATCACAACTTAGGGCATGAAGCCCATAATCCAAACACTTACCTGGTTGAAGAAAGTGATAGTATATAGCTTCATTACTTGTGTATCCTAACCTCAACATTACATCATCCAAGTCGTGTACAGAGAATCTATCAACATCTATCATGTCAACAAAATCAATATTGCCTTTGACATATCGACGGGAAGGAAATTTTGTGAAGCTTCCACCATGGTGTAACTTGATGGAGAATAGAGTCTCATAACCGGAACCTACATTCACAATTTAACAATTTCTCAGCAAAAATTCAAAAAATTTAGTAATGTTCAGAGGTTGGAGATGGCTTACGGTATATGGTATCTATGTCTGATTGAGTCAATGCCTTTCGAACTAGCAGAGCATCATCGTTTTCCTCAACCATCACGTCACCGGAATCGAATTTCGGTGACAACTTGTTCAAGTTTGGGGGTGTTCTTCAGAGCGATCGATCAAACTGTAAAGGGCCTGAGTTATTGATTCGACAAAGATAAAGGACCGTCTTTGATATAGGGTTAGGTTATAATAAATGAGGGAAATTAAATAAATGAGATTAAAAAAGAAATAAGGGAAAAGACTGTTTTACCCCTCACGTGATTACCACGTGATGGAGTTAACGACACTAGTTAACAGAATCCGTTAGAAAGGACATAGGATGTAACATAAAAAAAGTTAGAGGACACACAATGTAACAAAAAAAGATAAAGGTTAAAAGATGCAAAGTAGGCATAGTTAAAGGTCAAAATATGTAATTTTTTCTATTAATAATAGTAAATGATGACAAGATGCAAATGGTCATCAGTATTAAGTGATTATCAATAATAACTGGTTTAGCAACTCAGTGACCACTACAGGAGATTACCTTTTTTTCTTAAATTGTAATTGCTCCATTTATTTATCATGATATGACATTAACAGTGGTGAAGTTTGACCTAAAATTTTGTGGTGACGATAATCCAAGGGATGATTCTCAATTTTTATATAAAAAAAATTAAAAAAAAATCATGAAAATTAGTACTACTGGACGAAAAAACCAGAGGGCCGGTGCCCCCCCTTTCCCGAGTCTCCACAAAGCTACGCCAATGAACAACAACATCGTAGTGATGTTGGAATGATACTTGATTCTTAAAATACAATTGCTCTTTATCAGTAAAGTAAAAGTTAAGATTGGTATCGATATTTATTTTTTAACGACAACAATGAACATCTCATTCAAAAAAAGTGAGCAGAAAGCTAACAAAACAAAACAACAAACACTAAAAATGAATACAAAATGGAAAACCGCCCTCTAGATTTTGATAACATCATTTTTGATAAAATCTTATAGATTATGGACTATTGATATTAAATCATTATCGTTCTCCTTTTGGATTTCTAGCTCCATTAGAAACTCAAAAGGAAAATGATAATTATTTAATAATTATTTAATATCAATCCATTTTCTATAAGATTTTGAAATCAAAAAATATTTATTCAAAGCGAACTCGAGTAATTATTAGTATGGATTATTATTCAATAATAATTTATAGCTTAAATTATTAAAATTATAGTTTAAATTATTAATATTCAATTTTTATTTTTCAAACAACCTTTTTATTAACGGTAAATATTTATTTGCATCAAATACATCACTGTCTAGATTTAAACCGAAGACCTTTAACTAAAAGAACAAAACCTCTATCAAGTGAGTTACTCTCATGTTTTTTCAAACGACCTACTTTTCCTTGTGAACTCAAACAACATTAACTTCCCTTAATGCCTTAATGGTGTGGTCTGTCACGTGGCCATCACATGGCCCTACAATGTCGGGTTATCTTATTTCCTAGTATTTTCAAATTCGAGAATTAAATAAGTAAGTATTTTACTCGAATATATAATTCACTCAAATAATGCTTTACCCATCTAGTTAATGCTTAATAATTCCGTTCAAAAAAAAAAGTTAATGCTTAATAATTGATACAAAGTCAAAATAATTTTCTCAACCGCCATTGGCACTGTGGCACATGATCAAAACGTTTGTAGGATTTTCTTTTTAAGGGTGGGTGGTATGCAGTGGCGGATCTTGAAAATAAATTCATGGGTGACCGAAAGTTACGTGACCAAAAAATATATATATAAGTAACGAATTCGGGTCGGGTCAAACTAAAATATATATATATATATAAGTAACGAATTCGGGTCGTGTCAACCAATTAGAACAAAAAATTGAATCCGAGTCGAGTCGGTTCAAACAAAAAAAAAACTGTAAATGAGTACCTTATAGCTCCGCTCGACGCCCTTTAAGAGCTTTAAATTCATCAATTATGCTCTCCGAATCGAACTTGTCCGCAATCTCTTTCTCCACGTAAATCACCAAGCTATCCGCGAGATACTCGTCTGACATCTTATTGCGAAGACGAGTTTTTAAAATTTTCATCGCTGAGAAACCCCTTTCGGTTGTTGAAGTATAAACTGGAAGTGTCATAATTAACCGAACCACTCTATCAGTCAAGATATTTCAATCGTACTTCATCTTTTAAATTAGCCGGATACTCCCACATTGGTTTTCTTAGTGCTGGATCTCTTTCTAAATTGTCAATATCCACTTCATCTTTTAAATTAGCCGTATCCGAATTATTCGAAATTCCGTATCCGAATTATCCGAAAATTTCGGATATCCGGAATTTCGGATATCCGAAACTCGGATATCCGAAAATTCGGACTTGGACTTGGACAAGAATTTACAAAATTTTCGGAAGTTTCGGATACCCGGTATCCGAAAATTTAAATAAATTAAAATAAATTTTATATTAAAAAAAATATGGAATTATTGAATACTTGGACTATATTTATTTGTTTTGTCATTTTTTAGGTCGAACTTATGTTTATTTGTATTTGAAGACTTGGAATATGTTTATTTGTTTTCTCGTTTTGTCGTTTTTTTTGGTTAAATTGTGGTTTTTTTTAAAAAAACTGGATTTTCGGATATCCGTTTTAACTATCCGAGTCCAGTCCGAAATTTCGGACTTGAACTTGGACAACGAAAACTGATATCCGAAATTTTCGGATACCCGAAATTCGGATATCCGAAATTCCGGGTATCCGGTTTTGAACACCCCTACTTTTACCCATACCTAATAATCCAAATGACAATTCAAATGGTTAACACAGAAGTTAACACCACATTCACAAAACAAAATCAACTTCATACAATTCTATGATTATTCAAATGAGTAAATGACAAAACTAAATCAACTTTATAACAAATGGTTAACACACTGGCCCACATTGAGTAATTGACAAATGAGTATTCTGTAAATTGACAAATTGAGTAAATGAGTAATTGACAATTCAAATGAATGAATGATAATACATTAACTCATTACTCATACACAAATACACAATACAAATGAAAAAAATCACATTCACAGTTGACAGTTCGACAATTTATCCCACAATCAGACAATGAGAAAAAAATCAACTTTGATAACTCATTATTCATACACAAATACACAATCGGAAATTACTCACCGGTTCCGCGGTTCGCCCTCGCCGGAAATCAGAAATTCGGACCTCCTCTGTCCTCGAGGTTCGCCCCAAGGGCTGCGCAGCCTGCGCGGTGCGCGGATTCTGTTCAAGGTCGCCGCCTCGCGTCCCTCGTCGGATTCTGTTCAAGGTCGCCGGTCGGGGGTTTCGTCGCCGAAAACTGGTCAGTCAACAAGGTCGCGGACTCGCGGGTTTTGTCGCCGGAAACTCGAAACCCTAATTCTGTTCAAGGTCACGTGGATTTGGGAATTGGTGATTTGGTGGATCCCGATCTTTTTTGTTTGTTTGTTTTAGTTTAATTCAAATTTACAAAAACTACCCTAAAAATTTTATTTGGTTAAACATAGTCCTTTTATTTTAATAATTTATATAAGGATCCATTTCTTATTTTTTTTAAGTTAATTACATAATGTTTATGTATAAAAATAGAATGGGGACCGACTAAAACATTATACACTACAAAAAAAATTAGTGGTGACCGACTAAAATCACTCAATATATATTTAAAAAAAAATTAGTGGTTACCGAAACAATATATATATAAATTTTCTTCATAAAACGCATATACTCGGTACCTCGGGACAAAAAACCAGCAGTGACCGGGGTCACTGCTGGCACAACATAAGATGCGCCACTGGTGGTATGGGGTGTATTTTTTTTCGACATAGGGTGATTTTCGGTAACAATTTGGCAACCATACCCTTGCATTCGGCAAGGTGGATTTCGGTAAAAAAAACTCAAAAAACGGCAACTACTTGCCGAGTATTGCCGAGGAGTATTTTCGAACGTTGGGCTTTTTTGCCCGTTATTTTTCGAACGTTGGCTACTAGCCAACGGCTAGTAGCATATATTTTTTTTGTTTTTTTACAAGTTTTCCACCTATATAAACCCCAAAAACTTTAAACTTTTTACACCACATTTCATTTCTCTTCTACTTTTCTAACCCAAAACCAATGGATCATAGGAAAAAGAATGCCTCCACATCCGCCCCGAAGAAATTTCGACCCAAAGTCCGGTCGAATACCGGACAAAGTTCGACAAACCGAAACCAACAACCTTTCTACGTACCTTCTCCACCTATAATTTCTCAACCCCAACCCGTTTATTACCCACCACAACCACGACAACAACAATCTTTTAATGATCTACTACGATTCGGACATCCCGACTACTTCCAACAATACGCTTCATCGGCCCAACAATCATATCAAAATACTCAATTCCGAGAACCCCGTCGTCTTGTCGACGAAGCTAGTGATAGCAAAGAGATGGACGAGGAGATTGAAGTAGATGAAGAAGAAGTAGAAGAGGAACAACATGTTGAGATTGAAGAAGAAGTAGAAGAGGAAGAAGAAGAGATGGAGGAAGAACCACCGGCTCGTCGGACGCAAGCTAGAAAAAACAAGAAGAAGTCGACAACAAAGGCGGATCGAACTCCATGGACTACCGACGAAGAGAAGTATTTGGCACAAGCTTACATTCACGTCACCGAAGACAAAAAAGTTGGTGACCAACACAGGTTTTCATCTTTTTGGCAAAGAGTTGTAGACCATTTTAACGGTTTAATTGGTCGCGAAACAAATCGAAACGTTCATCAAATTACCACAAAATGGAAGAATTTGAACAAGAAGTTGATGAACTTTGGAGGTCTCATTGCTCAATTTGTAAGTTTTTATTTTTAATAGTTAATTTATTTTTTAAATTTATATTATTTTTAATGAAAAATTTAGTTTTATGTTTTATGAAATATAATGTTTTCCTTTAAATATAATATATAAAAATTAAAATAAAAAAAATAAACAAAAAAAAACTATCCAACTTATCCCACCCATACCATTCAAAAAACACAAAAGACATATACTTTTTTCTCTCTCCTGGTGTCACTCTCCTATTGGCCAAAAAACTTATCCCATTTTACTCATCCTAAAAAATTTATCCCCCACACCACCCACTAGGGGTGTTCGCGGTCCGGTTTTTACGGTTTTTGGGTCAAACCGTAAACCAAACCGTTAGTTATGGTTTTTAATAATCGAAAACCTAAACCGAACCGTTAAAAATTAAAACCGAACCAAACCGAACCGTTACTTCCGGTTTGATTTCACGGTTTAGGATATTTAAGCTTTCAATATAAGTTTAGATATAAAATTTATATTAAAAGAAAATCCGAAATCAACTTTATCAAATGTGGGAATGAGAATATGAGCTAGTCTACTATACTTGTCATCTCTAATTTGTTAATACAAAATCCACCTCTAAATAGAACATGTAACCTCCAAAATATGATGCAAATACTAAAGTTTATAATATAAACAATAGTATACTAGATTTTCAGGATAAACATGTCTAAAATTCTAGACATTTTGTTATTAAACGCTGAACCCAAAATCTCATTACAAAAAACAAGTCAATGTAATTTATATATATGTATACATATATAGGGAGAGGATCATTTGAGAACTATTTTGATTTGAGAACTAAAAAAAACTAATTTGAGCCACAAGTTTATTTACATGTATCCCCCCTCCCATGAATTGTAGTAGTCCCCCCCCCCCCCTGAAATTTGTGGTTGATATTTAGTTCTCAAAAGAAAAAGTTCTCATTTGAACCTAACCCTATTATATATTATTTATTATATGTACATGGTCCGGTCCGGTTTTTTACGACCGGTTTTTCATATAAACCGTAAACCAAACCGTTCACAACGGTTTAAAATTTTTGAAACCGACCGGCTATTTGTTAAGATAAAATACCGACCGCGAAACCAAACCGATTACCGGTTTGGATGGTTTCGCGGTTTGAAACCGAACCATGAACACCCCTACCGCCCACCCTAACGGCTAAATTTTTATATAAATTCGTCTTTAATATTGCTCGAACCTTTCGTCTCATGGAGAGTAACACATTAACTCCGATGTCTTTATTAATTAAACCCAACCCCATCTATTTGTGGGACTCTTTCGATTTTATTTCCATATGCTCTTTAATTTGTAACTATAATACTGTAACTCAAATTTTTATATAAATTCACGGTAGGTTCTCTAAAAAATATGTGAGTGTAAATCTATAAAATTTGAGGTTTGGTTGTGAGTGGTTGTGAGTAGAGGAGAGAGAAAAAGTTTAGCAAATCTGCATATTTGGAGAAAAAATTGGTGATTTGTTAAAATTTGGGGATTGGAAGAGAGAGAAAAGGTAATGATAAAGGGATAAAAAGTATTATTTAATTATGGTTGTGAGTGAAAGAGAGAGAAAAAGTAATAATAAAAGTATAAATTATAGGGATGGGGATGGAGAATCTACCGTGAATGCTATGTGGGTTTATGTTAAAGGAAAAAAACCTACTCAATTATAAATAGAATTTATATTACTACCTATTAAAATAAGTATCTTATCAATAAAGTCAAAACCGCGACACATATTACTTGTGTGGTGTGGGCTGTGCGGAATTGTCATGCAGGCAGTAACTAAACTAACATGTTGGTTTTAGTAAGAGGGGTATGGTGGTGTGAGTTGTGTTATGTGAAGTTGGGTTATTTTTTATTTGTTTAAACAAAAATAATAATAAAAGAAAAATAAGTGTCATGTTTTGATTGGAGGAAGAGGAACCACATATACCATCACATATGTGAAGATCTCCACGCAGCAAAACCATACATCCCAATCACGCAAGGGCAGGGCGGTGTTCCACGTTGTGGTTTTGCGTGGTTGGGTGTCACCACCACATACACCATACCGCATGGCCTAAATTATATTGTTTGAAATTGTGAAAAAAAAAGATAGTTGCCCTGTTGGTTTGACGCAACCGTATAGATGTTCGTTTTCGCCGAATTTCATAGATTTACTTTTAAATATATAAACATTAAATTTTCATTTGTATTGTTTTATTCTTATATCTATAAAAATATATTACTTAAGCACACTATTAATATGAAGTGATGACGTTGTTATCAGATTTTGTCTAAATTTGAGTCGTTGCAACATGCAACCGGATGATCCATTATATACTCCATTGTATTACCCTACCACTAGATCAGACATCGCGTGAACAATGTTAATTTGTTCACGTGTGTCTTGATATATACTATTTTGCATCAAGATTTAACACAAAGAAGGATCCAGTCAGTTGGTGTCGCGTGCTACTCTTAGATGTAAGACCCGGATCCTTCTTTGTGTTATATATATTACTTAATTTACAACATAAGTCAAAGATGAACCTAGTTCGATCAGTAGTGATCATGCCTCTGGCGATTGACACGTGTTCGATCCTTGAGAGCCGAATTTTTTTCTAAGACATGTTTCTTTTATTTTATATATCTGATTTTTCTTACCGATTTGCATCAGAGAAGACCACAAAGGAGTTTGTAGCGTATAAGTTTTACACATGAAGAACTAGGGGTCAATCTCAATCTCTATTCAATTCGTCAAATTTTTTTTCTTCAAACTAACACAATGACAACGCTACTACATTTATATAATGGTAATAAGAAAGCAACCATTTAAATAAAATATCATCTAAACTTATTGGTAACGTGTGTACTTTTCAACTTATGTGTGCTTATTTATAATCTTCCGATTTTATTTGTTTTTTTTAAACATGACGGTTCTTTCCAAAAGAAAAAGTATTTTGTTAAACACGGTGTATTCATGAGTATATTTTCATTTCTGTTTTATTTTTATTTGATCATGTTTATATTTCAACGCAGATTTAATTTCAAACCGAGCCATGTTAGATTTAATGTGTCTTTTTTTTTGTATATACAAGATCCATGTCACAGGACACTGTTGAAAACCACTCGTTAAGGACAAAAAGCATGGTTAAAATCATCAAACGAGTTAAAAAATCTAAAGTTTACAAATTTACAAAATAAAATCAAATCTTTATGTAATAAACATTTACCCTCCATTTATGATAGGCTAGCTAAAGTTTTCACACATGGACTTATTTCAAATCCACAAAACGGCTATTCAAAATAGGGGCAAACAAAGTCGTGTGCATATTAATAATTGTAGTGGCATGTTGGTGTATATGGAACGAAAGGAACGAGCACATCTTCAAGCAAGCCATTGTGTATACGAAGACTGCTCGAAGACATAAAAGCAAAGATTTTTTCTGGTTCAAGTATCGTGCGCATATGTCCTTACTAGACTGGAGTATCTGGAGCAATCTAAGTACAAATATATAGTTTCTTTCGAGTTGTGATATGTACATGCTGACTTTGGTGTATTGCTAGCCCCTGGCTAGTGCTTTTTGTCCTTTTATAATACTCGGCTTTTTTTTTGAACGGCACAATATTATTAAAAACGATTTGAAGGTTAGAAAAACCTAACCAAACAAGAAACAATTACAAATACAAAAGGGGATTACGCAACCAGTTAGTGGTTGATATACAAAATTTCCTATTTCTGCTAAAAAACCAAGAAAACGAGAAATGGACAATAGAATCAAACAAGTCACAAGCTTTGAGATCGTTGTGATTGTGAACGATGTCATTTCTACGTCGCCAAATAATCCACCAAGTGTAGAAAAGAATGCCTTCAATAATACTTTTCTTCGTCTTGTTAACCAACAAACCATCCAACCAATTCAACATGACACTAGGCCTACAACTTGAAGGCCCCCCCAACTCCAACCAACGACAAACACGGATCCAAACCGAAGAAAAAACCCCACAAGAGCCGAAAACGTGATCGGAGGATTCCCAAGGATCATCACACAGAGAACAACTAAAAGAAGAAATAGGAATACCTCTTTCACAAAGTTTACTACGGACTGGTAAACTATCACGAAGAAGCCTCCACGTGAAAACATTAACCTTCTTCGGAATGCTTTTGTTCCATCTAGTTTTAACACCATCATCCAAGAAATAATGACCTTCAATAATTCTCCTAACATGCTTCACTTGAAAATCAGTGTTACCTTCTAAACACCACCCCCAAGTATCACAATCCACCCTAAAAGCATGACAATCAAGAATTAAGTTTAGACCCCTTAATTGAATTTCCTCAACTCCCCCTCTAATTGGTCTACGCCAATTCCAAACACGATTCCCATCCAACACACGGTCCATCACCTTACAGTCTTTAACATTCTCTAAAGCATATAATCTAGGGAATTTAACCGAAAGTTGATCGTCACCGATCCAAATATCAGTCCAAAAAAGAGTATCATCGCCTCTACCCACAATTTTCTTGAAAGAATTCTCCGGGATAATATTTTTATCATGTAAGCCATCGATGCATTTACAAATATCACGCCACACGCCACCACCCCCCTTAAGTCTACCCTGATTAAAAACATCCTCACCGTATATGGAGGAAATGATCTTAACCCAAAGCAAGTCTTTTTGATTAAGAAATCGCCATTTCCATTTAATCAAAAGGGCACGGTTGAGAGCATCGATACTACCAATCCCAAGCCCCCCTTTATCTCTTTCCTTCAAAATATTATCCCATTTGACCCAATGCATCTTTTTCGAATCCACCCCACCACCCCAAAAAAATCTAGATCTTTTTCGAATACTCGGCTTTCATAAAGATAAAAAAATATTAAAAAAAATAACTTCGTAACCTTCAAGTCATAGGATAACAATCTTTTAGTTAATTCAAGATCCGTACTATTTTAGAAAATTTAGATTTTAAGTATTATAAATCTTATCTTAATCCTAATAAAACAATAATTTTTTTGCCACATGTCTCATTTATAAATGGTCCACATCATCACCGCCACATGTCAAAGTCACAATCAATTACCAATTTAGTAATCATCAATTAAGATTAATACCAATTTTATCAAAACTAAATTTTATTTTAAAATTTTGATAAAATTAATATAGATTTGATTAATTTACTCAATAATTTTAGTTTTTTATGGAAAGTAATTAACAACTTGTCAAACATAATAAATTTTATTGTTATAAGAATTTCATATCAATAATTATTTTTAAATTTCTTGATCATTATCTTTTTCTTTTGTATTTATCTAATATTATTCCTTTATATTCAGCTCGTGTAGTGCACAGGTTACTAACCTAGTTATAAATACAATACATTCATCATTTCCTTGTTTATACTAAAAAGAAGACCGATAAAAGATATTAAAAAGCATTTGTCATGATTTACTGTTTAACTCGTTAGTTTTATTAGCTCTCACTATAACAATTAAGGAAAAATGGACACTATTAATCCCAACTATTCAGTATTGGACGAAAATAATCCTACCTATTTTTTTGGACAAAAATAGACTTATAAATTGACCTTGTTTTTCCCAATAGACCTTCCGTCTATTTTTTTAACCCCCGTTAACGATGCTGACGTGGACGACTACGTGGACTCCAAATAGACTGCTGACGTGGCTCTTTTTTCATCCCTCACCGTTTAAAACCCTAATCGGAGATTATTTCTCCCCCAAATGTTCATCGACACCAAAATACTAAAACCCAAATCGATTTCCGGTGAATCATGCCATCGTCCTCGTCGTCTTCAACTTCATCATCTGCCAGGAGGCCGAAAATACTAAATCTGTATGTCGGATTGGATCGGAAATTGTATTGCTATCATGAACTTTTGGCAGTTTCACGAGTTGCTGGAGAGAACACTACAAGACCTGGAAAAGAGTTCCTTGGTTGTTGCTTATGGCCGGTATGTAGTTCCACTAACTGTTTCTTGTTAAAGTCACCTAATTTTTTAACTTTATTTCTGTTTTGTAGAGGAATGGATGCAATTTTTTTGTGTGGAAAGATGATATTGACAAAGTATTCGAAGATGAAGATAAATGCAGAATGCTAGAAGAAAAAAACAGTGCTTTGCAACTTCTTAATGCTGACCTTGAAGATGTAAACAGGGATTTGGATGTTGAGAACAAAAAATTGAAGTTTGAACTTAGGAAAAACAGTTGTATGAAGGTTGTAGTATTTGCTATGGTGTTACTTTGTTTAGTGTATTTTGTAATTTGAATGAGCCATTGTATTGAATGTATTTGTATTTTGGAAGGAAATGAAATCACATTATGTTTGGCTTCTACAAATCTCAATCGCAGTTGACAAAACATTCATAAGAACCTAAACATAAACATCCACAATTGAGTCTTCACCAAACTGTTAAACTTGGGATCATTACCAAAATGACATAATTGACAAGATGTCAACAAAATGACATAATTGACCAAAAAACAGCAGCAGCATGTGACATAATTGACAGCAGCAGCATGTTTTGATACAAGGTGATAGTTTTTGGAACAAAATGACATAATTGACATAATTGAACCATTACCACAATTGAAACAAAATGACATAATTGAACCAGAACATAAGTAAACATAACCAGAACATAAGTAAACATAACCAGAACATAACAAGATGTCAACATAACCAGAACATAACCCAAAATGACACTGTTTTGATACAAGGTGATAGTTTTTGGCAGCTATCATAAACATAACCATAACATAAGTAATAAGTCTTTAAACATAATCAAAAGCTAAGGTGCTGTGGAAATGAAACTGGCTTGGATCACTTGAGAAGACTGGCTCAGTTGTGGAGTAGGTAGCTTCTTTGGCCTGCCTCTCTTTGGTTTCTGACTTGGCCCACCTTCATCCATCTTTGCTACCTTTCTTGGCCTCCCTCTAGGCTTCTTTTGCTTTGCCCCTGCTGCACCAGCTTTACCCTTGTTAGGACATAACCTGATGTTGTGTCCAGTTGACTTACATAGACTGCATCTCATGATGATGCCATGTTTAGTCAATTTTCCTGGCTTCTTGGGATCTTCATGGGGGTCCCTCCTTCTATTTTTCTTGGGCCTTCCAGGCATCTTCTTGATTGGAGGAGGGTCCAATGGAAAATCAACAACAGGCCAGTACTTTTCACTTGGCAATGGTGGAATAGAGTAGTGGTAAGCTTTCATGTACATCTCTTTCGTATAAAAAGCATCCACATACTGCTCAGATGGCCTACTAAGGAATCCCAAAACTGTACATGCATGATGACATGGAATTCCTAATACAATATCATAAATAGGATCAATGATCATGAATCTTTAATTGTTATATAAAATCTAAGAGTACCATACCTGTTAAATCCCACTTTTTACATGTGCAGGTCCTATTCTCTATGTCAACTGAGACTTCATCAACCCTGTCCTTCACTTGATACAAACTCTCTGTTGATGGCATTATTTCACACATGTGAGCCCTACTCTTTTCCTTTTCCAGCTTGACCAGGATCCTAGGACACACACCATCAGCCTTGTTTGCCATTTCTTGCTTCTTGTTTCTGAGTCTTATCATTATAGCCACCCTGATATCTTCCAGCATATTGATGATATGCTTTGATCTTGATTGGATTATGAATCCATTAAAAGTCTCTGCCATGTTGTTCACCACTACATCTGCCTTGGTTGCTGTTTCAAGATAACACCTGCAAAAACACTTTGGATTCTGTTTTAGTAATGCATCAGCAGCTCCATTGTCCATATTCCTAAGGTCTTCAATTGCCTGATTGTGATCAGCTATTGAGTATGCTCTCACAGCTTTCCAGAACACCTCCTTCAAGTCATCACCCTTGTGTTTCTTATGCCAGTTAGCATAGATATGCCTGGCACAGTTTCTGTGCTCACAATTACCCCAAAATAGGGTGACTCCATTCAGCAATCCCTGATATTAATGCAATTAAATTGTCAATGCATGAATTATGTCATTAGATGTGTTAATACATAAGTTAATTGTAAAATCCATACCTTTTGTTGGTCTGATATCAAAGTCCAACCCCTACCCTGATCTGTGACCCCCAAGCATTTGTAAAGTTCATGCATAAACCAGCACCAACTATCATTATTTTCACCTTCCACCACAGCCCATGCCACTGGGTACATTTGGTCATTTGCATCTCTTCCAATAGCAGCCAGAAGCATACCCCCTAGGAAAGTTTTCAAGAAACATCCATCCAAACACAAGAGCTTTCTACATCCTGCTAGGAATCCCTTCCTTACACCATCAAAACAGACAAAGATCCTAAAGAACACCTCATTAGGACTATCAATCCCATGGTAGGAAGATGGAACAGTTAACAACTCAAAAGTAGAGGTAGGATTGTAATTTCTTAGCATCCCCAAATAAGAACCTATCTTGCTATACTCATCAGCAACAAATCCAGTGGTAAGCTGAGTATTCCTAGTCATGTTTCTTTGACAAGTATGTGTGGTAGAAGCCCTCTTTACCATAAAACAACCCTTTCTTTCACTAACAGACAAGTATAGCTTAAATGGGCAACCACTAACACAAGTAACACCTACTCTCCCTTGCCTTTTCCTATCACTTATTGTAATCTTTAGACTCCTACCATTCATAACAGCATATTTTCTAACTGCTGATTTGAATGCAGCTCTTGTTGGAAACCTTGTACCCATAACCCAATCCCACCTAGTCCAATTTGTATCTTCAGTAACAATAGGCACATTTAACTTGTACTTCTTCCCTCTTATGTTGTCATCCTCACTTTCTCCAGGGGAGTTAACATCTGCATCTGAGTCTTCATAAGAACTATACCCTTCATCTTTTTTGTGCTCCTCAACATGTGCCTCATCATCATTCTTACTTTCTTCTCCTTCAAAAATATGAACTTTTTTCCTAACTATGTTTTCAACCAGGTGCTGTTGAGATAATTTACAAACTTTGTTTACCTTGATTGTAGCTTTAACTGATGATTGCCACTCCTCATCATCCGTATCATCTCCAGATCCAATTACCTCCTCATCCAACCTAACAGATCTGTCGTCTTCTTCTAACTCAGATCCTGTACCCTCAGCCTCACTCCCATGTGACTCATCTCCACCAATATAGTCAACATCCTCTGAATCTGAACCTGTTTCACTTGGGCTTGAATGGGCTTCACTGTTGGGTTGGGCTTTTTGGGTTGAATGGGCTGGAACTACTATTCCTTGGGTTATGGGATCATCTGAGTCGGGTGTTACGGGGTTCACATACAAACTGACTACACCATCAAATTCATCCCCTAAAATGTCTATCATACTAGCAACATCATTATCATCATTCAACGGCAATAACCCACCATCAAAACACATACCTGGAACAACCCAATGGAGAGAAAAGCAACCTCTCTGGTACTTGCCATACTCCTCAGCATAGTCACACAGCTCGAAGAAAGACATTTTGTCCCTAACAATCGATATCCCAACTGATAGTCCTCCGCAATACCATAGGTCAGGTTTGAACTTGATTTCACCGGCATAGTGCAGGTTGAAGAAAAATCGATCGATCATTGCGTCAATTTTGTGCGTCAGGAGTGAATTAGGGTTTGTGTTCTTCTACAAGTGTTAAACTAAACGACTGATCGAAGAATTTGGGGATTTTTAAATGGTCTGCTCCAAATCAGCAGGTGACGAGATAAAAAAAGAGTCCACGTAGTCGTCCACGTCAGCATCGTTAACGGGGGTTAAAAAAATAGACGGAAGGTCTATTGGGAAAAACAAGGTCAATTTATAAGTCTATTTTTGTCCAAAAAAATAGGTAGGATTATTTTCGTCCAATACCGAATAGTTGGGATTAATAGTGTCCATTTTTCCAACAATTAATAATTTATGTAAAACATTTAACGAAAAAGTGAATAAATTATCAAAATATTATATAAAGCCACTATTGTCCTCGCATCTTACTATAGATTTTCACGTGTTGCTATCATTACTTTCGTATGATTGTATAAACACTCATTTTATACGACTCCTATAATATTATAACGCCCATATTGATATCTACATCATAAGGTCATCAAACACACCTTCAATGACAATTAGCAGATAAAATGCATATTGTTGTATCTACATCATAAGGTCATCAAACACCCCTTCAATAAGATCAGTTATTATTTATAAACAATCACTTTGGGTTATATCTATTTTATTGTTATACTTATATATATATAGTATATATAAACTGCAACTTGTTTCTTATAGAAATTCTTGATGATCCTTAAAAAGATACATAAACATATAATAAATAATTAAATTTTTTATTTATAATTTGAACTTTCTTATTCAAAGTATGGTTTAGATACGTTTTTATTTTTTAATATATTTTGTATCGGTTGCTTTCAAATGGGCCTAGTTCGAATATGTCGTATATAATTCAAAGTCATGCAAAGATTTGACCAACGGACATGGCACGATGATTGTCTAAATAAATAAATAAATAAATAATATCGCAATTTCATTTCCAAATTTACCAAAATAAATCATTATTAATATTGTTAATGAAAAAAAAATACAACTTTTAAGTTAACTTTACACACAAATACTTACATATCTTTTTAGCTTTTTTTAGTGTTGGATTCGGGATTTTTCGCAAGTAGGGCAAAAAGCAGATGAGGTAAGAACATATCGGGTCAAAAAATGATATTAATATGTGACGTCAAACGGGTCAGGTTAAAATGATACTTACGATTATGAAAAAATGAAAACGTATTGTAGCTCTAATAAGAAATGATATATAAATGTTACTAGATACTGGATCATATCGCTGAAGCAGCCCACGTATTGTTTTGCAACTTAACCACTTTGTTTCCATTGGAGGATTCGCTAATCATAAAAAAGTCAAACATATAACCAAAGATCAAGTTTCATAATCATAAAATAGGTTGAGTTATTCGTTCTTTACAAATTTTGTCCCACCGCTTTGGTGTTCAATTCTCAGATTCTTAATTATATGTACATAAGTTTTTTTTTTCTGACAAGATTTTAAGAGGGAATTTAACCTTACAATTAATTAGCATCTTATTTTTTAATTGAGTGGGTGCCTAGATCCCCTACTCAACCAACCATGCATCCACCCCTAGTTTTTGTTAAAATATATGTATTATTTACCGTACTTGTGTTCTATTCAGAGAGAGCTCTGTAATGAATCAACAATTCTAAAATGAAGTTAAGATAAATACGATATCGATACTCGAAGTTGTATGTTTGAATATATCAAAACGGTGAAAATTGGAACATGTCCCACATAGGAGGTGAGTGGAACATTAAAGTAATCATCATGATCATCATCATCATGCTCAGTAAATCCCAACAATAGCAAGTTAAGATAGGGTCTAGGGAGATAAGATGGAGACAACTTTACCTCTACCCCTCCATTGATTAGAGGGAAAGGAGGGAAAGAGTCTAGTGAAAACTCACTTTTGTTGTGAAAACCCTGAAAACCTTGTTTCACATATGTAAAAAATAAAAATAAAAATTGTTTTTATTTTTTAGATAAATTCTACATACATTTTTATTAGTTTTGGTGAAAAAAAATAAAAAAAACCGCCTAGCGGATTTTTTTATAATTTTTTTTTAAAAACTTTTTTCCTTTTTTACATATGTAAATCACCCAGTTTTTTTCTTATACATGTGTAAATTCACCAGGTTTTTTCTTAACCTTTTTTTAGCCCTGAACTAAAAAACGATGTTATACAATCTAGTATTTTTTTTATATATATTTTTTTTCAACAGGACATTAGGGTTTTCAGGGTTTTCACATCTAAAGTGGGTTTTCAAAAGATCGTTCCCCTGTATATATACATATATATTATATTATATATATATATATATACATTATATATGCACACTGTAAGCGGGACATTAGAACATTAAAATTATATGTATGTATATTGTTTCCTTAGCTGTAAAAAATAAGTAGGGAGACTAAGGGTGCGAAGCACCATTGGACAGGCAGTCAACATGCAGTGGAGTGATAATGACTAATGAGCGAGTTTATAAGTGAGAAAAGATGTTTATCCCCGCTAAAATAATGGATGAGTGAGTCCACAAGTGACAGATGATGTTTATCCCCCATGAAAGTTTTATTTCTCAAGTTTGAGAATAAAAATAGTGTAATTTGAAGTAATTTAAGAGGAGGAGTTTGCTGTTAAATAAGTTAGTTATTAAGTTTTATTCACACACTTGTTGGAACATATTTATGTGATGTTTGACAGTCAATAAACACGTAACGTGTCACATCTCTCATTAAAAAGTAAAAACAAAACATGTTTCATATTGTATTTGTTTGTGATTATAGGTTTATTTTGTAATTTGTCTAATCAAATTAATATGATGAATGTGTGTATAATTAGACATGGGGAGCCACCAATTATTTGCCTTTTTTCTGGTGCAATGTATTTATCTTGTATATAGCAAACCAATTCATATTTAAACATGTAGTTGTTAGTCAATTATAATACCATTCATTCATATATGTTTATAACAAGTTGGTCAATCCACGCTTCGTGATGGATTTGAACCGTTTTAAAAATTTGTCTAGCTAAACCATGAGAGAGTCGTTGCACGCCTAATATGTTGCGACGTAATTCGTTCGCTAGCTAATTTTAAAGAGTTCAAAGTTACCCAATTTGGCCACTCACATCTCAATTTATATAAAATTCGTTTCCTTTCTGCATACATAAATGAATATATGTTTGATGTCCATAATAGGATAATCTCTATTGCTATATAATCCGTTGTCGACCAACTTGTAAGTAACATAACCTAAATTTCTTCAAACTTTATTTAACTCATGAATAAATCCATTACTACACAAAGGTATTGATGGGAAACTTTTAAGACTATTAAAAAATTCAGCAGCCACACCCTAATTTACAATATCGTTTGCATCCTTTTTCCTTTTGTGCTTGAACATCAATCTGGTATAACCCATGAGTATCTGTAAGATAATATTCATCCGGTTTTGGGTCTTTGTTTCCTGAACAATAAACATGACGGCTAGATCCCAATCAAGCATTTATTCCATCTTAGTTGGCTATGACGATGTAGAAGAGGTAGGAGGGGTTGTTGAGAAAAGAAAAAGAAAAAAAAACAAATCGACAACCGGTGTATTAGAATATATTATTAAGGTTATTAGTATGAGTCCACGGCCCCACTAGCTATCTAGGGTTTACATGATTCATTCTCTATATATTGTAAGATTATAAAATAACTGAATTGAATGACAGGATTACAATATGTAGAGAATGAATCCTGTAAACCCTAGATAGCTTGTGGACCCGTGGGCTCATACTAATAACCTTAATAATATATTCTAATAGTGTCATTCCTTCCCCTATAATTGTTAAAATATTCAAGTCTCCATTATGCTTGAATAATACAACATTAAGCAAGTCTCCCTCAAGGTACAGTTGTAAATTTACCCATAAGTTTCACCTTTATAAGCATGCTAACAAACATATTGCAATCAAAATTGAACTCAACAGTATTAAGTGAATCATTAACTCAATTTTCACTCACACAATCATCCATTAACCACATCATTTGGTCATACCCTACCACTGAAGCATCCAAAATGTCACCCCTATAGGAATTCCATTCACGTCTAGAATTTTTAAACAGTTCACATTAATAAATAACTAAATATAAACAATAAAAAAAAAAGCAAGTTGAAAAGAAAAAATGACAAAGAAAAAAATTCAAAAGGAAAAAAAACGAACTATATAGGAAAAAATATAAAGTTCTCAGCATCAAACGGTTAAGACTCGGATCAAAGTTTATAATTCCATAATTACTATGGCTGCAAAAGAAGTCTAATATTTGTCCTGCCAAAAGTGATAATAATTTTCCATAAGTTCTCATACTGCTTTTTTTTACTAGGATCATCATATCCTTTTCCAACACTAAAAACTTTAAAAAAATGGCACCTCCAAGAATACAAACCTAAAAACCATCATAGCATACATATATCATACATAAATTCATTAGGCTCTGTTCAGTAAATAATGATCGTCATAGCCATTTAACAGCAAAAGGGTTACCAATTATAAATCCAAGTGAAATAAATATCAAAGAGTGTGGGTCGATGCACCGCACCATCTTGTTTCAACCCTAAATGGGGTCGAACAATAATTCCATTCCAACAACAGAAATGGTTCCGATCTAAGCCTTACTGTAACAGGAAAAAATAACCGACGCTATAAACAATCAGATGTCGGCTACGAATTGAGCCATTGCCGATCAGGGCTTCCGATATAAGCCGCAATCATCGGCTTCCGATATAAGCCGCAAATCATCGGCTTCCGATATAAGCCGCAAAGTTTAACAGAAAACAAATCTAAGCCATAAACGGACGAACAACAGCAAAGAATCCAGCCACCGCCGGTAAACCCTAGATAGCTTGTGGACCCGTGGACTCATACTAATAACCTTAATAATATATTCTAATAGTGTCATTCCTTCCCCTATAATTGTTAAAATATTCAAGTCTCCATTATGCTTGAATAATACAACATTAAGCAAGTCTCCCTCAAGGTACAGTTGTAAATTTACCCATAAGTTTCATCTTTATAAGCATGCTAACAAACATATTGCAATCAAAATTGAACTCAACAGTATTAAGTGAATCATTAACTCGTGAATTTTCACCCACACAATCATCCATTAACCACATCATTTGGTCATACCCTACCACTGAAGCATCCAAAATGTCACCCCTATAGGAATTCCATTCACGTCTAGAATTTTTAAACAGTTCACATTAATAAATAACTAAATATAAACAATAAAAAAAATAAAAAGAAGCAAGTTGAAAAGAATAAATGACAAAGAAAAAAATTCAAAAGGAAAAAAAACGAACTATATAGGAAAAAATATAAAGTTCTCAGCATCAGACGGTTAAGACTCGGATCAAAATTTATAATTCCATAATTACTATGGCTGCAAAAGAAGTCTAATATTTGTCCTGCCAAAAGTGATAATAATTTTCCATAAGTTCTCATACTGCTTTTTTTTACTAGGATCATCATATCCTTTTCCAACACTAAAAACTTTAAAAAAATGGCACCTCCAAGAATACAAACCTGAAAACCATCATAGCATACATATATCATACATAAATTCATTAGGCTCTGTTCAGTAAATAATGATCGTCATAGCCATTTAACAGCAAAAGGGTTACCAATTATAAATCCAAGTGAAATAAATATCAAAGAGTGTGGGTCGATGCACCGCACCATCTTGTTTCAACCCTAAATGGGGTCGAACAATAATTCCATTCCAACAACAGAAATGGTTCCGATCTAAGCCTTACTGTAACAGGAAAAAATAACCGACGCTATAAACAATCAGATGCCGGCTACGAATTGAGCCACTGCCGATCAGGGCTTCCGATATAAGCCGCAATCATCGGCTTCCGATATAAGCCGCAAATCATCGGCTTCCGATATAAGCCGCAAAGTTTAACAGAAAACAAATCTAAGCCATAAACGGACGAACAACAGCAAAGAATCCAGCCACCGCCGGTCGGCGACTTCCGATCTAAGTCGTAAAATTTAACAAATCCTAGATCTAAGCCACAAACACACAGAAAAGAGATCTAATCCATAAACGCACAAACGGTGGCAAGATCTATAATGTTCAACCAAACCCCGGATCGCTCATAACCGGCCATGGAAATATCATCGCGAAGCCAAATAGAGACAACCAGACTCCGGCTAGGAACGATTTAGAAATGTCGGCAAAGTACAGCCCGCCCATAACCGACAAAGAAGAGAGAAAGAGACTGCTGCGTGTAAAAATAAAAAGATGTGCAAAAAAATGTGACATAATTCTAACCCTTATATCAATTTATATGGTCCATAAAAAATATGGATAGTCCAAATTCTTGTCCAAACCCGCATGTCCAAAAGCTCAAAATGGATGCAAGCTGTGACACCCCACCACCTCTTTAAGTAGGTTTAAGTTTATAAAAGATGACCCAGAAAATTTCTTTATAAACGGGTCCACACTAGACCAAACTAAGCATTAACACCCACTTAGTTCGTTTGTTATTCGTCTTTGGAAAGAAACATCAGAGTACACAGTTTTAAGCTAAACGAAAGTAGAAACGACATGCGTCTCCACAAACTTCCCATTGGTGTTCGGTTCTTCATCGGCGTGCTTAATCCGGACCCATTTACCCTTCCTACTTGTTACCTGTCATTAACACTAGTAACGTATTGGTATTAATGGCATTGAGATAACTAATCAGCACAAACATTTTTTTTTTTAAATTTGGACAGATTGCAAAATTCGTAGGCTACCCTGATTTCGTAGCCTACAATTCACCATCCCAATAAAAAGACAGCTTTCATAATTCGTAGGCTGCCCTGATTCGTAGCCTACGAATTACAGATTCTGCCCCCTTCATCCCAAGCTTCCATAAAAAGACAGCTTTCACAATTCGTAGGCTGCCCTGATTCGTAGCCTACGAATTACAGATTCTGCCCTCTTCATCCATACTCCCATAATCTCCATTTCCATCGCTTCTATATATGCCATACAACATGAAATCATTCTATAAAATGAACTTCAACTTCTATTTACACTAAGTCTTGAATAGCAAGTCATTCCAACCCGTTTGACCCATTACCCCCACTAGTAACGAGGTAATCATTCATTCCTCCCCCTACCTTGTTTCCCGCCTATTACCCATTGCAATGTATCATATAATTGCAATCTATTAACTTACCTACACCCCAAGGGGTGTATACTTGGAATCATATTCAATATGATTCCCGTCTTATCCGAATGTCATATTTATTGGGTCATAGATCTGTTTTCTTATCCAACCTGGTTAGAAATCTCCACTTCCCCAAATGGTCAATCTCACATCTCTTATCATTCATAACTTACCGTTTGGGTGAAATGCCCAAACGGTTAATCCTCAAACTTAATACTTTTCTCAAACAAGACAACAAACTCATAGTAATCATTTAATAGCTATACTATAAGAAATTAAACACCTCATATCTTACCACCCCTATGACGGTTAGACGACACACTTATTTATATCTCGTCCTCCCGTCCATTTCCCAATCCCAAGCTACCATTGATCCATCTACCATCATACAATAACCTTGTATAGTGGGTGTAATTAAGCATTACACTATACGATTACCACACATTCCTTTGTACCTATCTTTTTACCCTAACATAAGATTAAGTTAGGCTCACCCTTCTCACTTAAAGGTGCGCGTCTTAGAATTATAAGAGTTAGATTTCATTCTTACCCAAACGGGTCATAATACACACCTTGTATAACACATTGGTGTTATTCCATCTTCACCCAAGCGGGTCGCATAATACACACTTTGTATACACATATTGGTTCTATTCCATCTTACCCAAACGGGTGATAATACACACTTTGTATAACACATATCGGTTCTATTTCATCTTACCCAAACGGGTCATAATACACACTTTATATAACACATATTGGTTCTATTCCAACTTACCCAAACGGGTCACATTACACAACTTACGTGAGCATACTTTAATTCATCCATTTTCTCAATGGTCAAATTACACACTTAACTAAACACACCTTAATCTTTTCATCTTAACCCAAACGGGCAACATACACTATATTAGCGTACTTTGGCTCATACATCCTACCCAACCGGGTCATTTTAACTATTTTTATCCGAACATGCCATTCACTATGATTCTACCCAACCGGGTCATTTATTACTACCTTACCCAAACGGGTCATTCACTATGATTCTCCCCAACCGAGTCATTCATTACGATCTAACCCAAACGGGTAATTCATTACAATCTTACCCAAACGGGTCATTCGCTATAATTCTACCCAAACGGGGCATTCTTTACAATCTTTACCCAAACGGGTCATTCATTACAATCTTACCCAAACGGGTTATTCATTACAATCTTACCCAAACGGGTCTTTCGCTATAATTCTACCCAAACGGGTCATTCTTTACAATCTTTACCCAAACGGGTCATTCATTACAATCTTACCCAAACGGGTCATTCACTATAATTCTACCCAACCGGGTCATTCTTTACAATCTTTACCCCTACGGGTTATATTATAAATATTAGCACACAACATACTTCACTTATGCACTTTTAACCCAAACGGGTTAAATTACACATATTCACATACTACATACTTTATTTATGCATTCTTACCTAAACGGGTCATAACTATTCATCCTCATCTCATCATGTATTAACATAAACAATCGATTCATTGTTTACTTTTAGTCTATATGGGATAGTTATCCATGCTAGAAAACCACTATCCCATTTGCGTACTTTGTAACATAATTGAACACTCTTAAACGTTACCTCAAGTCTTCCAATTTAGTATTCTTTGATGGCTTGAGCTCCCACCTTGACTACCTATAATTACTTAAGCATTTAGGTAGATCATTCACAACATAACAATCTATTACACTCAAGTAATCCACCATTTATCAACCTGTCTGACACACATTTGAAAAAATATACACTACCAGACATGTGATGACTGGTCTTTGGGTTAGGAGGTAATTATCATCTGTTCAGTTGATTCAAATTAACATAATTTTAACCAAAAACCCTAATATAGATTACGGGTTTTCTATAAAACTTCCCCTGAACCCAAAGACCTCTAAAGACTTCCCCTTAGCTGATTACTTCCCCTCAGCTAAGGACTTCCCCTAAGATAATACATATTATCCTCGAGTTCCCTTCGGATACTATGTATTATGGAAGTCTTTTAGGATAATAAGTATCATCCTCGAGTTCCCTTCGGATAATACTTATTATCCCCTCTCCTTCCCCTAAAAATTTGTCAAGATCTGACGGAGGAAGTCTTTTCCATTAGATAATAAGTATCATCCTCGAGTTCCCTTCGGATAATACTTATTATCCCATACTCCTTCCCCTAAAAATTTGTCAAGATCTGTCGGGGGCATATTGTCATGCATTAAAACCCATGAAAACCACATTTTGACTTCTCAAATCAACCTGGCCAAGACGAAAACACACTAAAAAGAACTTAACGACTCACACACGAAAGATAAAAACTAAACAAATACTTACCAAACCAAACATGAGAAAGTTTACAAGGGATCAAACCGTATGAATCTGACTGAGGAACCCTTTTCAGCTTCAGTTACTTGACTAGTCCAGGTGATTGCCGGTATGTTTGTCCGCTTTAAACTCAAATCCGTTTAATCCCAACCGAATGCGTCATGCTTAATATAGTAAAGTATTACCGTCATGTTTAATTGTCCCCACACCCAAGCGTACACAGCAAAGCCTACCCAACCTCAGAGTTTATTGAGGATTCACAAACCCCCAACTTGAGGAACCATGCAACACCGTTATGACTACCACTTATTTCATTAACCATCAGTTGGTGATCAGGTCGGCCGCTAAGCACGCAAAGAAGACCAACTTAGTGATTATTTATTTTCTTTTCTTTTTCATTTCTTTTTCTTTTCTTTTTCTTTCTTATAATTTTCTTTTGCTCTGTGGTGTTGTCAAGATAGCATAAACATGGCGTGTGAGAGAGTGAATACTAGGTATAATTACCACTCTCAACCCGTTTTTGTCGGGACTCAGTCTTTTAAACTATGCAACCTAGGATGGGAAGCTAAACATATATATCTTTTAAGTTCACTGCACTTTCATTGGAGGTCATAAGATTAGGTCGAGCCTACCAAGCATATCACCGTGGAGCTTGCCTTTCACTTCCGCCTTACGCGTGTCAGCCATCTCCAACCCGAACATTCATTTGACTTCCCCTAAACTTCTCAAAAACAAGAAACAATTAAAAATTGAAAAGCACACTATTTTTGAGGGGTCAACATTTTCATCTTCTTTACATTTCTTCCCCTTGCTTTTTGATTTTTAATGTCACAATTTTGTGAGCATCATCATTTTTTTTTTAAACAAAATAAAACACACAAACACACAAACAAATTAAATGACTTTACACACATCTGGCCAAGCTAACTTTCAAAGTATTGATTTCGAAAATTTTTAGAAAATAGGGTTTCATGACATGCACACTTCATTGCATTTGAAGTCAAACACTTAATCAATCAATTGAAAATTTTAGGAAATTTGGTTTGACTCAAAACACCCTTTGCCGCTTCATTCACACAACCAAGTTAAGAACAGTACCTTTCGTGCTGATTTTGACATTTTACCTCTCAAAGAGACATACCTTCCATTGTATAGATATCTTGACATGACATGAAGATACGTCTCCTAAACTGTGCCTGGAACAATCACTTACCAACAAACAACTTAATAAAAAAATGTTAGTGATAATCCTCCTTGATCGTTCCTGCACACAGTGAGAGATTAGTTAGCTAATAGTACCCAGGCCATTGTTTTTCTGGGTACTCCTGAGGAATCAATGAATGAAATTTCTTTTAAAAACATTCCTTTTGAAAGATCAGGAAGTTGGGATGATTCGGTTGTAGCTGCCTTGACTTTTGGCTTCCAAATTCCAGGTGATTTAACATTTGTTTTAGTCACTTTTGGAGTTGTGACTTTAGGTGTTTCAACCTTCTTCGTTTTAAGTTCACTTTTCAAAACAGTTTTTGTTTTAGTCACCTTTTGAGTTGTGACTTTAGGTATTTCAACCTTCTGCATTTTAGAAATATTTTTCAAAACAGTTTTAGTTACCTTGGGAGGGGTAACTTTGGTTTTTTCAAGTTTTGATTGCTTTGAAAATGGTTTCATCACCTTTTTCTGAAAATTTTGGTAACTTGGAAAGCTGTTGTTTTGATTTAAAGATTTTCTTTCAGCTTTGGCAGCACCCCAATGTTGATCAGAGGGTTTAACCTTGGGAGTAACAATCTTCATTGCCTTAGGTTTTTGCACCATCATCGGCTTAGACTTCACAGACTCCTGAGATGAAACCCTTTGAGTTTTCGGAAAATAGGGTTCATAGTGAGCGATACAGACAGTTTCTAGCAATATGACCAGCAATGCCACAATTAAAGCAAGTCTGCTTCTTTAGATAGAAGTCAGACGTGTACCCATTTGTTTTTGGTGGCTGATATGGAGCTGGTTTGCCTTGTGATTGCATCCTTGCTTTGTCTGCAGCTCCAGATTTGACTTTCTGCTGGTTCCTTGAAGCTTGAGTAGAACCTGTCCTCATCGTCTTTGTGCTCTCTGGATTTCCTGATGAAGACGCATCATTCTTGCAACTGCACTTACAACTGCATGAACCAACTGAAGAAATGGGAGACATAGCCACACTTTTCATCTTATCATTCTTCACCACAGTTGTTTGCTTTACACTCGGATGCTTGATGGTGATCTTTGGCCTTTCAACTTTTGCTTCACTGATCACTCCATCAGTTATTCCCTTGAACTTGGAGGAGAAGGATGGTAGTTCATATCCTACATCTGGTTCTTGGTCAAACATTGATCCAGATGTCATAAAGATCTTCCCCTCAGGCCGTGTCGTCATGATCACCTTTTCCCTTTCGACTTTGTCGATTACTTTGAAGTATGGGGTTTCAATTTTAGGGTATGGTTTCAACTCTACCCCAACTTCATCAGACTTGGAATTATGACACCTGTTGTATTCTCGGCACTCAGCATCATTTTCTGATATATCCTTTACCCTCCCTTCACCATAAGTCATATTTGCTTCATTATCAATTTCTTCTTGTGTCAATGGTGTACTTCCAACCAAGACACTATCAACAGGAGGAGCAGCTTCTTTATAATCAGACTCGGTTCGTTCAACTTGATCCTCACTAAGAAGTATTCCTATAATGTCTCTGGGAACTGGTGGAGGAATAATGCTGTTTGCAGCCAAGGCCTTATCAGTCTTTTCTGATCCAAATCCAGGTGTGTGTTTCCCAACTTGACCAGTCACAACAGCATGTGACAATTCCTTTCCAGCATCAAGCATTCTTTTGCTCCTCATTTGATTCATATCAAGCTTAACCTGCATCTCATTGTTCTTATGCTTCAGGTCATCTATCTGCTTACTTAGCTCAGCTATCTCTAACTTAGCGTTGTCATACAAATAGGCGTTCTCAGTTGCAAGGTTCTTATATTTTGCTATATCTAATTTCTGGGCTTTAACTTTTTCTTCATTCTTTTGCCATCTACCCTTAAATGAACTCCTTTCACACTTTGTCTCAAACAATTCTGACTGAAAATTTCTACACATTTGCTTAAGTTCAGGAATTATACGAGCACAAGTAGGATTGGGGCATATCTCAGCATCTTCGTCCTCAAATATATTCTTTTCTTCAACCACTGAACTCATTTTCTTTCTTTACATATGCAGCTTCTGAAAATCTTGAAAAATCGGCAAAAACGGCAAAAACGGCAAAAGTACTATTCAAAGAATAGTGTCAAAAACTTAAAACTGAAAAACGGAGGCCTTCGGAGTGGATTTTGGGGGTCCAAACGAGCTCCCCTGGACGTTAGTCTGGGGTGATTCTGGGGCTTGATGTCACGAACGTCGTGTTCAAATTTGAGCTTCTAACTCCAAACGAGTCAAAAGTTACGCCCGTTTCCGTGAAAGTCAGAAAAAGTGACTTTTTGCCGCAAAACCTGTTTCCGATCGTAAACCCTATTTACGATCGTAATCACCTCCGGATCGTAAACAACGATCGTGAACTCCTGTTTCCGATCAAACTAGAATCGTAAACACTTAAACCGCCTAAAAGAATCGTAAACACGATTACGATCCTCGATTACGACCAACGCAATCGTAAACACCCGTTTCCGATGAAAAATTGTCGTAAACACCCAATTACGATCCTGCAAAGTCGTAAACGCCGTGTACGATGAAAGTACAATCGTAAACTCGTTTTTCCAGGTCGTAAACACCTTAAAAATCGGATCTTGATGTCGTAAACTCGCTGATGATGAAGATCTTCAAGCAACTCAGTCGTAATCACTCAGAACTCGAAGAACACAGCAGCAGCAACCGTCGTAAACCCAGAAAACACTTGAATCTATATCGTGAGAACCTCGAATCAGTGATTCTTTGCTCTGATACCAATTGTAGGTCCGGAAATCTCCCAAACTAATCACGATATTTCTATCACAAACGAGTGCGGAATCCTCGTATGTGATTGATTCAAGAAGAGAGATGAAGAGAACACAAGAAAACAATGATTTAAACGATAAAAACTAGATCTTTGCACACAAGAAACCTTGTCGGGTACAAAACAGTAATCGTAAACACTCTCCTCTCGGGTTTACGATCGTAATCACCTATGGATCGTAAACACCTTATGGCTCCTCCTCTCTGAATCGTAAACTTGCAGCCCTCTACAATGGAGAACCACATGGGGTTTATATAGAGTCCACTAATGGGTTTACTATTGGGCCCCTTGTGGATCATAAACCCAATAGTAAACCCAAACCCAATCATAAACTAGCCTAAATACAATAGCAAACTAGCCTATGATTCTAATGAAACCCTCTAAGCCCAGCCCAACTTATTTAATATTACAAGCCTCATAATCTAGCCTCTACATCTACCCAACCGGGTCATTCTTTACAATCTTTACCCCTACGGGTTATATTATAAATATTAGCACACAACATACTTCACTTATGCACTTTTAACCCAAACGGGTTAAATTACACATATTCACATACTACATACTTTATTTATGCATTCTTACCCAAACGGGTCATAACTATTCAACCTCATCTCATCATGTATTAACATAAACAATCGATTCATTGTTTACTTTTAGTCTATATGGGATAGTTATCCATGCTAGAAAACCACTATCCCATTTGCGTACTTTGTAACATAATTGAACACTCTTAAACGTTACCTCAAGTCTTCCAATTTAGTATTCTTTGATGGCTTGAGCTCCCACCTTGACTACCTATAATTACTTAAGCATTTAGGTAGATCATTCACAACATAACAATCTATTACACTCAAGTAATCCACCATTTATCAAATTGACCATAACCAAGCACTTTCAAGTTTCAACATCTCACTTAGGCATTTTAACAAACACTTGGTGTGCATAACATACCAAGCATAAATCAACCAATTTCTTAGGTTCTAAACCCCCATAAATTTTAAATCATGATCTTTTGGTAATTTCTCAAGTTAGCGATCAACACAAATCAGTTTACAAGACATTACTTGCATTTCATTCCATCATGAACATCAAGACTTCTCAAAATCCCAATTTCATAACCCAAATTCGTGACTTAAGACCCCCACACCCAAATCTTGATATTTAGGTCACAATCACAAGCATTTAAGTTTCCTTTACATGGCTAGATCATCATATAACTTAATGCATGCAAAATTACAGCCTCAAATCATCAAATTCATCTTAAATTTTCGAGCTTAATATGCATGTATACATAAGGATTACTTACTTGATGATTTAGACAAGATTTGAAGAAGGAATCACATATAGATGATAGAATCAAGCTTAGACTTGGTAATCCACCTCTAAAACCACTAGATTTTGCCCCAAATTCAAGTTTTAGGCAAAGCCCTAGAACCTCCTCTCCTAAAATTGGCTTTTGCGTATTTCTCCATGGGAGAAATTAAGAATTTTCCTTTTAACCCCATATTTACATACTGCCCCCCTCTATAATACCCATTTTGCTAAGTTTCAACCACCATCTTATCTTTTACATATAACACCCTCATCTTCCATGACATATCTACTAGTTACTTTCACTTTAGTAACTAATAAAAACGTTGATTAATTTATATTAACCCATCACTTAAACCATACTTCACCAAATAACCCAAAAATTCATAACATAATACATTTAATTTCAAGACAGATTTTGGGGTGTTACAACTCTACCTCCCTTAAAGAGAGTTTCGCCCTCGAAACTAATTCATACACTTAACCTCCTACAGAGGTACTTCCACCCAACTTTTAACTACTTACATTTACTCTAACCGGGTCACCTATAGTCATGGTGACCACACCAACTATTCATCCAACAAATACAATTCCTCTATCGGTCTATCTTGGTCCTATAGACCGTTTTATCGAGCCTCGAGACTTTATGGATCCTTATCCAATATCATATCCACCCTCTAACCTCACGGTTCATCAATCATGCTTACGTAGGTTTCCATTACCCGTATGACTATTCACATTGCCCATAGAGCTTTCACCACTTAATAAGGATAGCTTAATATCCCTTCACTATTATAATCACCTCATTTTATTTAACCAGTTATTTCTCCTATTCCTTCTTTCAAATTCATATTCCACTTCCTAGCTTTCTATTAACATGACGGCTATCACACCAGTCAGTTCATAGATTTTATTCAACCTTCCACATTATCTCATACATTGCAATTTTTCTTTACATGCTTGGCCATCATTTCATATGACCTCTAACATTCATCCTGCCTCCTACATGTAACTCATACGTATCATCTTGACGGGTCCATACATATCCCATGTCATGGACTGCCATCGAACTTCATCCATCCGTCCCCCTACTTGGTTTGCACAAGTAGTCATCTCTACTTAATACGTACAATATTTATTTCTCTACTTGTTTAGTACGAAGTAGACTCCTGGATGTAAATTCATACAAATCATATATTTTCTATTTTTTTTCAACGTAAAAATAGAATTTTTAACACATATATTACCCTACTTAGTAAACAGAAGTAGAGGCTCATCACTTTTATCCTCTACACACGCTTCATTCTACATAGGTAATCTAAGTAGAACTCATCACACTTAACATCATCATATATATTCTACATTAATCATACATGTAGAATTTCCACATTCTATTCCTATAGCATACCTCATTCTACTTATTTAATACAAGTAGAATTTCATCACATAATCATGTAGCACACGTTATCCTACTTGCAAGCACTAGTAAGATTTTACAATTTTTTTCAACATTCACACATCTTTCCAACATGATTATATACATGTAAGATTTCCACGTTTTCAACATTTACCCATCTTTCCTACATGATTATATACATGTAAGATTTTCACGTTTTCAACATTTACCCATCTTTCCTACATGATTATATACATGTAAGATTTCCACGTTTTTAACATTTACACATCTTTAAATTTGACCACCATTAGTAGTTGTTTCAGTCCAAACCTTACGTCATACAATCCAAAAAATTATTCAGATTACTTACCGGGTCACACGATCGAGCCTTGAACCGAACACCCTTGTCATTCCATGAGCACTTGGTTTGAGTTCAAGTGTCCCCCACAACACTTGAATCCCTCAAACCGTGGCTCTGATACCAACTTGTGACACCCCACCACCTCTTTAAGTAGGTTTAAGTTTATAAAAGATGACCCAGAAAATTTCTTTATAAACGGGTCCACACTAGACCAAAATAACCATTAACACCCACTTAGTTCGTTTGTTATTCGTCTTTGGAAAGAAACATCAGAGTACACAGTTTTAAGCTAAACGAAAGTAGAAACGACATGCGTCTCCACAAACTTCCCATTGGTGTTCGGTTCTTCATCGGCATGCTCAATCCGGACCCATTTACCCTTCCTACTTGTTACCTGTCATTAACACTAGTAACGTATTGGTATTAATGGCATTGAGATAACTAATCAGCACAAACATATATTTTTTTTTTTAAATTTGGACAGATTGCAAAATTCGTAGGCTACCCTGATTTCATAGCCTACAATTCACCATCCCAATAAAAAGACAGCTTTCATAATTCGTAGGCTGCCCTGATTCGTAGCCTACGAATTACAGATTCTGCCCCCTTCACCCCAAGCTTCCATAAAAAGACAGCTTTCACAATTCGTAGGCTGCCCTGATTCGTAGCCTACGAATTACAGATTCTGCCCTCTTCATCCATACTCCCATAATCTCCATTTCCATCGCTTCTATATATGCCATACAACATGAAATCATTCTATAAAATGAACTTCAACTTCTATTTACACTAAGTCTTGAATAGCAAGTCATTCCAACCCGTTTGACCCATTACCCCCACTAGTAACGAGGTAATCATTCATTCCTCCCCCTACCTTGTTTCCCGCCTATTACCCATTGCAATGTATCATATAATTGCAATCTATTAACTTACCTACACCCCAAGGGGTGTATACTTGGAATCATATTCAATATGATTCCCGTCTTATCCGAATGTCATATTTATTGGGTCATAGATCTGTTTTCTTATCCAACCTGGTTAGAAATCTCCACTTCCCCAAATGGTCAATCTCACATCTCTTATCATTCATAACTTACCGTTTGGGTGAAATGCCCAAACGGTTAATCCTCAAACTTAATACTTTTCTCAAACAAGACAACAAACTCATAGTAATCATTTAATAGCTATACTATAAGAAATTAAACACCTCATATCTTACCACCCCTATGACGGTTAGACGACACACTTATTTATATCTCGTCCTCCCGTCCATTTCCCAATCCCAAGCTACCATTGATCCATCTACCATCATACAATAACCTTGTATAGTGGGTGTAATTAAGCATTACACTATACGATTACCACACATTCCTTTGTACCTATCTTTTTACCCTAACATAAGATTAAGTTAGGCTCACCCTTCTCACTTAAAGGTGCGCGTCTTAGAATTATAAGAGTTAGATTTCATTCTTATCCAAACGGGTCATAATACACACCTTGTATAACACATTGGTGTTATTCCATCTTCACCCAAGCGGGTCGCATAATACACACTTTGTATACACATATTGGTTCTATTCCATCTTACCCAAACGGGTGATAATACACACTTTGTATAACACATATCGGTTCTATTTCATCTTACCCAAACGGGTCATAATACACACTTTATATAACACATATTGGTTCTATTCCAACTTACCCAAACGGGTCACATTACACAACTTACGTGAGCATACTTTAATTCATCCATTTTCTCAATGGTCAAATTACACACTTAACTAAACACACCTTAATCTTTTCATCTTAACCCAAACGGGCAACATACACTATATTAGCGTACTTTGGCTCATACATCCTACCCAACCGGGTCATTTTAACTATTTTTATCCGAACATGCCATTCACTATGATTCTACCCAACCGGGTCATTTATTACTACCTTACCCAAACGGGTCATTCACTATGATTCTCCCCAACCGAGTCATTCATTACGATCTAACCCAAACGGGTAATTCATTACAATCTTACCCAAACGGGTCATTCGCTATAATTCTACCCAAACGGGGCATTCTTTACAATCTTTACCCAAACGGGTCATTCATTACAATCTTACCCAAACGGGTTATTCATTACAATCTTACCCAAACGGGTCTTTCGCTATAATTCTACCCAAACGGGTCATTCTTTACAATCTTTACCCAAACGGGTCATTCATTACAATCTTACCCAAACGGGTCATTCACTATAATTCTACCCAACCGGGTCATTCTTTACAATCTTTACCCCTACGGGTTATATTATAAATATTAGCACACAACATACTTCACTTATGCACTTTTAACCCAAACGGGTTAAATTACACATATTCACATACTACATACTTTATTTATGCATTCTTACCCAAACGGGTCATAACTATTCAACCTCATCTCATCATGTATTAACATAAACAATCGATTCATTGTTTACTTTTAGTCTATATGGGATAGTTATCCATGCTAGAAAACCACTATCCCATTTGTGTACTTTGTAACATAATTGAACACTCTTAAACGTTACCTCAAGTCTTCCAATTTAGTATTCTTTGATGGCTTGAGCTCCCACCTTGACTACCTATAATTACTTAAGCATTTAGGTAGATCATTCACAACATAACAATCTATTACACTCAAGTAATCCACCATTTATCAAATTGACCATAACCAAGCACTTTCAAGTTTCAACATCTCACTTAGGCATTTTAACAAACACTTGGTGTGCATAACATACCAAGCATAAATCAACCAATTTCTTAGGTTCTAAACCCCCATAAATTTTAAATCATGATCTTTTGGTAATTTCTCAAGTTAGCGATCAACACAAATCAGTTTACAAGACATTACTTGCATTTCATTCCATCATGAACATCAAGACTTCTCAAAATCCCAATTTCATAACCCAAATTCGTGACTTAAGACCCCCACACCCAAATCTTGATATTTAGGTCACAATCACAAGCATTTAAGTTTCCTTTACATGGCTAGATCATCATATAACTTAATGCATGCAAAATTACAGCCTCAAATCATCAAATTCATCTTAAATTTTCGAGCTTAATATGCATGTATACATAAGGATTACTTACTTGATGATTTAGACAAGATTTGAAGAAGGAATCACATATAGATGATAGAATCAAGCTTAGACTTGGTAATCCACCTCTAAAACCACTAGATTTTGCCCCAAATTCAAGTTTTAGGCAAAGCCCTAGAACCTCCTCTCCTAAAATTGGCTTCTGCGTATTTCTCCATGGGAGAAATTAAGAATTTTCCTTTTAACCTCATATTTACATACTGCCCCCCTCTATAATACCCATTTTGCTAAGTTTCAACCACCATCTTATCTTTTACATATAACACCCTCATCTTCCATGACATATCTACTAGTTACTTTCACTTTAGTAACTAATAAAAACGTTGATTAATTTATATTAACCCATCACTTAAACCATACTTCACCAAATAACCCAAAAATTCATAACATAATACATTTAATTTCAAGACGGATTTTGGGGTGTTACACAAGCCTCACTTGTACTCCATGTTTAAAAGGTTGTATCATATGTGCATTAGTGGCTTGTACAATATGTTTTGGAGATTATATTGCATTTTGTATATAGGGTTAATTCAAAGTCTATTATAAATTATAATGACTACATTAACCGGACTTTCTTCTCTAATTTTCCAGCCCATTATTTAGGCCCATGAAAAAAACGGATTGGGGTAACATCGCAATTAAACTACTACAGTTTCCTTCTCGAGCGGAAAAATCCGAGTTAGAAACCGAAACATGTTTGTAACCCAAAACCGATAATGATTCTGATACCGAACAAACCATGTGTTGAAATCGATTTATATATTAACTACTACCCTAACTACTTATATCAATTATCATTATCAATCTGTATATATTACATGATTTTTTTTTAAAAGTAATATAATTAATAACTATAGTTATTATATTATACACTTTAAGAATGAATTTAAAATATAAATAATAAATAATAAAGATTTAAGTATTAGAAAATTATATTTTAAAATAAGATATAATTGAAATCAGGGGCGGACATAGCCTCATTCGAGGGGTGACACGTGCCACCCCTTAAACCGCACGCAAAAGAGAAAACTTTTAGATTTTTGGTTTTTATATATTATTTTTATTTTTATTTTTATGTAAATGTACTACCCCTAAAAAATTTGTTTGTAAGTGTGGTATCTCTTAAGAAATTTTTTACTTCTGTCCCTTATTAAAGTCTTATTATAATTTATTAAGTTTTATAAATTATTAGAACATAAAAAGATTTCTATTATTATATTTAATTATATAATTTAATCATATAAAATTATTATTATTTAACATGAAAGAGATTAAGGATTATAGGGTCCCGCTTTACCGTGTGCAAATATAATACATATATATGTGTGGGCTTTTGGGGGGCAAAAGTGAAATTGCTTTTGGGAGGCAAAAGTAATTGACGGTTAATCATGCATCAGGTGGTGAAGTTGATAGTCAAAAGACAAGTGGTACATCCACCAATCGGTTTTATCCCGATTTACTGAAAGTTATGTGTCTTATGTCCAAGTCTTGATGCAGAACTACGGAATCGAGGGTTTTACTGGAAGCAGCACAATGGCGAAGCTTGAACTTAAATTTTGCGGGGGTGATAAGTCGCCCGACGATAATCCGAGGGGGCGATTCTTAACATATATAATTTTTTTTTGCAGAAAATCAAGAAAATTAGTACTACCGAATGAAAAAACCACGGGGGCGGTCGCCACCCTCGCAACACCACTAAGCTTTGTTACTGAAGCAGCATCTTTATTCCTACAATTTTGCTATTGGTGAGATTTATGAGTATGATGATAATGATTATGATCATCTGTCTATCTAACCCATACCCGTTAAACCGAACCGATTGAGCGAAAACCCGATTTATGCACGTTTAAACGGTTGGGATTTGGTGATGGCGGGTGTAGCCAACTCATGCGTACACCCTCGCATCTCCGCTTTCCGGAAGTGTAACAGACAGATTTCTTGTTCGAAAATCGTAAACCGAAAATCTCTGTTTTGACGTTCAATTTTCGAAACGTAATTAGGGCTCAATCAACGTTAAAAGTGTAATTCGATGCGCAGGGACGGAGAATTTTTGTAAATGTCGATCGAGACGATCAATTTGGACGATTTCTTCACATACATACACTAATTGTTCGCCAGAAATTAGGTTTTTCGGTGATATTATCGTTGATAGGGTTTTTCTAGGTTTATCATTTCGAATTTTGCTGATGTTGGAGGTGGATCGGAAATCGAACGTGAGTAGTAATGGCGATGATAAAAAGAAGAAGACGAAGAAGAACAAATGGAAGCGGTGGGGATTTATCACATCTGTGATTGCAGTTTTCGTTGCAGTATATCTTAATCCATGGCGGCATTCGTTCAATTATTCACTCCTCCATGATTACATTTGTTCCGAGGTACAAACCAATTCGATCGAGTTAGAATATCAATTCCTTCCTGCAATTGCGAATGTAAAGGATTAAAAACACATTGCAAATTGTAATTAGCTTGTAATTAGGGTTAATATAACTATTTACTAATTTGCCTTGTTTTATTTTTGATTTCCTGAGTAGGATACTTGTGAATCTACAGACATAATTGAGGAATGCTGTTGCGATTATGAGAGCATTAATGATATTAATGGTGAAGTTTTGCATCCCTTATTACAAGAGCTTGTGAAGACTCCTTTCTTTCGATATTTTAAGGTCCGGTTTGATCTGAAAATTACATTACTAACAGTAGTTAGTTAAAACCAGGGGTGTGCATAATCCGTTGAAACCGAGTTAAGCACCCAAACTGATGCAAGTCTGCCGGTTTGAAATATATACGGTTCGGTTTGTGGTTAAGGTTTTGATGGTTTGATGATTTATAGTTTGGTTTATGGTTTGGAACTTCTAACCAGTTGTGTAAACGGGAACCGCCATCTAACAGTTATAAAATTTATGTCGTTCTTTTCATTTTAGGTACATGAAGTTATACTATGTTCATGAACCAACAATATCATATGTAAAAAATAGTATTATGCTTTTGAAAAAAGAAAAATTTGTTCAGAACAGTCAAGTCATCTAACTGCCAAAACCAGCCGGTTTGGTTTAGTGGTTTGTCCGAGAAGTTTTGTCAAAATGGGCTGAACCAGACTGTGGACATCCCTAGTTAAAGCCTTTTGCTTTCTTATTACTTGTTAATCACTTAACTGTCATTTATCAGTTAGTTTAAACTACAAAAAAAAAAATAAATAAATAAATAAATAATTGTCTAATTGTACATGCGACAGGTTAAGTTATGGTGTGATTGCCTGTTCTGGCCCGATGATGGCATGTGCCGCCTGCGCGATTGCAGTGTATGCGAGTGTCCAGAAAATGAATTTCCGGAATCTTTTAAAATGCCATCACTGAGCATTCTTGCAAAAGATGACCCTGTTTGTCAAGAGGGAAAACCTGAGGCTACTGTTGATCGTACACTAGATGCTAAATCATTTAGAGGCTGGGTAGAAATTGATAATCCATGGACTCATGATGATGAAACTGATAATGGTGATACACAATATTCATTTGAATCCTCCATATATTCTATTGACCATGCTGATTGATAGTTTGAAAATATGCAGGTGAAATGACGTATGTCAATCTGCAACTGAACCCTGAACACCATACTGGTTATAGAGGACCATCAGCAAGAAGAATATGGGAGGCTATATACTCAGAATATTGTCCAAGATGTAAGCATGTGTATATGCATGCGTTTATAATTTCTGGTGATATAAAAGTGCAGACTGCACAAAATTATGATGAAAATTACACTTTTTCTCGATTTAGCAACCAACTTTAAATTAGCACGAAATAGATATCAGCTTGCAGTTTTTTAGCAGTCAAAGTTCATTTTATTGCCGATTTTTCTTTTTTAATTCTGGCATGGTATCTTGTTTTATTCTTTTGGTGTATCCATGTGGCATCCAATCTGACTTTCAGTAATTATCTAAAAAATGTATATCATTTTTCAAACTTGTAAATTAATTTGTTTTCTAGGTCTCGTTTTAACATAAGCAGTTTTTGCATATATGGCATGAGGCATGTGATGTGACGTTGGCATGGATTCAGTAATTTGTTTTCAACGAATGCCATGTCATCAGTTTACAGGTAAAATCAGTAAAGTGAGGTTGGTTGCTAACATCAGTAATAACTTATAGGTTGGTGTATAATTTCGCCCTATTTAAAGTTGTTTTCTAAAATATGGAAGAAGGGTTTAGCCCCATGTAAAATGAGCTTCTAGAATCATCTTTTTGTGCAGATGCATATGGAGAGACCTGCCCAGAGAAGAAAGTACTATACAAACTCATATCTGGTCTACACTCCTCCATTTCAAGCCATATAGCTGCTGATTATCTCATTGATGAGGCTAACTATAAGGTTCATCTTATGCATCCTATCTTTGAAAATTCTTATGCTATATGAAGAAACCTCCATTTAGGAAAAAAATTAAAATTAATCATTTGTTGGCTACTATTACAGTGGGGTTCAAATCTTCAATTGATGCGCGACCGTGTCTTGAAACATTTTGATCGTGTCGAAAATCTCTACTTCACTTTCCTATTTGTTCTTAGAGCTGTGACAAAAGTGAGTGCTCTTTAACATTTTTGCATGATTACTCGAACAAATTTACTTTCCTTTTTTTTTAAAATATGTATGTCACGTGTTACAGGCAGCTGCTTATTTGGATCAAGCTGAGTACGACTCTGGTAACCATGTGGAGGATTTGAGAGCTCAATCCTTGATTCATCAACTGGTTCATGATTCTAAACTGCAAGATGCATGTGCTCTTCCATTTAATGAGGCGGAACTGTGGCAAGGCCAGGGTGGTCCAATACTCAGGCAGCAGATTCAAGACCAATTTCGAAACATCAGGTTTATCATTTTTCTGAATTCTGTATGGCTTGTGTTCTTTAAAGATTAATGGCATCTAACATGCTTAGGTCAAATGGAGGATAAAGTGCCATAGTGAGGTGGTAAATTTTGCCCATTCACTTATAAATGGGTCGAATTATTTCAAGTTTATCCTTAATGGATCAGAGGTCAATAACAACCAAACTGCTAAAAAGAAAATTGGTCAAAAGGGGTGAAAGTCACCCAAAACATGTTTTTAATGCATAAAACCTCCTAAATCTCTTTACTGTTTTGTTAGTTGTTTATAAATTTTCAGAAAAGGTGCCAACCTGTTTTGACCCATACTAATAAAGATACCCGTTTTGATCCATTACCCACGACACATTTGCCACATATTGCAGGAAGTTTAAAAGTTTATGATGTAGCTTTTCTTATTACCATTATGATCATGCTTGTAACTGAAAGTCAGAAACTTTTGTATGTGGCAGTGCACTCATGGACTGTGTAGGGTGTGAGAAATGTCGTCTTTGGGGAAAACTTCAAGTTCTTGGGCTTGCAACTTCATTACAAATTCTCTTCTCTGTTGATGATCAGGGAAACCCGGACCCACACGTTAGTACTGTATATTCTTTTTCAAATTTGCCTCAGTATACTTGCTTTTGTTTGTGACTAGAAATGGCAAAATGGGCGGATTGAGTAAGGTCGACTCAAAACACTATCAAAAAAGTTTACATTTGTTATTAATAATAATTATATTGTGATATATGATTACAATAACATTATTATTAGTTTTCCCTAAAATATTATATACTTTTATGAATAAAATAATTTATGAGGTTTTAGTCATCAAAATATATTTTTCTGCATGTTTTCTTGTAAGCTATTTTAAAAAGAAAAATTATATTATGTGTAAAAACATAACCCGAGTCGACCCTTTCATTAGAAAACAGCTACTACCTTCCTCGTAACAAACTCTTTTTTAATTTTTATATATATTTTTTATGTTTACATGATTACAGCTGCAGTTACAAAGAAATGAAGTGATTGCTCTAATTAACCTACTGAATCGGCTATCGGAGTCTCTTATATTTGTTGCTAAAACGAGAGATAATGTTGCTATAAACAGTCCTGCTAACGGTTTATTTCACAGACAATGGGGATCGTCAATCGCTGATTGGTACACTTTGGTGCTTATAGTTCACCTTTGATTGGCTTTAACTGATGGAAAGTTTAAATTTGAGCTGCTGTTTTCAGGTGGAAGAAGCTGCCAGAATCTAACTAACCATAGTTAACACAGCAATCCGAATTGAAGATAAAACCAATCAAATGAAATAATCAGTTGAAGATAGAACCTATCAAATGAAATAATCTGTCGAAGATAGAACCGATCAAATGGATGATTCTGATGGTTTCCTCTAGCCCCGGAAAGTTGTCTCCATCATACCCTTCCCAAATCTTATGAATAACCTTGTTACGAATGAAATTTTACTAGTTATGTTTGTTTGTTTTGATCGTGTTTGTAGGCAATTTACTGATATTGTTTTGTGATATGGATGATCTTCACATTAAATCAACGTGATGCTTTTTCCTAAGTCCTAGCCTCATTAGAGGTGACTAGATAGCATGTCAGGTAAGTTAGGAAATGGGTCAAACACAACTTTCTTTTTCCAGGTTAAAATGGCCGGGTCTATACATTTTTTGAAAAATATTTTTAATAAGTAGTCAATGTGTTGATTGTGATTAAGATTATATTATCATAATATATTTACCCTTTGCTTCAAACAAAGTAGGAAGAATAATCATTTAAGAAGGTGACACAAAAAAATATAGTAACATTATAGTGCATATTAAGGTTAAAAAAATGTATGATTTTATGGTGTTGTTTTGTTAAAAACAAAGTTATAAAGTATATATAAAAGTTATTTTAGTATTATAAAGTTGGTGAAAGTGGTTTTATTTAAAAAAAAAATTACTAATTAAGTTACCTCATTCATTAAAAAAATACATACAGACACTTACATATTCATTCCTATGGTTTAGACAATAAAAGTAGTACATAGTTTATCAAAAAGTACACACGGACACTTAGATATTGTTTCCTACGGTTTATACAATAAAAATAGTACATAGTTTGTACCGGAACCATCCCCGGTATACCCCATCTGCATATAATGTCTAGGTAGTTTTTTCTCCATTAATTGTTTTCTTCTTGCTTTTAAGTCTGCCTTCTTTGTCTTCTTAGTCTATTTTAAGTACTCGTAGTTTATTTAATTCAAAAACAACATCTTTATTTTCGGTTAAGTATTACTATTAGCAAAGATTTAGTATTGGGAGTCTACATACGTGTCCTTAGATTGACATCTGGTACTTACTAATAATGTGTTATATACAAAGTGTACCCCTTGCCCGAGTGTGTAGTTTTGTCACCAGTATTTACCCTTTTAAAACCTAACCCATTTTTATAGACACGGTTCTACACATCAAGTTTTTGACGTCGTTAACAGGGATACGTCATATTTCTGAAAACGGTCGGAGTTGTAATTTTACCACCTTTTTGTTTACTTTATTTAGAATTTTAGATTAGACACTATCAATTTTATATTCTTTTTAAATAAATTTTAAAAATAAAAAATCTACCTATCTTCTTGTCAATTTCTATATGATCAATAATTCAAGTATTAATACGATTATAGAAGCTCTTAACGTACTATTAGTTTTGGGAAAAAAACATAAATGTATTCACAGGCAAAGAATAAGGTTTCAACATTCATCCAAATGACAAAAAGGATCAATACAAGAAATATGATGCATCATCAAAATCTTTTTCTGTCCAAACTTGCAGTTTCTTGCTACCATTACAACTTTCAGACTCGAGCTTTTAAACTGCGTGAAATGTCGATTTTGTCCCTCTTTACAAGCTCAAATTCTATCTCTATGTACAATGTAGTAGCATACAAGTATGATAGAACACGAACTAATCGAACCTTTTCTGAAAGCCCGTAATTTCTGCCTGGAAAACCGGAGAAGTTGATCATATGACTCAGTGCTAAAATGTCTGGTTGTTTAGAATCTTGTATTGGGACTTTTGTCATAACAAATAATCATTGGACGAACATTGCGATTTATGTTCTATTGGTAGTTATTATATCGCGATTTTAGCCTCTTTAAAAGCTGCAGTCATTGTACTTGATGCTTCTTCAAGTGTTCGTCGTTTTTGGATGCTATTAAATGTTTCGATCACATCACCTTCCTCCCATTCGTTAAATTCGTCAACTCCGATTCCACATTCTAGCCCTGCATTCACCTGTTCAAGAAAAGAAAGATATCTTATTATAAGAATATAGTTATTATTACTTTTTTTTTGGTGGTAACTGTGAGAACCAGTTCCCAGAATACTCATAAGACCCCAAAAACCAATGGAAGTTGGATTCAAACCGAAGACCACTCCTAAAGGGATACGAACACTTAGCGATTGGGCCACCCCTTTAAAGGTTTATGTATCACTACTTAGTTACTAACCTCGCAAATTGTTTTTTTAAGAAAAAGAAAATGTAAAAATGAAAAGAAAAAAAAAATGAGTATAAAGTGTTGGCGGGTCATGCCGATTTTGAGAGATGATCAGTGGATGTAAGAAAGTTTCGAGCCTAATACCTCTTTCACATCTTCCTTGATGCGTCTCAAAGAATCAAGAACACCTACAAAAACCGTCTTTCCTTTCCTCAGAACCCTAACTCCACAATCTTTTGTTACTTTTCCCTCAGTCACCATACATCCAGCAATCCGCCCACTTCCACTGGGAAACACCGCCCGAACATCTGCAGAACCAATTGGCACTTGATCCTGCAACATAACATGAGTTTTTTTACTTCAAACTACATAAAGAACCAAAATATTATATATTAACTCATGATAACCCATAACTATACCCAGATGTCATGATTTCAACCCACTTATGAAACGGGGCAAAAGGATAAATTTTTAAAAGTTGAGAAAACTGGTAAACCTCAGGTCCAGTTTTCTCACTTTTAGTCCAATTTAAAAAAAAAATTCGATTTTAAGGCCTCACCTTTGTTTTTTTCTCAAATTTGGTCACCTTCAAAAATCCGTCCAAATTAATCGTTAGAATGAAGGGCATTTATGTCCAAATTAAACTCTAATTCACCAACTTAAAAAGGAAGTCATCTATCTAAAGATGAATAGAGTTTAATTTGGACATAAATGCCCTTCATTTTAACGATTAATTTGGACGAATATTTAAAGGTGACCAAAATTGAGAAAAGAACCAAAGGTGAGGAGGCCCTTAAATCGATTTTTTTAAAAATTGGACTAAATTTAAGAAAACTGGTAAACCTCAGGGACCAAAAAGGATGTTAACTCTTTTAAAATTATAATCACTTGAAAACTGGTATAATGCCTCTAAACTATGGAAGTTGAACAAACCTCAACAGGGTCTAGTAGTCCCTCCATTGCGGTTCGCACATCATCTAGAAGATCGTATATAACTTTATAGATCCGTATTTCAACGCCCTTTTTGTCAGAATAGCTTTTAACAGAACCAGATGCTTTGACATTAAACCCAAAAATAATGGCTTTACTCGCAACCGCCAGGTCAACATCGCTATTGCTCACATCACCAGTTGCTTGTAAAATAAATTTCAAAGTGACATTATCTTGTGGGAGCTTCTGTAAGGCTCCTTTCACAGCTTCAATAGATCCCTAATCATGATTAACATGGTTTAAAACGCGTTCTTTATAAAGCATTATCAAATACAAAAGACAAAGCTTTTTGCATATACCTGAAGGTCGACTTTCATAATAATGTTCAGTTGGTGCAAATCTAATCCGGAATTCTTGCCCATTGTAACAGCAGAAGCGAAGGACGAAAGCGTAATTCTACCGTCTCCAGCTTTGGCCAATATACGTTCATCTCGTAATGATATCGCACGTTCCTCTGCTCTCTCTCGTGCAATATCAAGTGACTCAACCACCTCAAATTCATCACCCGCAAATGGGACGTTGTTTAACCCGATCACCTGCAAAATATGCATTTCCAGTATGCTTCAAACTTTTTCGTGTTGAAGAAGGTTGGCTTTTTTTTAGAGTTAAAAAAGATTCAGGTTGAAACACGTCATTTTCTGAATTCAGAAAGGGACAAACATGTCAAATTGATCCGGGGAATGGCAGACGCATATAGAGCTTTTACACATTTTTGTAATCCATGAACAGGATTTATACATCTTGACTGGAAAAGAACCAAGATAAAAAAGAAAGAATAACAATTGATCGATATATTTCTCGATCTGGGTTGAAATGGGTCATATCTTAACATGTCAAACAGGTTTGGGTTGAAAAGGGTAAAACCGGTTCAGGTCGAAAGGAGTTCGGGTCAGAACAGGAATTTTCTAACGGGTCAAATGAGTTTGAGCCAGGTCAAATGGGTTCGGTTGAACCGAGTAAAATGGATTCAGGTTGAATGTCTCATTTACTCATTTTTAGTACGGGTCGTAATATACAAGAACCAGATAGCCAGAGCCAAATTACCTGTACTGGTATTGATGGTCCAGCATCATCAACTCTCTTTCCGGCATCATCAAATAAAGCTCGGACCTGAAAATGATGAATAAAGGAATGTTTTTGAGCCGTCACATAAGATGAATCTAATCAAAGTGCCAATGTTTTAGAAAATCTTAATCTTGGTTAAGTATTTTATGTTTTTACCAACCTTCCCAAAGGCTTCACCACAGACAACTACATCTCCTTTTTTAAGTGTGCCATTTTGCACGATAAAGGTAGCTACGGGTCCTTTTGATTTATCAAGACCTGCTTCAATTACGGTACCCTTTGCATTTCTATCAGGATTAGCCTTCAATTCTTGCAGCTAATAAACAAGAAAAAGGAACACAAAATTAGAATCTCGAAGTAGTTGATATACATAAACAAAGTTTACTTAAAGGGGAGTAACAACTACAAAATCTTGAGCTGATCGCCTTCTGGTTATGTTTTATCTCTAACAGGTTAAACGAGTAAGAAGACTAGCTAAAAGGAAGCGGGCCAAATGGGTTAAAATCACAGTCACACAGTGTACTTTTAATGCATAAAAACTTCTAAATTATTTTACTCAATGATTTAGCTTATTGCTGAAACAGTGTAATTTCCATGATCATGCTGACACATTAATATTTACAAAAAATTTAGAAATTTTCATTAAAAAGTATTTCCGGACAACCCAACTTGACCCGTTTCAACCTGTAGCAAGCATTTTCGACTTCCTATCCTCATATAATCATCCACCGAAAAAAATGAATGAAATGCTGCATGCAATAGATAAGTTTACCTCTGCAACAAGCATGGTGGTTTCTAACAAGTCATCAACATTCTTGCCAGTAAGAGCGCTGATCTATAACAGGATTTTTATTTTTAGTGACAAAGATATAAATCATGTAAAGGATATTAAGTTTATAATAAAAAAGTAAGGGTTTTTGTCCTGCACCTGAACCATGGGTACATCACCACCCCAATCTTCTGGTTGACAACCATTTGAAGAAAGCTCTTGCATAACTTGCATTACTCGATCTGAAGCTCCCTCCTTATCTATCTACAAATTCCAAAGAAATAAATGTAAAATTAGCAAAATATTCAACCAACATTGCAAGTGGGACAATTTAATTACACTTATTTTACCTTATTAATGGCAATAATTATTGGCACGCCGGCTGATTTGGCATGGGCTATGGCCTCAGTTGTTTGAGGGCGTATCCCATCATCTGCAGCCACTACAATAATTGCAATATCTGTAACCCTAGCTCCACGAGCTCTCATTGCACCAAAAGCCTGCAAAAAAATGATTTTTTGTCTCCAGTGGGTCAGGCTATAAAATTTGCAAACAAGGAAAATGTGCATACCCATCAAAAGTAGCCCAAAATGTTCTCAAATGTGTAAACCTCCTAACTCACTTTATAGAAAAAATTGTTTATTACTGTAAAGGTTAATGTTGGATTAAACCAATCAATTTTCAGCATCTCAGCAGTTTGGTCACTCGACCCTTTTTTTGGCAATGGTTATATCCCTTAACTTTCTTAAACTTGTTGAAATTGTTACTCACTGGTTGAAGAGGTAAGCTTATTGGAACCCCATATGTATCAGAAGAGAAATATAATAATAGCAACAATAACAATAAAAAGCTAGTAAAGTTAAGAGATATAACCACTACAAACAAAAGAAGGGACTAAACTGCTAAAATGTTTAAGTTTGTTGGTTAGATCCAACATTAACCCGTTAACTGTTCAACATGTCGAAACACATTTTCAAGGTCACAAAATTAAGAAAAAATAACCGGTGCAAAAAGAAAAAACTAAGGGACTAAACTGCTAAAATGTTGATTGGCTGCATCCTATATTACACCTTCTTTTAACAGTATAGTTTTCATTATCTTTAACAATTTAGAAACTAAACGCAAAAATGTTCATGAGTCAACCAAATCTGTAAGAATCCAATAGAGTTACCTCATGTCCAGGAGTGTCCAGAAAAACACATGGTTGCATTGTACCATCAATAGGCACTTGAACCTTATATGCCCCAATTCCTTGTGTGATCCCACCAGCTTCAGAAGCTGCTACCTGTTGAACACGAATAGTGAAACTTCAATCTCCAACTAAAATCCAATTTTAGAATACATGATACATGTCATGTTTTCTTCATTCTTACTTATAAGTTATAACCACATCAAGAATAACATTTAATCATAAAGAAATCGATTAATGGTGAATGAAATGAAGCATTGGTACAAACCTTTGTTTTCCTGATATAATCCAAAAGTGTTGTCTGTCAAATACAAATACCAAAAAACATAGAAGTAACATTAGCACAAAATTAATGTTTAAACAAACTTAAAGCACTAACTTTTGGTAAAATTGCTTACTTTTCCGTGATCAACATGGCCCATAATAGTGAGAACAGGGGGTCGATCTTGTAAATTATCAAGATCTTCTTCATCTAAAATTTCTTTCTTTTTTGCCCTTTCCTCTATTTTAGCTGGACCCAAATCAATAACTTCCACATCATACTCCCTACAAACCATTTTAACCATTTCTTTATCCAATTTTTGCACCCCGTCAGGCTTAATACCTTTTGCATAAAGATGGCCAAGAATTTCACCTTCACTAACCGCCAAATTATAGGCTAATTCATCAATTAACATACCTTCTTCATCAACTTCCATGAGTTCAACCTTAACCGGTTCAGCCTCCCGTGCTAACCGCATTCTAACAGCTTTCCTACTAGCTTTACTCCATTTTCTACCCTTTTTCGCACCCGGGATTGAGACATTAAGTTCTGATGTCTCATCATCATTAATATCATCATCTTTAACTTTGGGTCTACGGGCTGATGCACCACTTCTCTTTCTGAAATCATCCTTAAACCTCCCAGGAGCAGGGGACTTTCCTGGTTTAGGTGGTGCTAAAACAGTTTGAGCTACCAATGGGTCAACAGCTGATCTCTTAGATGCAAATTTATCAATCAATATCGGCCCGCTTTTTTCTTTTGTTTTTGTAACAGAATTCTTTTCATCAGTAACAGCAGCCTTTGGGGCGGCTCCTAAATCTTTCAAGATGGGTGATCTTTTTACAGGTGGGGTTGCAGACGGTTTCGATTGTAATTGCGGTTGAACTCTTTGAGGTGGCTGAGGTGATCTTGGTGGAGCAACTGGCGGACTTCCAACATTCTCTGTTACCTCCAATTTTGACTTCTCATTCGGGATTTTCTCAACCTTTGTTGCTTCTTTCACAACTTTTTCTACAGTTGCAATCGGATTCCCTTTCCGCCACACACTTTTAAGAGTTTTAGCTTTCCCAGTAGGCGTCGAATTCACCCGATTGGCATTGTTTGTGTTCGGTGGTAAAGATGACGGTTTTTTATTTGGGATTTCCATGTTCTTGTTTGTCTCTAACTTCTCAGCTTTCTCTAACACCTCATCCAATGACCCAATCACCTTATTTCTCTCTTCTTGTTTACTTGAGCTAGAAACCTGTTCTATCTTACTTTCGGGCGGTTTCAAAACAGGCCTTCTAGCTGGCTTAAGTAACAGATCAGCAGCATCCTCATTGCTACTTTTATTAGTGGCATTAAGTGACACTGAAGTCCCTTGTTCAGCTACAAAACTAGTAGTCACAGAATAATTACAAATTGAAACATACCTCCACCTATTCCCAACCAACAAGTTATGAAAACCACAAGAACTACGGGGAAAATAAACTCTTCTAACCGATAAACCCGATAAACGCGCGCCTTCCAGTTGACCAGAAGAACAAGTGCAAGTACTCCCCAAGCTAACTAACGAAGCAAAAGAAGCCATAACACAATTTGCACTCTATATAACCGCCAACATTACTTTCTCATCCACAGAGACATTTCATCAAACACCTTACCTGCAATAGTCTAATCCCACTCTCCGTATACCCAATTCACCACAATTTGAGCCCCAAATTATACAAATGGGTCAATCAATACCCAATTCACCACATTCAGAAAAAAAGATACGAACTTTTGTAAGAAATTGAAAACCCGGAAGAGAAGATGATGTTTACCTCTGGGAATTCGGGGGGATTGGATAACGGATATAGTTAGCAGAGGCGTATGCGTTGGAAACCGAGTGGTTGTAGAGGAAAGGAGAGATGGGGTGAAACCAAGAGTGATGGTGTGTATTATGTGTGTGGCTATTTCTATGCCTCTCATCAAATGATAACAGCCCATGTGTCTGATAAGGTTCAAGATTTCTTTTGTTGTCTCACTCCACCAAAAATGCAAAATTCTTTCCCTAAATACCAGATTTCGTACTACGTTATTAAAGGTTAATGTATATTTCAGTGAGTTTTCCCTCTTATACAGTAGAAAGCACAACACTATATATTTGTAAAACATTTTAAGAGTTAATTGGTGAAGTATTATAGATTTAAATGTTTAGTGAAAGTTTATATTTATAATTGATTTTTAAAATTTAGTTAAATATTGTTACATAATTAGATCTCTGGATTAATTTCGTTACTAAATGGTTTTTCAGTTATTTTTTATTTAATAATATAATAGAAAAAGACGATTTTGCCTAATTAAACTCTTAGTTTTTTATATAAAAAACAAATTTATCCTTCTCAGATATATTATAATATAGTGTATATATTTCAAATCTTTACTATATTATAATAGATTTATATTTGAGAAAAAGAAACGTGGTTTTTACTTAAAAAATAAAAGTATACGAGATATAATAGTTTTTAAAATAAGAAATTTAAAGAGGGAACTAAAATTGGATTTTAATGAAAAATGAAAATTTAAACAATTTATTTAATGATAGTTGAATTTTAATGATCTATGAAGGTAAAGTAAAATGCAAATCAAATACCAAATGTCTTCCAAATATATAAATGAATACCGTATTGTAAATTGTCGTCATCGTAGCATCACAAGAATTTCTACTTGTTCTGCATAACACATGTTAGATGTGTTTATCGTAGCAAAACTAAGGATTAGTGTAAGAAAATTGTTGTTAAAAATCTAAAGTGCGGTCCGAAATCACAAGTTCCAAGTTAAAAAGAGCGGATCAAGTTTAGGTGGTTAGGCTATCCGTAGTGGTATGGAGTTATAAATCTTAAAAAGTGTGTCACGCAGGTAGTGTGAATATGAAAAATTGATGTAAATGTAGTAGTTAAGATAGTGTGTAGAAATGTAATAATTACTTAATGGAAAAATAGATATAAATAATCCTATCTATTCATGATTGGCGATAATAATCATACCTATTTTTTTAGAATATAACATTCTAATCTTTATACCCTATTTTTTTTAATAAAAATTTCGTTAAAAAAACTAACATCATTAGTAAATTCTAACGTAGAGGACTAATCATGTCATTATCTGAATTTGTTTCTATTTAAATAAACATAGATGACCAATATTGTCATTTTCATAAACTTGAATATAAGAAAACCGGTAACTCTAAACCGGTGACTCCCTCCTTTCTTCCCCGATCGAATACCGACGACTCTAAACGCCAACAATCCTCTTCGGGGTGGCGGTAAACCCGACAACGACGCCTTCACTCCACCCCGTACGCCGATTGACCCTACCCAGCTCCGGCGAACCCAATCGACCTCCCCCCTCCCTTGTTCGATTTACCCTGGCAGCAACCATCGCACCCAGCAACTCATCCGACCTTCCGCAACCGGCGACCCCCATCTCCGGCAACCCCACACCATCCAACAAACTTGCGGCCATCTCTAGCAACCTCCGACGACTTCCAGCTCGGTTCTCCATCCGTTTTCTAATTCGCGACGAGCGACTGAGCGCCATTGTCGTGCTCACCTCTGGTGGCCGTTATGGTTTCTATGCGGTCAAATGACGACGGTGGTTGCAGCGTCGTCGTCGCTCAAGATTTTTATTCAAATCAAGTTTATGAAAATGACAATATTGGTCCTCCAGGTTTATTTAAATAGAAACAAGTTTAGATAATGACATAATTAGTCCTCCATGTCATAATTTACTATGGTGATAGTTTTTTTAATCGGAAAGATTATTAAAAAAAATAAAAGATTACATTGTTATATGCCATAGGTTGAATTATTATCGGCCAATCGTGAATAGATAGGATTATTTATATCAACTTTTCCTTATTTAATTATTATTTTTCTATTTTTATATATTATTTTAATAATAAATATATTAAAAACAAAACAGTTAACATAACTAAAATTAAAAAAAGAAATACAATAAAAACTTAAAATCAAAACAAAACTTAATTTAAAAACATTGCATTAAAGACTTAAAATTAAAAACATCACATTAAAAAACCTAAAATTAAAAATGGGCAACGGGGTCGAACAAAAGCATCGTTTCGTTTTAGCAGCTCCCACACCGGTTGAAGCTTAAAGTCCTTTCCAGTTTGTTGACGGAATTGTTCGAGCGCGTCGGCCAACACGTTTCCATCTTCGATCTTGTTGATGACATTGTAGACAGTGTGGAACCTTGTGATTATCTGTAGCATGTCCCTCCATTTGAACGTCAATGCATTAATTGGGCGGTAGGGGTCGTGACCCATAACAATATGAAACTTGACATCAACGTCACTCCAAAATTATCGCATGCTACCTTGAGAGTCACCCAAACAAACTAATATTTAATATGAAAATAATCAATACCCCTGGTTTCATGTTTACTTTTAACAAATTTCACCCTTGCTTGCATTTACCCATAATGCAATGTTCACAAAATGAAACATCAGAGTTGGGTAACTTACCAAGAACATGTTGCTTGTTCAACTCCACAAGTCCTTAATGGCTGATGTGGCCTAACCTTTTGTGTCACAACAGGGTAGGTGAACTACCATATTCTTCAACTATAGACACCTGTCCAACCTCTACTTCACCCTCCAACGAGTAGATATTGTTATCCATTCTTGTGCATGTCAACACTACCATTGATCCCTTGATGACTCTAGCTTTTTCATTCTTTAGGCTAACATTATATCCATCATTTTCAAAGTACCCAATGAAAGCAAATTTCTTATGAGTTTAGGTACATACCTAACATTTTCCAAGTGAACATAATTGCCTCCTCTTACCCTTAAGACTATTGTGCCACTACCCATTATCTTGCAAGGAGTATGATCTCTCAACTTAACTGTTCCAGTTCTTCCTCTTTCAAATCTTGAAAATACTCCTTCTTAGGAGACATATGAAATGAACATCCACTGTCCATTACCCATCCTTCCTTTAATTGGTCATTATACACCATTAGAACATCCGAACTCTCATAACCTTCTGAGTTATCTTCCTGTTCAGATTTCTGATTCTTGTATTCATTCTTTCTCTTTTCCACTCTAGACAATCATTCTTCAGGCGTTTTTCTTACTGGCACATAAAACATTTTCTCCTGAATTTTAATTTTGATCTAGAGTGACCCTTTGATGATCTTCACCCATTCCTTTGTTCTTGTCCGCCCCTCAGATACAAGCTCTCTCCACCTTCTTCCTTTGAATCATTCTTCTTCTTCAGTTCTTTAGAATTGAGAGCTGCAACTACTTCATCCATAGAAGTACTCTCCCTACCAAAGAGCAATGTATCAACAAAGTGTTCATATGCTCCTGGTATGGAGGTTAGGAATAAAATTACCTTATATTCGTCTTCAAGGCTAACGTCTATATTCTTAAGGTCAAGAATCAACCTGTTAAACTCATCAGCATGATCTTCCTTTGATTTTACTGCAGCCATTTATGGAAGGTATATACCTTTCTTTTTGTATACAGTCTATTAGCCAACGACTTGGTTATATAGAGATGTTCCAATCAGCAGCAGTAGTCTCTTTTGTTACTTCTCTCAACACTCTATCACCTAGACATAGAATCAGAGCACTGTGGGCTTTCTCGAGAGTACTTTTCCAATCTTTATCTTCCATGCCCTCTGGCTTATTTGCTTCACCCTTTAGTGCCACAATTAGCCCCTGATGAACTAACAGAGCTCGTATCTTCACCCTCCATAGATTGAAGTCATTCCTACCATCGAAATTGTCAATTTTAAATTTCGAAGTTCCCATACCCGCGGATTACAATAATTTCCCCGAATTGCAGTCGAATTCTTCGATCTTGAGCCTCTAACTGGCTCTGATACCAATTATTGTAATCAGATCGAAAAATTAAGAACAAAACTCACACGAACCCAATAATCAATCAAAGGAAACGAGAGGAATTTTATTGAGATTGAAAACAAAGATTACAGAATATAAAACTGAACCAATCTATCGCTTAACCAAGCTTATATTCGACTTAACTAATTAATAACAAACCTTTTAAAGAACTTGCACATTACCTCCTTCATCTTTGCGAGCAGCAACACTTTACACCTAAACTTTGAACTTTAGCCGATTGACACTTTCAACCCCTCTACTTTGCTAACAGATCATTACCAGCTTAAACCTCTCATTTCTGATTAGTGCTCCATATCACAACACTTGAAAACAAAGCAGTTAAGCAGGGTTACATATCTCAACGTCATCGGATCTTGATTCTTTAAGAAGCAACCGCAAGTTCGATCAAGATTATATATTGAGATAAAGAAATCTACACTGTACAAAAAATTCATATATCTGCACGTGATCAGAAGAAAATAAAACAATCAATTAATTTGTTTTGTTCCGGAAGATCAAATATCGCATATTAATTCGAAGAGACGCCACGTGATCATGAAAGAAAATCAAATTCAATTTAATTGTTTCTTTTTGTAGATCAAAGGAAAGAGGACATCGAACATGCAATTCTTAGAGATTCAAGAAAGGTGGCGGCTAAAAGTTTTTCAAAATAAAACAGTAGAAGTCACAAGGGAACCGGGGTTTTACAAAGAACTTCCTTCAAGAACTTGGTCATCATGTCAACGAATGGCTCGGGAGGATCGACATCAGTGATTAAAGAACATACGGCGTCCCTAACATGTTCGATGCTTACCCCTACGAACCACAACGTGTGGGTAGCAAGGATCAAGACTGTGACATCCGAGAATTCCAAGGTTAACTTCCGTTAGAAAATCTCCGTTAGTTACGTTATGAGTGTTAACTTAGTAACTAATGCTTAACTAGGCCGAATACATCCACGACCTTTGGTTGATCACCGAACCCGTCCATATGTCTTATGTGTTTATTTAATTATTGCCACTATGTGGAAATTATGTGCAACATGATTTAAACGCATGATTATTATCAAAAGCATGACTATTTGTTTACTTGTTGAATTATGTGGCAAATTGTTTAAATTGCCTAGTTTAATGTTTAACCGAGTAATTAGAGTGTATGCATTTGTTCTAATCTTGGGCTAATCACTTGCTGATCATTGGGGCCCAAATCCCAATGATAAGCCCAAAGGAAGCTTTAGTATTTAAGTGAAATAAACCCTAATTCTTCCCATTTGCATGCTCCACCACAAAACACACACATACACTCTTCATCTCTTCTCTCTCTCGTGAACCATCTAGCCGCCACCACCTAGCCACTTCTGGCCAGCTGTGAACCACCAAGGACCACCGTGATCTCAGCCTTGAAGATCATCCATCGAGCTTGGAAACCCACCCGTAAGTCCCATGACCATTTCTAAGCTTTTCTTTGTGTTTTCTTAAAAAGAATGTGTAAACCTTCATGGAATCGTTTGATCTTCTGATATGATGTTTAGAGATGTTAGATCTAGCCTAAAGTCTGCAACTTTACTTGTAAAATCATGCCATAATAAAGATACATTTTAGTTAGGTCATTTTGTGCTTAAAAAGTGTTCTTGGTGATTTGATGGTGAAAACCCATGTTTAGGGTGTTAGATTTGTTTGTGTAATGTTGGTAAATGTTTATGCATGCTAGATACTGAATTATATGAAGTATGGAAGCTGTTAGATTGATTTTTGGTCAGATTTTTGGGTGTTCTGCGACTAGCGAAACTAACCGTTCGTTAGGCGAAACTGTAGTTTCGCAAACTGTTTTAAAATCAATTTCGAGCGAACCTATATAGCGAAATTGTGTCATCAGTTTCGAGCGAATCTATCTAGCGAAACTGTGCTTTCTATGAACGAAAGTTCAAACCAGTTTCGAGCGAATTTATGCTAGCGAAACTGTGTCATCAGTTTCGAGCGAATCTAGCTAGCGAAACTGTGTCATCGGGTATTCCCTAGCGAAAGTGCTGCCCGTGCATATAGTGAAACTGATGTACTTCTTAGCGAAACTGTCATGCATGTTTACCCTCGTTTATGATCAACCATCGGTGTCGTGTGTCGGTATGTCGAGTCGTAGTTCCAACGTGCTATGTTATGGGCCATAGTGACGTAGTTAAAGTTTGGACACAACCTAACACCTAAGACCTTAATGTGATTATTAGGTCTTCGTTAGCAATCATAATTGGATTATTTGAAGTGTAAGCTGAGCAACCTAAGGTGAGTTTCACTAACCCTTTAATTGTGAGCCCGTTTGGGTCACAACGAATTTACTTAACGGAAAACAACGCTGACATTTTGAGGTATTGCCAAATGGGATATCTGTTATGGAAGTTGGAGTGTTTTATGGGAAGCACTTGCAACTGTCCATCCTTGGGGTTTCCAATGAAATCCGCAACCAACTATTTGACACTTAAACTCTTTTCAGGATTTCAAATGAAATCCAGAATAAACGATTTTAATATGACTAGTGTAGGTTAAAGTCTAAACCAAATGATATCACATGATTTCTAAGGATGCCTTAAAACTTAAAAATCCTCAACAATTTAGTACCATTAATTTGCGAAGCGAGGGGATGTTGGGTAGATCTACTGAGGGTTTGACAAACCCTGCTTCGCGGTACACAAATGTGTAGCCAACCGGTTGGAGGCCGAACGGAGTTCAATATCAGCCTACTTTAGTTGTGGGTCCCATGAGGAACACAACTGGAGGCACAAACCATCGGCAAATGCCGAAGTTTGTTACGTCAGCTTTGGTACGAACTTCCTTAGTGCATGGAAACCGGATTAGTTACCAGCGATATCGGTTGACCGCTTTAATCTTTACTTAACTAGTGCATATTCGATAATTCAGCACTTGGCATTGTTTTGCAAAACTATTACTTATTTATATGTTGATACATACGCTTATGAGACCGGGCCACTGCATGACATGCCCACTGTGAACTCACCAACCGTTAGGTTGACACTTGTGTGGTTTTCACTTTTGCAGATCGCTGAGGAGTATCCACCGGAGGTTGGCATGGCACCCGAAGTTACTTATTTCATTTTGAACTTAAATTTGGGAATTGAACAACAATTTATGTTTTGTAATTTAAGCACGTGGTTAGTGCTAAGGTACTCATGTTTTTCTTTCCGCTGCAAACTCTTAAATTGTTTTATGATGAATGTTTGGACTTTACTCTGATTCGTTTAGTATTTGTAACTAATGGTTGTGGTCCTGGTTTGCTCGCACCCCTTAACGGTATAAACTCCGTTAGTGGTTAATTTGGGGGTGTGACAAAGACCGTCTTTCTTGTGCATGGAATCCAACACGTCATAGAAAAAGAGGTAGTGCTAGCCGATAAGAAAAAAGACGACATCGCGATAACACTTATACTACTATCCATCCCGGAGGAACTCGTTTTTCAAGTTGCTCAATACGACCCCGTGAAGGAAATTTGGGATGCGTTGAAGACTCGGTACGTGGGTGTTGACAGGGTTCAAGAGGCAAAGATGGCAACGTTAAAGATTTGTGTTAGACTCACTCAAAACCGTTTATCAGAAGAACACTCGTGAATACCCCTAATCTTGGCTACCCTATTTATAGAGTGAACTTTTCTTGATAAACAAGCATCCTTATTAGACTATAACACAACTTCTAATAATTATTAAACATAACAACTTATATATGCCTAATAATATCACCCTAAAAACCAACTTGCTTTTGGGCTACCCGACCCACCGACTTGTGGACTCGGGAATTAGTTCTCGTGGGCCAACATCCCCCCCCCCCCCCCTAATTTCTGAGTCGTATTGGGAAAGTCTTGAACACCGAGTAACTCCCGCACTTCCATGACCTTGACCCGCATAACGTTCATATGACCCATGACCTGTCCTTAAATTGCTCACTTCCACCCAATGTTTTAAAAACCGGTTTTTTAGTTGAACCGGAAAACCTTCCGGGACTGGTTCGACCGGTCGGACCGGTTAGACCGGGTGGTTGAACCGGTTAGGAGATTTATATATATTTTTTTATAAAAATGCTAATAAACTTGTACACCCCAACAAAAGTAGTTAAAATACAAATATAATCCACTCAAAAATAATATCAAATATGTATTTCATAAGAAAATATAAGTTTTAAACTTTAAAAAATAATAAAAAATAAAAAAATCAGAAAACCGGTTGAACCGGAAAAAAGCGGTTGAACCGGACCGGTTGAACCGGAAAAAAACGAAAAAAACCGGAAAACCGGCCGGTCTAACCCGGTCCGATTATTGCCAAAAAACCGGCCTTAAAAAAACCGGCTAGAGGACCGGTCACCGGTCGAACCGATCGAACCGGCCGGTTCGAACCGGTTTTTAAAACACTGCTTCCACCGATGCGCTCATTCTTGTTTTGATTGGTTTGATGTACATCCCGACCTTAAAATGAACCCCCGTCAGGACCACAACTTTGACCCAGACAATATTGGTTCATTCCACCACGACCCCGATTATGTTGGAGATGACACTCATCTTCATCGATTAATCAATGGCTTCAAATAGGTCGAAACATGAAGTTTCTCAAGTTGGATTTCAAATCAATGGGATGCTTCCGATTTGAAGTTGGTGACGTAAATTTGATAAAAATTTGAAATTAAATTTACATCATAAAAAACAGACGGCAAGATTCACTTCTAACCAATTTAGGCCATCCTTTTAAACAAATAACCCACTTGTGTTTCCTTTATCAAGAATCGATTTACGGTGCTTCGCAAAACTGGTGACTTCCAGTTTTAAAAGATCACCGACTTGTGATTTTAAAGGCACTTCGGACGATATCAAGAATAAAGAATTGGCAACTTCTAATGATCTAGATATTTGTCTTGAAGAAACTCGGTCAATAAAGAACGGCTACGGCGAAGAACGGATTGTGGCGGCAGATAAGCGGTGACTCTCCTGGTTCCCGGAATTGATAAACAAGATTTACGACTCCCGAAGCTTCTAGATGACAGTCTCTTTGATCTTCCTCGGCAACAATAGTCTACCCTCAGATTTTCCTTGGCGTCTTCACTAGACCCAAGATCTTATTGGTAGAACGAACAACCCTTGATCACTTTAGCTTCCTTGCAGATCTTGGTATCAACTCCGAGTACCGACAACTTGGTTCTTGATTTCACCAAGCTCTGATACAGGTTAATAATTGGTACCCCAAAACTCTCGTGAATAAAGAAAAATAACTCAAAAAATTTATTGAAGAATTTGATACAAGGAACCCTAATCTTGGACCTTATATTTATAGACTTAAACGTATGTTTGAAGGACAAACCAACATATTAGAATCAAATACAAACTTCTCTTATCAACCCTAACACATTATTATAGTTGATATTAGTCCCTCTACTCATTAAGAGAAACCGAGTAACCCCTCCACACATTATTATAGAATTGGCCGTTTATGAATTAGACTTTGGCCATCAAACACGTCAAACAACACATTTAGTACCAAAATACCCGAAAATGAGTTTAATACGATATGCATGTATGATCGAGTTTACCATTGGCCTCAAAATTGATTATTAAACACTAATATTATCTTGCATGTGGAAAATCATCTACAAAAATGATATGTGGGCATCAAACAATAACCTAATCATTAAAATAACATCAATAAGCAAGACGATATTTATAAAATATTGAATGAATATTAAGTAGATTGTGTGTCAATTTGGCTTACAAACCTTGAGATTTCATCCATGATATTATCACTTTCAGATGAGCTCGAGCTTTACTAAAATGAGCTTTACTAAAATGAGAAGTACACAACAACAAAAACCATACCCAGTAAAGTCCTACAAATAGCAAAAGCTAAAAGTAGGGTCTGGGAGGGGTTGGATGTAGGCAAACCTTACCCCTACCACGAATGATAGAGAGACTGCTTCCAGAAGAGACCCCCGACTCCGAACCAACGGAAAGAAAAAAATTAATAATAATAGTAAATAAATAAAATAAAATAAAATAAAAGTAATAAATAGATAAATAAATAAAATAAAATAAAAATGATAATAGTTCGCATATAGATATTACTAAATACAAAATGATAAATAAATAATAATGATCAATAAATGCAGATGAAGATAGAAGAGAGAAAAACATGATAATAGTTAGTAATTAGATAGTACTAAATAAATAAATAAATAAATAAATAAATAAAAATGATAACTAAATACAAATGAAGATAGAAGACTCTGGTAATCCTTAACCTTAATCCTACGTCTCCATAGTATCCAATAATCGACCATATCCTCATAAATGTGCAAATCAAACAGATCAAGCCTAATACGCTCATCCCACGACAATTTTGGTCTAGCCCTCGCTCTCTTCCCCTCGACCGTGATGTTTTTATTTTTACGGAGTATTATATTAATGCTTAACATTTTTACGTGCTCGTGTTATCTCTATGACACGATGAAGCCGTGAAATGTAGTTGAAATTAAAGGAGTAAATTTCCAAACCGGTAACTGTAAAATAATAAAATATAGCACAAAGTCTACGCGTTCACGCACGATTCACGTGCCTAGGAGCTACCAAATCTCGTAGTCGGCTACGATCCATAAATTGTAAAAAAATAGCAGCACCATCAATTTCAGTGATCAAAACAGGGACGACAAAGAGAAAAGTGTGTGCGTACTGTGTGTGTGAATCAAATGAGGGAAGAAGGAATCAGCTCCTCTGGGGACCCATTACTTTTCCCCAATTCCCCTCCTCCTACCGCTGCTGCCAGGTAAACCTAACCCTAATTTTCTGTTTATTTGCTCCAATTTCATACATTCGTACCCTAATTGGGACTTTCTCCAAGGGGGTTTCCGTTTTCCTATGAACACGCTACAATGTGCTCTCGAATTGCTTCGTATCCGAGTCGCGAATTTTCTTTTTCAAATTAGGGATTTTGAAGATTTTGTGTTTGGGTGTAAATTTTTAAGCATCTATCGTAATTGGGGATTTATTTAATCACGATCTCTGTGTTGAAAGCTTTTTAATTGATTTTACCGGCCTTGGTAGATTTTGTTTCCATAAAATCGAATTTCTGTGTTGAAACTTTAGGTGAGTTAATAAAATAAATTAGTTGTGGGATTTCCTTTAAGTGGGTGTTTGGGGTTGCTTATATAATTGGCTTCTTATGGAAAATTGGATGCCTAACGTGTTGCCGAATCATCAAAAAGTAAAACTTTTTACGGAGTTTGTGTCATTTTAACGGCGGTTTGTTTATTTCCAACATGATTAAAAGGGGTTTATTGTGTGGAAAAAACGGAGAATGGATTATTAGCGGTCCATAGGCAATAGTTGGGATATTATTAAAATCCATTTTTCCTTAACTTAGTGGTTTTTTTATGGGCTTTTCGAAAAGCCAATAAGTCACTTTAAGGGTTTTTTGGGAAACAAGCACTTGGTTTCGGCTTTTTTTTGTGTAAGGTAAAATAAGCATATTCAATAAGCCACAAAAAGCTGGCTTTATTGAAAGTGCTTATGACTTATTGGTATACAATAATCATAATACCCTCATTTAACTTTATGCAGTAAATACTAAATAGTAAATGTATATGTGCTATAACCATCCGGTTAAATTGTTTACAATTTTTGAAGCTCTGCTGGAGCATCATCACCGGTTGTTGCTATCAATGCCGGCAGTACAGATTGGCCGGGTCATGGCCAGGGGTCAAAAGCCGGTTCAATGTCTCGGATTAGTTCACAGCCCGTGTGGATTTCATTGAGTACGAGTGCTGGTGGTTCAGCTCTTGGTTCGTCCAAACCTTCATGTAGACCGTGGGAAAGGGGTGATCTTCTAAGACGATTATCCACTTTCAGCCCTGCAAATTGGTTTGGAAAGCCCAAGGTTTGAAAACCAGTTTGTTGTGTGTTTAATGTTTAATTTACTCTATTCTTCTTGATTTATATTAGTTTACTTTTTAACTGTATTTTGTGCAGGCTGCTAGTTCACTTTCCTGTGCTAGGAGAGGTTGGGTGAATATAGATGTTAATAAGATTCAATGTGAGTCTTGTGGGAAAAACCTGAAATTTAATGCACAGGATTCATGGGCATGTACAGAAGGTGAATGTTGGTATAAATAATTATCTTTATTTGCCAGGCTTGTGTAGTTTTAAATTTTAGGTTTTATTTTTATTTAAACAGGTGAAAATGGCGATGAATTTGCGAGCCAGCTGGACGAAGGACATAATGCCACCTGTCCCTGGCGAGGAAACAGCTGTGCGGAAAGTTTAGTTCAGTTCCCTCCTACCCCGCCATCTGCTCTGATTGGCGGTTATAAGGACCGTTGTGATGGACTAATTCAGTTTCCTTATCTACCTGTTGTGGCTAATTCGGCTCTTGACCGGATGAAGCTTTCTAGAGGTGTAGAAATCGATCGACTTCTTGTCCAGTCATCTGCTTATCCAGCAGACGTTACGTCTGATTCGGAAACAAGCATATATTTACGTGTAAGAATTAAGATAATGCTGCATCACTAATTTGTTGTTTTCGTAGGGCGATCTTTTTATTAAAATTGGTAACTTGTCATATCATTAGGCCCAGAAGTTGATAAGCCTATGTGGATGGGAGCCTAGGTGGCTTCCAAATGTTCAAGATTGCGAAGAGCATTCGGCTCAATCAGCTCGAAACGGTGGTTCATTCAGTCCTATTCGAGATCACAACCCGTTACAAGATCGAGGTGCGGGTAAGAAACTTTTCTCTAGTTTAACGAAGAAAGGAGGTTCTCGGGTCAGGTCGAAATTCGAATCTGGATCGCTGTTGTTGGATTGTAGCTTATGTGGCGCCACAGTGAGGATCCTGGACTTTGTGCGCGTTAATCTTCCTGGACGGTTTGCTCCAAACAACATCGATGTTCCGGAAACAAGTAAAAAGATGGCGGTTACTCGTGGAGTGAGTGCCGCCAGTGCCATTAGCGGGTGGGTGGCGGCTGATGGTACGGAAGAAGAGCAGACAGCGGACATCGATGAAGCGGCAATGTCAAATGTCAGGATGGACTTAAATCTCACAATGGGAAGTGGGTTTTCTACGGGACACGGGCATAAAAGACCGATATCTGAATTATACCAAGATGGGAATTTAGGTCGGGATCTAGTAATCAGGCAGCCGGCTGGCAGCGAGGTTGGTGATCGTGCAGCATCATATGAATCCCGAGGTCCGAGTACTTTCAAAAGGAATGTTGATGAAGGTGGGTCCACTGTTGATAGACCACAAGGGCTGATTCGCCAGGCGGACAGTGTGGAGGGTGTCGTCATTGACCGTGACGGTGATGAAATCAACGACAGCAAGATGTCCGAGGGGGGCCCGTCTAAACGACCCTGCGAGTCATCATCTGGTGCAGGTCCTAGCCGGACTTTGTATTTCGATATCGGCCGGGCCGGTCCTTCAAGTCAAGGCCATGAACAAATGGCACGGGCTTCTTCCGTTATTGCTATGGATACGGTTTGTCATAGTGACGATACTGATTCTATGGAAAGCGTCGAAAACCATCCGGGTTTTATCGATGAGGTCAATTACCCGTCCACGTCAGCAATCAACAATGACGTGGACGAGGCTTCGGACATGAACCATAGTATCCAGCCTCAACAAAGCACGTGCCCTCCTACGGTTTGGGTCACCAGCGAAATAGGTGTTAGCAGCACCAACGATGAAGAAGTACTGAACGTTGAAACCGCCACGGTTTACAGGCCGGATGGTCCGAGCCTGGCGGTTAGTGGCGGTAGTGTTGGAATGGGTGCGAGTCATGAAGCTGAGATTCATGGTTTGATTCATAGGACAGAAAGTGTTGTTGGTGACATGGAACCGGTTACTGGTGTGACTGAAAATGTGACTGAGAATCAAGGTCAAACCGGGGAATTTGTTCCCGAAGAAACGCAACAAGAGTATTCCGGAAGGGGGGATAATGGGTCGAAGATTGTTGGTTCGGTCAAAGGTGAATCTGCCGAGAGTGGTGATAAGACTAGTGATTTGAACCTTTTACCACATGAACAAAACTCACACCCTTCTCTTTCTTGCAATGCGGTTGTATATTCGGGGATTGAAGTGTCGAAAGATGAGGTGATGCAGGCCCGAAAGTCATCTCCTGATGAAGAATGTGGGTACCCAAGTTATACGCCTGCAAACGGTTTAGGTATGTAAGAAATCCTAACTACTAAAAATTTAGATAACCAACTGTTTGATTGTTGTCAAATAAGGACACTTTAATGTATGTTCCATGCTGCTGAACTATGTCTTTTTTTTTAATTTTTTAAAACTTTATTTAGGGCCTCCAAATGTGGAAAGCAAATTTGAAGAACCTGTTGAGTTTGATCCAATTAAGCATCATAATTTTTTCTGCCCTTGGGTTAACGGTAATGTTGCTGCTGCCGGAGTTATTAACAGTAATAGTGATGCTAGTTCAAGTTCTACTGCTTTAGCTCTTTGTGGCTGGCAGTTAACCTTAGATGCTTTAGATGGTTTTCAAGGGCCTGAACAAAATCAAACAGTTGAATCTGAATCAGCTGCATCTCTTTACAAGGTATATCGACCCTTGATTTATTACATGATTTAACTGAAGTAATCATGAAGACAAAATATAGTCTTATCAGCTGCATGTAAATTGATCGATTACATGTTTGCAGGATGATCATCATGGTTCTGGTAAAAAACTCATGGCCCGCCATTCCTTCAACAAAAGCCGCGGCCAAAATTGAAAACAGTTATCTAGTGGTAAGTAAATTTTCATCAATTTTCTGATTTTCTCTACAGTTTGCTTATTCAAAACATGCTGCATAGTTTTTGGTATGGGTCAACGGGTTGAGTTGACCTTAAAATGATACACATCCCTAAAAGTATGCATAATTCATTTAAGGTTTGGGATATGGTCTAAACACACTCTTTCCTCGTCTTTTCCTTTGATTTTGCCACGCGCCTAAATCTCCTTGTCGTATTTTTAGGCATATGAATATTACTCTTTTCATAGATAAGTGTCAAATATGATTACAAAATAATATTTATTTTACAACCTAAGTGTTTAAAATAAAATCTGTTTCAAGTGTGCTACTTTTGATCTATTTAACCTGTTTCCTTTTAAATTTTATTACCTGTTTGACCCGTTAGAGATAAAACATAATCCAAAGCAACTCATCCACCTGCCATAAACACCCATTTGGTTATTTTGTTTGCAGTCTCTTGCAGTGGTAGCTACAATGAAAACTCAACAACTATATTCAAGGAGCATTTGACAGAAGTTAACCAATTTAGTTCTAGTATTTTTATTAAAACCTTCAGAATTAAGAATACTACTTTGAAATCTTTTTCTTTGTTTCTATATTTAATGTTCAGTTAGAATCTATGATGAAGGTGTGGTTTATAGAAATATAAAGCGGATTCTGTTTTTGTTAGTTGGATGATGATGCTGCAAAAACAGTTGGAATGATACATTTACTGGTTGATCCTTGTGTACAGTGTATTTTGAGGTTTTTTTTAACCAAATTGCATACCTTAAAGATACTACATTAGTAATTGGTAACTTGGTGTTCAAGTTTCATAAGACTTTTTGAGGGTGTTTAGAATTTCTCTTCTCACCATTTATATTGCATCAATGGTATGAGAGCTCTAAAGCTCCTTCGACGAACAAGTTTCTTGCGAGTTCAAGTATGGATGACAACATCAGAACGACGAGGAAGCATTGGAAATCAAGTACTTAAATAAGCTTACTTTTAGGCTCGGGTGTAAGCTCATTTATTAAATAAGCTTACTTTTAGGCTCGGGTGTAAGCTCAGCTCGGTTCAAACTACTCATTTATTAAATAAGCTTACTTTTAGGCTCGGGTATAAGCTCAGCTTGGTTCAAACTTTTAGCAAGAACTCTAGTGACTCCCAAGGGGCTTGAGGTATTTACAGTTACAAGTTGTTTTCAAAAACAGCTCATAATTTCATTCAAACAAATCTTTAATGTGAAAACATTGAGATAGTTTTTTTGAGATGGAACAAAAAGTATTTTATGTTTGTTGGTGAAAAGAAAAATATTAAGAGACTAAAAAAAGGTATGTTAGGCTTTTTATGATAAGGGAGTTGTTACACACATCTAAACTTGATTTTTTGAATGGCGGTTTTATTAAAACGAAGCGCCCCGCTAGCAAGGGACTAGAACGGGAAACGAAAACAACATTACAATATTAAAAAGAGAAGCTACACCATTCCTCCCAATTAACTCTCCAAGAATCAAACATTTATGAATTGACCCAAAAGAAATTAAGGGCTTTAATCTCCAAGAATAAACATTTGACATTACTTTCTTCTATTGTTGTAAACAATATCATTCCTACAGCTCCAGAGGATCCAACATGAAGTTTCTACATACTTTTTTTTATACGGTAGTATTGTATAAGATGTAAAAATTTGGGTTGTATTGTACTATTTGACCTGTATCTGTTAATTTTTATTTTTTAAAAATTATTTGGCACGATGTATTGTTACTCGATACTCGTGTCAATTTGATGTTACACAATATTTTTCTTCATAACTTTCTATTAATCATTAAACGTTAATTAATTTCATTGTTCAAATCTATGTATCCGAAACGTTCTTCTTCAACAAAGTAAAATTAAGATGTTGGAATGTCGTCAATTTGGGTTCTGAACTTGTGAAATTAATTAACATATAAAGATGTTGAAATGTCGTCAACTAATACAGATATCAAGTAATAATACATCGTGTCAAATAATTTAAAAAATAAAATTTTTAATAGATACGAACCATATAATATAATACGACTAATTTTTATATACGAACATTTATACAATACGACTAGTATATTTGTATATGGCGCGCAAAAAAAAACGGGTACCCGAACCCAACCCGGATAGACATGCCCCACCTCCTGTTAACAGAAACGAGTGGACACAAAACAAACGCAAATTGCACCACCAAATCAGGTTTTCTCGTAGAGAGATAGAAATCGAAGATGGCCGCAAACCTTCTCCACACCGTCAATTACCACCACCGCCATCAGCTACCACGGCAGCGATGTTTCAGTTTCCGGCGAACCTCCACAAACAGTTTCCACATGCTCACTTCACATCTAAAACACTCAATTTCACCGCCAATGCGAGTTAGGGTTCCGAGATCGCCAGTTACCCGTAGATTCACTAAAATTTCCGCTTCGGCATCACTAGATCTAACGGAAGACAATGTTAAGCTGGTTCTGGATGATGCTAGATCAAAGGCAAGTTTCAATCGAAAGTTCGAAACTAATGAATCAAAATTTCGTATTCGTTACATCTAAAACCATAAATTCGATCTGATTTCATGCAGTTTTCGCACATATTTGATACATCAGTTGGAATGACAGGTAACCTAGCTTTCTGATATGAATTGTAATAGTTAGCATACTTGAGGAGTTGAGGGTTATAAATGTAAACTGTGAGTATATGTCTGATTTGTAATCCGCATAATAGTCAGGGGACTAGAATTGTAAATTGTAACTAACAAGCTGGTTAGTTACTAATCAGTCGTTAAATACCGTTTGTTAGCAATAAATATGGTATGTGATTGATGATCAATTGATTATTCAATTCCTCTTTCTGTTAAGATTCTCTTTCAATAGCTATCACTTTCAATTTTGGTTGACATTGTTGATGGAACAGGAGTTGCAGAATTAGCTGAAGTTGATGGTCCATTTGTGACGATTAGACTCAAGGGTAGATTCTGGCATGAACGTTCGTTGGTGTTAGCCAGGCTTGGGAACTATTTGAAGGAAAGGATACCTGTAAGATCATTATGCTAAAAAATTGCAATCTAATTTTCATAACTGTTAGCAGTTGGCAGAAAAGCAGAGACTGAGGGTGTTTGGAATATGCCTATTTAAGCTCAAAAGTACTTTTGAATAAAAAGAGTTTACTATGACGTGTTTTTTTCTAAAAAAAAATGCAGATTAACTTTTGTTGCCGGAAAAGTAATTCAATTATTTTTAAAAAATGTTTTGTTTTAGCTTTTATATGTAAAATGACAAGAAAATGTTAGGTGTGTATAATGTTAGATGGGTATAAAGTTAAATGAGGATACTATGACAATTGTATATCAATAATAAGTCATAAGCACATTAAAAAAGCAAGCACTTTGTGGCTTATCGAAAATGACTTTTAACCTTAAGCTATGTGTAGTGGTAAAACCCCACCCTTTAGGTATTTTCCGGCACGTGGCGGTCCAGTGATCCAATCAACTAGGGGCTTTATGGGCTTAAGATATATAGTTGATGCAGTCTCATAAAGCCACCTAATTATTACCCAATTATATAATTTATTTGAAAATACTTCAAATAATGTGTAGCCAATTTTCCAAAAAAAAGGGTCATTTACATTTATCCCCTCTAAAGTTGAGAAATTACATATATCCCCAAATCATGCTTAACGACCATTGTACATTATGCATTGAAAACTTGTATTTTGGAGAAATATGCAATTTTTTTACAAAGTAGAAGGATATATGTAATTTTCTAAAAAAAAAAATGACTAATGGGAGAATATATGGGGTGGGGGCCATGCTCTTCACGCCAGGAGGCCTGGAAGGTTTTTGCCCTCATATTGTTTGCATTATGTTTGTTGAATAATAATATTACCTACATAGATTAAACGAAATAAAAATACTATACACATTTTTAGTTCCAACTGGTTCAGCTTTTTCATTGTGGTTGAAACCAAAACCAAAACCAAACCAAGAAATTGTTTTTTTTAAGAGATGTAAAAAAACCAAACCGTCGTTTTTGTATGAACACCGGTTAGCAATCTTGATCACCAACTCTAATGGCAGAAATGCTGTTTTTCAGGAGATATTAGAGGTGGATATTGAAGATGAAAAGCAATTGGACGACAGCCCAGAAAACTTTTGATGTTCTGGAATCAAGATTCATAAACACTACATGCCACAGTGTTGTAAGCATTCATCTGACTAGTAACTATTAACCAAGATAATCTTGGTAATTTGTGTTTGATTTTGATCACACAAACATTTGACAAGTTATTAATAGAGCTGTTTAGTTGCCAGTAAGGACCAGAGTATGATCAAACCCTGAAACGGCTTGCAAAACATTAGCACCTTCTGAAAACTCAACTAGCATGGGTTCAGGCTCATCTGCCGAACTACCCAAACCGAGCCGCCCGTTTCTACCACACCCCCATGAAAAAGCCTCACCATTGGTCATGACAGCAATGGAATGCACACGCCCACCTGAAACCGACAACGGGTTTTCCCCTAACAGCCCATCAACAGGCAATGGGATGTTTGTGGGACCCACTCGCCCGAGCTGAGAATTCTGACCCCATCCCCATGAAAAGATGCCTGAAATGGCACCACCTCCATCTGCTGATGGGATTCGGCATATTGCTAAAGAATGGCCCAACCCAGAAGCAATGGAGACCGGGTAGACACTTATGTCAACCGGAAGAAACCCCATATCTTGTGTTGATCTACCCAACTGCCCATATGCATTGCTTCCACCACTGAGTAAGGTTCCATCACCTGAAACAAGAGTCCAAGATCACCATATAAGCGCCTCGTGAAAAGTCAAACTTGGTCAAAGTCATCAAGATGTGATTGCCATCTCATGACTTCTTTACTGCAAACCAGTTAACCTTGTTACCTTAAAACAAAATCTTTAAACTTAGATTTTAGTGTTTTGAGTTACAGAAGTTGGAATAATATCCTAAAAATTGATGATCCTCTTAACAAAGGGTAGGTTTGGAAATATAATCTCATTAACATCCCACTATCTATCAAAACCATACCAGATTACCAGTAGAGATTCTTAACCTCTTCAGTCTTACTGCAAACCAAATCAAACAAACAAGACGACAAGACAATACTATGATCTAACGTTAGTTACTTACGTAGAAGAACCAAGGTGTGATCAAGCCCACACGACACATCAGCAACTTCAACACCGTTTAGTTCATCAATTAAACAGGGTTCCCAGATTAAGGGCATATCATTCTCCTTATCCATAGCTTCCAAAACCACTTTCTCAGCATCTTCAAGCTGCAAACTCAAATTAGCCTTTGAATCAAGTGGTGAAGCCTCCATGATTCTTCTCTTTCCTAATCTACCATCTGCTGAGTAACCCCAACCAAACAACTTTCCATCTTTGGTAAGTGCTAGAGCATGCCCCCATCCAAATGTGACCTGTTCATTACAATATATCAGATGTTTTTTTTTTCTTCCTTTTTTTTTTTTTTGCGTTTCAAAACCAAAATAATCATAAATTTCAAGGGCAATGTGTATAAGGTCTCGGGTTTGAATCCAGCTTCTAGTACTTTAAAGGTCACCTACCGGCCACCCCATTGCGTTTTACCTATAGTAGTCAAAGGTGCATACCTAGGCTCGTGGACATTGGAATGGCCGAGAGATCCCAAGTTCTATCCCGACTCAGGGGGTTTACAGTGGGTGGGTTTCTTCAGAACCGGCGAACTTAGGTGGAGTCGCACAATTCAGCATCTCGCCGACCCGAGTCGACTGATTGCCGTTCAAAAATAAAAAATAATAATCATATGCTGCTTTAAAAAATCAAAATGCAAATCCAAACACCCACTAGGTGTGAAAAATGATATTTAGAATCATTAGTTCTACCTTAAAAAATGATAATTAGACCACCTTAATTATCTCTTCTTTATCAAAAACTTTAACCCTGGAAGGAACAACAGCTTCCGTGATCCCATTTCCAAGCCCTAACTGACCCCGTTTCGATTTCCCCCAAATCCACAACGAACCATCACCTCCAATCGCTGCAGACACAACTCCCGAAGCAGACGCCGATCGGACTCCACTCAACCCGTTTACTCTCTGCGGTTCGACCCATGCTTCTCTGTCACAAAACGACGACGGATTTGTAACAAACTTAACAAACCTATCGTTTCTGTTACGGAGATCATAAACGGAATACATTATACATACCTTGGGGAATCAGCGGAGCGTCCAAGTTGATGTTCAACATTCCGGCCCCAGGACCAGAGGTGGCCTTCGGAAGTGACGGCGAGGGAGTGGTAGTGGCCGGCGGCGATGGTGGAGACGTCGGGAGGTAGGGTTGAGATCGGAGTTGGTTCGTATGCGTCGGAGGCGATTCCGGTGACGGAGGTCGGTAGGCCTAGCGCGCCGTGACTACCGTCGCCGAAACTCAGTACGGTGGTGCTCAGCCGTCGACGGCGGACGACGACGGTGAAAGACGCCTGCTTTAAAACTCGAAGCATCAAGCCTTGTTATCTTTCGATCTGAATTTTCGTTTGTGTTGGATCGTTTTTTGGATGTTCGATATATATTACTCAGATTTTAATTGGATTTTAATAATCTCACCTATTAAGTGTTGGGCCTACAATAATCCCGTCTTCGTTTATTTTTTCTAGTGGTCTTACCTATTCAACCTATTTTTTCTGGTGGTCCTTCCGTTAATTTTTTTTAACACCGTTAAAGCTCTGCTGATATGGCAGATGATATGGCAGATGATGTGGAAAACTCTTTTAAATTTTCTAATTTCTTATTTTCACGTGGCAGACCAAGTCATTTCCCCGATACCTTTTTTATTTTTTAATCTCCTATTTTTTCCTCACTCTCAAATCATAGGCATCCGTCACCGCACCTCTTACTCCGGCCATCTACCACCACCACAACCAACGCCACCGGACCACCACCAATTCCGGCCGTCTAC
>JBCNJP010000024.1:46966674-47003592 GCA_039602395.1 Deinandra increscens subsp. villosa | reverse complement strand
GATGGTACTATTTATAGAGAAATCCGTAAACGATAAAATTTATGTTCATAATATCCAATATTAAATAATTTTTCTATCATATCAAATGATCCATGTTCATTCAAATTAGAAATTTTAAACATCATGACTAATACAATTGTAAGTTTTCTAATATATATCAAAGATAAATATTTTTTTAATGATTATAACATTATAATATTCTGATTATAATTTAGACTTTAAACTCAACAATTAGAATATATTCATTATAATTTTAATAAAACTTTATACTCATCTAACCTTCTATGTAGAGACTTAAAGTCTCAAGTTTTTATCAAATCATAAGTTCAGTGTTAGTCGCTATTCAAGGTTGGATTGTTTTTATAACAACCATTTTTTAAAGCATGATCAGGTTTATGTTGTATTTTTTTTAAAATATACAAGTAGAGACATGCTCTAAATATTTTTTTATGAAGAAGGTAAAGTCACCAATACCATATTATGAATTATAACTTTATTAAATGTAATGTAATACGTTATTCGGGTAATAAAACGAGTATGCATGAATTATCAATTATATATATTTTCTAATGATTTAACCCGTATAAACCTTTACCCAAAAAATGATTTAACCCGTATAACATACGGTTTATCGTAGTATAGTATAATACAGTTACACGGGTTACTAAGTAAGCTAATAAACATTTAAAAAGAACGATTACCCTCCGCTTTTCGCTTAAAACAATTTTTATATTCAGTAAATAATTAAAATCTGAGTAATATATATGGAACATCCAAAAAACGATCCAACACAAACGAAAATTCAGATCGAAAGGTAACAAGGCTTGATGCTTCGAGTTTTAAAGCAGGCGTCTTTCACCGTCGCCGTCCGCCGTCGACGGATGAGCACCACCGTACTGAGCTTCGGCGACGGTAGTCACGGCGCGCTAGGCCTACCTACCTCCGTCACCGGAATCGCCTCCGACGCATACGAACCAACTCCGATCTCAACCCTACCTCCCGATGTCTCCACCATCGCCGCCGGCCACTACCACTCCCTCGCCGTCACCTCCGGAGGCCACCTCTGGTCCTGGGGCCGGAATGTTGAACATCAACTTGGCCGTTCCGTTGATTCCCCAAGGTATGTATAAGTATTCCGATTATGATCTCCGTAACAGAAACGGTAGGTTTGTTAAATTTGTTACAAATCCGTCGTCGTTTTGTGACAGAGAAGCATGGGTCGAACCGCAAAGAGTAAACGGGTTGAGTGGAGTCCGATCGGCGTCTGCTTCGGGAGTTGTGTCTGCAGCGATTGGAGGTGATGGTTCGTTGTGGATTTGGGGGAAATCGAAACGGGGTCAGTTAGGGCTTGGAAATGGGATAACGGAAGCTGTTGTTCCTTCCAGGATTAAAGTTTTTGATAAAGAAGAGATAATTAAGGTGGTCTAATTATCATTCTTAAGGTAGAACTAATGATTCTAAATATCATTTTTCACCCCTAGTGGGTGTTTGGATTTGCATTTTGATTTTTAAAAGCAGCATATGATTATTATTTTTTATTTTTGAACGGTAATCAGTCGACTCGGGTTCGGCGAGATGCTGAATTGTGCGACACCATCTAAGTTCGCCGGTTCTGAAGAAACCCACCCACTGTAAACCCCCCGAGTCGGGATAGAACTTGGGATCTCTCGGCCATTCCAATGTCCACGAGCCTAGGTGTGCACCTTTGACTACTATAGGTAAAACGCAATGGGGTGGCCGGTAGGTGACCTTTAAAGTACTAGAAGCTGTATTCAAACCCGAGACCTTATAGCTACACATTGCCCTTGAAATTTATGATTATTTTGGTTTTGAAACGCAAAAAAAAAAGGAAGAAAAAAAAAACATCTGATATATTGTAATGAACAGGTCACATTTGGATGGGGGCATGCTCTAGCACTTACCAAAGATGGAAAGTTGTTTGGTTGGGGGTATTCAGCAGATGGTAGATTAGGAAAGAGAAGAATCATGGAGGCTTCACCACTTGATTCAAAGGCTAATTTGAGTTTGAAGCTTGAAGATGCTGAGAAAGTGGTTTTGGAAGCTATGGATAAGGAGAATGATATGCCCTTAATCTGGGAACCCTGTTTAATCGATGAGTTAAACGGTGTTGAAGTTGCTGATGTGTCGTGTGGGCTTGATCACACCTTGGTTCTTCTACGTAAGTAACTAACGTTAGATCATAGTATTGTCTTTCCGTCTTGTTTGTTTGATTTGGTTTGCAGTTAAGACTTAAGACTTAAGAGGTTAAGAATCTCTACTGGTAATCTGGTATGGTTTTGATAGATAGTGGGATGTGAATGAGATTATATTTCCAAACCTACCCTTTGTTAAGAGGATCATCAATTTTTAGGATATTATTCCAACTTCTGTAACTCAAAACACTAAAATCTAAGTTTAAAGATTTTGTTTTAAGGTAACAAGGTTAACTGGTTTGCAGTAAAGAAGTCATGAGATGGCAATCACATCTTGATGACTTTGACCAAGTTTGACTTTTCACGAGGCGCTTATATGGTGATCTTGGACTCTTGTTTCAGGTGATGGAACCTTACTCAGTGGTGGAAGCAATGCATATGGGCAGTTGGGTAGATCAACACAAGATATGGGGTTTCTTCCGGTTGACATAAGTGTCTACCCGGTCTCCATTGCTTCTGGGTTGGGCCATTCTTTAGCAATATGCCGAATCCCATCAGCAGATGGAGGTGGTGCCATTTCAGGCATCTTTTCATGGGGATGGGGTCAGAATTCTCAGCTCGGGCGAGTGGGTCCCACAAACATCCCATTGCCTGTTGATGGGCTGTTAGGGGAAAACCCGTTGTCGGTTTCAGGTGGGCGTGTGCATTCCATTGCTGTCATGACCAATGGTGAGGCTTTTTCATGGGGGTGTGGTAGAAACGGGCGGCTCGGTTTGGGTAGTTCGGCAGATGAGCCTGAACCCATGCTAGTTGAGTTTTCAGAAGGTGCTAATGTTTTGCAAGCCGTTTCAGGGTTTGATCATACTCTGGTCCTTACTGGCAACTAAACAGCTCTATTAATAACTTGTCAAATGTTTGTGTGATCAAAATCAAACACAAATTACCAAGATTATCTTGGTTAATACTTAATAGTTACTAGTCAGATGAATGCTTACAACACTGTGGCATGTAGTGTTTATGAATCTTGATTCCAGAACATCAAAAGTTTTCTGGGCTGTCGTCCAATTGCTTTTCATCTTCAATATCCACCTCTAATATCTCCTGAAAAACAGCATTTCTGCCATTAGAGTTGGTGATCAAGATTGCTAACCGGTGTTCATACAAAAACGACGGTTTGGTTTTTTTACATCTCTTAAAAAAAAACAATTTCTTGGTTTGGTTTTGGTTTTGGTTTCAACCACAATGAAAAAGCTGAACCAGTTGGAACTAAAAATGTGTATAGTATTTTTATTTCGTTTAATCTATGTAGGTAATATTATTATTCAACAAACATAATGCAAACAATATGAGGGCAAAAACCTTCCAGGCCTCCTGGCGTGAAGAGCATGGCCCCCACCACATATATTCTCCCATTAGTCATTTTTTTTTTGGAAAATTACATATATCCTTCTACTTTGTAAAAAAATTGCATATTTCTCCAAAATACAAGTTTTCAATGCATAATGTACAATGGTCGTTAAGCATGATTTGGGGATATATGTAATTTCTCAAGTTTAGAGGGGATAAATGCAAATGACCCTTTTTTTGGAAAATTGGCTACACATTATTTGAAGTATTTTCAAATAAATTATATAATTGGGTAATAATTAGGTGGCTTTATGAGACTGCATCAACTATATATCTTAAGCCCATAAAGCCCCTAGTTGACTGGATCACTGGACCGCCACGTGCCGGAAAATACCTAAAGGGTGGGGTTTTACCACTACACATAGCTTAAGGTTAAAAGTCATTTTCGATAAGCCACAAAGTGCTTGCTTTTTTAATGTGCTTATGACTTATTATTGATATACAATTGTCATAGTATCCTCATTTAACTTTATACCCATCTAACATTATACACACCTAACATTTTCTTGTCATTTTACATATAAAAGCTAAAACAAAACATTTTTTAAAAATAATTGAATTACTTTTCCGGCAACAAAAGTTAATCTGCATTTTTTTTAAAAAAAAAACACGTCATAGTAAACTCTTTTTATTCAAAAGTACTTTTGAGCTTAAATAGGCATATTCCAAACACCCTCAGTCTCTGCTTTTCTGCCAACTGCTAACAGTTATGAAAATTAGATTGCAATTTTTTAGCATAATGATCTTACAGGTATCCTTTCCTTCAAATAGTTCCCAAGCCTGGCTAACACCAACGAACGTTCATGCCAGAATCTACCCTTGAGTCTAATCGTCACAAATGGACCATCAACTTCAGCTAATTCTGCAACTCCTGTTCCATCAACAATGTCAACCAAAATTGAAAGTGATAGCTATTGAAAGAGAATCTTAACAGAAAGAGGAATTGAATAATCAATTGATCATCAATCACATACCATATTTATTGCTAACAAACGGTATTTAACGACTGATTAGTAACTAACCAGCTTGTTAGTTACAATTTACAATTCTAGTCCCCTGACTATTATGCGGATTACAAATCAGACATATATACTCACAGTTTACATTTATAACCCTCAACTCCTCAAGTATGCTAACTATTACAATTCATATCAGAAAGCTAGGTTACCTGTCATTCCAACTGATGTATCAAATATGTGCGAAAACTGCATGAAATCAGATCGAATTTAGGGTATTAAAGGTAACAAATACGAAATTTTGATTCATTAGTTCCGAATTCAACTTGCCTTCGATCTAGCGTCATCCAGAACCAGCTTAACATTGTCTTCCGTTAGATCTAGTGATGCCGAAACGGAAATTTTAGCGAATCTACGGGTAACTGGCGATCTCGGAACCCTAACTTGTAATGGCGGTGAAATTGAATGTTGTAGATGTGAAGTTAGCATGTGGAGACTGTTCATGGAGGTCCGCCGGAAACCGAAACATCGCTGCCGTGGTATCTGGTGGCGGTGGTGGTAATTGACGGGGTTGAGGAGGTTTGCGGACATCTTCGATTTCTATCTCTCTACGAGAAAACCTGATTTGGTGGTGCAATTTGCGTTTGTTTTGTGTCCACTCGTTTCTGTTAACAGGAGGTGGGGCATGTCTATCCGGGTTGGGTTCGGGTACCCGCTTTTTTTGCGCGCCATAGCCACCGTGAGAATACCCAGGCAATTTTTATACGGTCTTATTGTATATATATCACATATACAAATATACTAGTAGTATTGGATAATATGTTCGTATATAAAAATTAGTCGTATTATGTTATATGGTTCATATCTATTAAAAAATTTATTTTTTAAATTATTTGACATAATGTATTATTATTTGATATATGTACTAGTTATTTGACGAGACGTATTATTTCTTCAAACTTTTTATATAAATTTTTATATGTTAATTAATTTCACAAGTTCAGAACCCAAATTGACGACATTCTAACATCTTAATTTTTCTTGGTGGAAGAGAAACGTTTCGGGTACATAGATTTGAACAATGAAATTAATTACCGTTTAATGATTAATAGAAAGTTTTGAAGAAAAATATGTGTAACGTCATATTGACACGGTATCGAGTAACAATACATGGTGCCAAATAATTAAAAAAAAAAAAATTAAAAGATACACAGGTCAAATAGTACAATAAACCCAAATTTTGACATCTTATACATTATTACCGTATAAAAAAAGTATGTAGAAACTTCATGTTGGATCCTCTGGAGCTACAGGAATGATATTGTTTACAATAATAGAAGAAAGTAATGTCAAATGTTTATTCTTGAAGATTAAAGCCCTTAATTTCTTTTGGGTCAATGCGAGAGCTAGAGAATGGAGAGTTAATTGGAAGGAATGGTGTAGCTTCTCTTTTTAATGTTGTAATGTTGTTTTCGTTCCCCGTTCTAGTTTCTTGCTAGCGGGGCAATTTGTTTTAATGAAACCGCCGTTCAAAAGAAATCAAGTTTAGACGTGTGTAACAACTCCCTTAATCATAAAAAAGCCTAACATGCCTTTTTAGTCTCTTAATATTTTTCTTTTCAGCAACAAACATAAAATACTTTTTGTTCCATCTCAAAAAACTATCTCCATGTTTTCACATTAAAGATTTGTTTCAATGAAATTATGAGCTGTTTTTTAAAACAACTTGAAACTGTAAATACCTCAAGCCTCTTGTGAGTCACTAGAGTTCTTGCTAAAAGTTTGAACCGAGCTGAGCTTATACCCGAGCCTAAAAGTAAGCTTATCTAATAAATGAGTAGTTTGAACCGAGCTGAGCTTACACCCGAGCCTAAAAGTAAGCTTATTTTATTTAATAAATAAGCTTACACCCGAGCCTAAAAGTAAGTTTATTTAATAAATGAGCTTACACACGAGCCTAAAAGTAAGCTTATTTAATTACTTGATTTCCAATGCTTCCTCGTCGTTCTGATGTTGTCATCCATACTTGAACTCGCAAGAAACTTGTTCGTCGAAGGAGCTTAGAGCTCGCATACCATTGATGCAATATAAATGGTGAGAAGAGAACTTCCAAGCACCCTCTAAAAGTCTTATGAAACTTGAACACCAAGTTACCAATCACTAATGTAGTATCTTTAAGGTATGCAATTTGGATCAAATAAATCTCAAAATACACTGTACACAAGGATCAAACAGTAAATGTATCACTCAAACTGTTTTTGCAGCATCATCATCCAACTAACAAAAACAGAATCCACTTTATATTTCTATAAACCACACCTTCATCATAGATTCTAACTGAACATTAAAAATAGAAACAAAGAAAAAAATTCAAAGTAGTATTCATAATTCTGAAGGTTTTAATAAAAATACTAGAACTAAATTGGTTAACTCTGTCAAATGCTCCTTGAATATAGTTGTTGAGTTTTCATTGTAGCTACCACTGCAAGAGACTGCAAACAAAATAACCAAATGGGTGTTTATGGCAGGTGGATGAGTTGCTTCGGATTATGTTTTATCTCTAACGGGTCAAACGGGTAATAAAGTTTAAAAAGAAGCAGGTTAAATAGATAAAATGTAGCACACGTGAAACAGATTTTATTTTAAACACTTAGGTTGTAAAATAAATTTATTTTGTAATCATATTTGACACTTATCTATGAAAAGAGTAATATTCATATGCCTAAAAATACGACAAGGAGATTTAGGCGCGTGGCAAAATCAAAGGAAAAGACGAGGAAAGAGTGTGTTTAGACCATATCCCAAACCTTAAATGAATTATGCATACTTTTAGGGATGTGTATCATTTTAAGGTCAACTCAACCCGTTGACCCATACCAAAAACTATGCAGCATGTTTTGAATAAGCAAACTGTAGAGAAAATCAGAAAATTGATGAAAATTTACTTACCACTAGATAACTGTTTTCAATTTTGGCCGCGGCTTTTGTTGAAGGAATGGCGGGCCATGAGTTTTTTACCAGAACCATGATGATCATCCTGCAAAAATGTTATCGATCAATTTACATGCAGCTGACAAGACTATGTTTTGTCTTCATGATTACTTCAGTTAAATTATGTAATAAATCAAGGGTCGATATACCTTGTAAAGAGATGCAGCTGATTCAGATTCAACTGTTTGATTTTGTTCAGGCCCTTGAAAGCCATCTAAAGCATCTAAAGTTAACTGCCAGCCACAAAGAGCTAAAGCAGTAGAACTTGAACTAGCATCACTATTACTGTTAATAACTCCGGCAGCAGCAACATTACCGTTAACCCAAGGGCAGAAAAAATTATGATGCTTAATTGGATCAAACTCAACAGGCTCTTCAAATTTGCTTTCCACATTTGGAGGCCCTAAATAAAGTTTGAAAAAAATTAAAAAAAATACATAATTCAGCAGCATGGAACATACATTAAAGTGTCCTTATTTGACAACAATCAAACAGTTGGTTATCTAAATTTTTAGTAGTTAGTATTTCTTACATACCTAAACCGTTTGCAGGCGTATAACTTGGGTACCCACATTCTTCATCAGGAGATGACTTTCGGGCCTGCATCACCTCATCTTTCGACACTTCAATCCCCGAATATACAACCGCATTGCAAGAAAGAGAAGGGTGTGAGTTTTGTTCATGTGGTAAAAGGTTCAAATCACTAGTCTTATCACCACTCTCAGCAGATTCACCTTTGACCGAACCAACAATCTTCGACCCATTATCCCCCCTTCCGGAATATTCTTGTTGCGTTTCTTCCGGAACAAATTCCCCGGTTTGACCTTGATTTTCCGTCACATTTTCAGTCACACCAGTAACCGGTTCCATGTCACCAACAACACTTTCGGTCCTATGAATCAAACCATGAATCTCAGCTTCATGACTCGCACCCATTCCAACACTACCGCCACTAACCGCCAGGCTTGGACCATCCGGCCTGTAAACCGTGGCGGTTTCAACGTTCAGTACTTCTTCATCGTTGGTGCTGCTAACACCTATTTCGCTGGTGACCCAAACCGTCGGAGGGCACGTGCTTTGTTGCGGCTGGATACTATGGTTCATGTCCGAAGCCTCGTCCACGTCATTGTTGATTGCTGACGTGGACGGGTAGTTGACCTCATCGATAAAACCCGGATGATTTTCAACGCTTTCCATAGAATCAGTATCGTCACTATGACAAACCGTATCCATAGCAATAACGGAAGAAGCCCGTGCCATTTGTTCATGGCCTTGACTTGAAGGACCGGCTCGGCCGATATCGAAATACAAAGTCCGGCTAGGACCTGCACCAGATGATGACTCGCAGGGCCGTTTAGACGGGCCCCCCTCGGACATCTTGCTGTCATTGATTTCATCACCCTCACGGTCAATGACGACACCCTCGACACTGTCCGCCTGGCGAATCAGCCCTTGTGGTCTATCGACAGTGGACCCACCTTCATCAACATTCCTTTTGAAAGTACTCGGACCTCGGGATTCATATGAAGCTGCACGATCACCAACCTCACTTCCAGCTGGCTGCCCGATTACTAGATCCCGACCTAAATTCCCATCTTGGTATAATTCAGATATCGGTCTTTTATGCCCGTGTCCCGTGGAAAACCCACTTCCCATTGTGAGATTTAAGTCCATCCTGACATTTGACATTGCAGCTTCATCGATGTCCGCTGTCTGCTCTTCTTCCGTACCATCAGCCGCCACCCACCCGCTAATGGCACTGGCGGCACTCACTCCACGAGTAACCGCCATCTTTTTACTTGTTTCCGGAACATCGATGTTGTTTGGAGCAAACCGTCCAGGAAGATTAACGCGCACAAAGTCCAGGATCCTCACTGTGGCGCCACATAAGCTACAATCCAACAACAGCGATCCAGATTCGAATTTTGACCTGACCCGAGAACCTCCTTTCTTCGTTAAACTAGAGAAAAGTTTCTTACCCGCACCTCGATCTTGTAACGGGTTGTGATCTCGAATAGGACTGAATGAACCACCGTTTCGAGCTGATTGAGCCGAATGCTCTTCACAATCTTGAACATTTGGAAGCCACCGAGGCTCCCATCCACATAGGCTTATCAACTTCTGGGCCTAATGATATAACAAGTTACCAATTTTAATAAAAAGATCGCCCTACGAAAAGAACAAATTAGTGATGCAGCATTATCTTACACGTAAATATATGCTCGTTTCCGAATCGGATGTAACGTCTACCGGATAAGCAGATGACTGGACTAGAAGTCGATCGATTTCTACACCTCTAGAAAGCTTCATCCGGTCAAGAGCCGAATTAGCCACAACAGGTAGATAAGGAAACTGAATTAGTCCATCACAACGGTCCTTATAACCACCAATCAGAGCAGATGGCGGGGTAGGAGGGAACTGAACTAAACTTTCGGCACAGCTGTTTCCTCGCCAGGGACAGGTGGCATTATGTCCTTCGTCCAGCTGGCTCGCAAATTCTTCGCCATTTTCACCTGTTTAAATATAAAATAAAACCTAAAATTTAAAACTACACAAGCCTGGCAAATAAAGATAATTATCTATACCAACATTCACCTTCTGTAAATGCCCATGAATTCTGTGCATTAAATTTCAGGTTTTTCCCACAAGACTCGCATTGAATCTTATTAACATCTATATTCACCCAGCCTCTCCTAGCACAGGAAAGTGAACTAGCAGCCTGCACAAAAAAAGGTTAAAAAGTAAACTAATATAAATCAAGAAGAATAGAGTAAATTAAACATTAAACACAAAACAAACCGGTTTTTCAAACCTTGGGTTTTCCAAACCAATTTGCAGGGCTGAAAGTGGATAATCGTCTTAGAAGATCACCCCTTTCCCACGGTCTACATGAAGGTTTGGATGAACCAAGAGCTGAACCACCAGCACTCGTACTCAATGAAATCCACACGGGCTGTGAACTAATCCGAGACATTGAACCGGCTTTTGACCCCTGGCCATGACCCGGCCAATCTGTACTGCCGGCATTGATAGCAACAACCGGTGATGATGCTCCAGCAGAGCTTCAAAAATTGTAAACAATTTAACCAGATGGTTATGGCACATATACATTTACTATTTAGTATTTACTGCATAAAGTTAAATGAGGGTATTATGATTATTGTATACCAATAAGTCATAAGCACTTTCAATAAAGCCAGCTTTTTGTGGCTTATTGAATATGCTTATTTTACCTTACACAAAAAAAGCCGAAACCAAAAGTGTTTGTTTCCCAAAAAACCCTTAAAGTGACTTATTGGCTTTTCGAAAAGCCCATAAAAAAACCACTAAGTTAAGGAATAATGGATTTTAATAATATCCCAACTATTGTCTATAGACCGCTAATAATCCATTCTCCATTTTTTCCATACAATAAACCCATTTTAATCATGTTAGAAATAAACAAACCGCCGTTAAAATTATACAAACTCCGTAAAAAATTTTACTTTTTGATGATTCGGCAACACGTTCGGCATCCAATTTTCCATAAGAAGCCAATTATATAAGCAATCCCAAACACCCACTTAAAGAAAATCCCACAACTGATTTATTTTATTGAATCACCTAAAATTTCAACACAGAAATTCAATTTTATGGAAACAAAATCTACCAAGGTCGGTAAAATCAATTAAGAAGATTTCAACACAGAGATCGTGATTAAAAAAATCCCCAATTACGATAGATGCTTAAAATTTACACCCAAACACAAAATCTTCAAAATCCCTAATTTTAAAAAGAAAATTCGCGACTCGGATATGAAGCAATTCGAGAGCACATTGTAGCGTGTTCATAGGAAAACGGAAAACCCCTTGGAGAAAGTCCCAATTGGGGTACGAATGTATGAAATTGGAAGAAATAAACAGAAAATTAGGGTTAGGTTTACCTGGCAGCAGCGGTAGGAGGAGGGGAATTGGGGAAAAGTAATGGGTCCCCAGAGGAGCTGATTCCTTCTTCCCTCATTGATTCACACACACAGTACACACACACTTTTCTCTTTGTCGTCCCTGTTTTGATCACTGAAATTGATGGTGCTGCTGTTTTTTTTACAATTTATGGATCGTAGCCGACTACGAGATTTGGTAGCTCCTAGGCACGTGAATCGTGCGTGATCGCGTAGACTTTGTGCTATATTTTATTATTTACAAATTTACAAATACCGGTTTGAAAATTTACTCCTTTAATTTCAACTAGATAATGCGAGCACTTAAAAATGTTAAGCTTTATAACCTTTTCTATTCTTAGGATAAACGTTTGTTGATTTTTATCACACAAAATAAAACCATGTTTGGTGACCAAAATTGATTTGCACGCGAGGGAATTTAACATTGAAAATTAGTAGACCGTGGGGATTATGCTATATATAAAAAGTTAAATTGATTAATAGTGGTTTACAAGAAAGGAGAGCACAATGGCTAAAGTTTAAACAAAAACCTTTTTTTTCCAACGTATTGATTGTGTTCTTAACAATTCCGGATCTTTACTTCTCATTTTAGTAATCCTATCGTTGTGTCTAACCACTTCTTAACAATTCGCGTCCTCGAGAGGAGGGGTTTCTAGGAGTGCCTAGATGGTGTTGTTGGAGCCATACCTAGGGAGGAAAAGGTTTTCATAGGATGCGATTTTAATGGCCACATTGGTAGGGATTGCGATGGTTTTATGTCCGTCCATGGGGGTTTCAGCTTCGGTGATAGGAATGCGTCTGGTAGGGATCTGCTAGAATTTGCGGTAGCTCATGACTTAGGTATTTTAAACTATTTCTTTAAGAAGAGGGATTCACATTTGATCACGTTTAGCAGTGGGGACGAAACTCTCAGATCGACTATATCTTGATGAGACAGGGGGATCGACAATCGTGGAAGGTTTGCAAGGCGGTACCTGGTGAGGTAGTTGTGGCCCAGCATCGTTTGCTGGTGGCTGACATTAGCCTGGGAACAAGTTGACTAGTGGGGCAAGGATGCGCAGGCGAGGATTCGGTGGGGCAATTTGAAGGATGATAAAATCTTGGAGTTCAGAGATAAGGTCATCTCATCGACCTCGTTTTGGGGTGTTGGGGATGCCAACCAGTTGTGGGTTGCTATGGCGAACACCATTAACCAAGTAGCTAGGGATACCCTAGGGACTACTACTGGGAAGACGAGTGGACATCGTGAGTCTTGGTGGTGGAATGAAGATTTGCAAGACAAAATAAAGGTAAAGCAAAGATGTTTTAGGGAGCTTCTGGACTGCACAGTCGATGGGGAGCGCACAAGATTGAGGGAAGACTACAAGAAGGCCAAGAGGGATGCGAAGACGGCAGTTTCAGAGGCAAAGACTTCTGCCTTTAAACAAATGTATGATCGACTTGAGTCTAAGGAACGGGATAATTTTATGTACAAGATTGCTAAAGCTAGAAAACGCATGCATCATGATCTTGGTGCAGTGAAGTTTATGAAAGGTGATGATAGACGAGTTTTAGTTAAGATGCATGACATCAAGTTGGGATGGCAAAACTACTTCAACAATCTTTTCAACAATGGGATGGTGCACATGGAAGAAGGCATTGACATGCTTGCACAACAACTACACCAGTTTAACTGTTACTGTCGTGCTATCTCACATGAGGAGGTCAAGATTGCGCTTAGGAAGATGGGTAGAGCGAAAGCTGTAGGTCCGGACAACATACCGGTTGAGGTGTGGAAATGTTTGGGGGAGAATGGAGTCCAGTGGCTGACTACCCTGTTTAATATTATTTTTAACACCGGGAAGATGCTAGATCAATGGAGGGCTAGTATTGTTGTCCCGCTCTACAAGAACAAAGGAGACGCTTAGTGTTGCGAGAACTACAGGGGCATTAAGTTGCTAAGCCATACCATGAAACTTTGCAAAAGAGTTATCGAGGCTAGAAGTAGGCGGGAAATCCAGGTCACAGTGAACCAATTTGGTTTCATGTCAGGGCGGTCCACTACGGAGGCGATACACATCCTAAGGCAAATAATGAAAAAGTATCGGGAGAAAATACGTGATCTGCATATGGTGTTCATTGACCTAGAAAAGGCGTATGATAGCGTTCCACGCCAACTGATTTGGGATTGTTTAGATAGTAGAGTGGTTCCTGGGAAATACATAGACATAATTAGGGATATGTATGATAACAAGATGACTTGCGTCCGTGCGCCTGTGGGTGACACAAATTATTTCCCTGTGGGGGCCTCCACCAAGGATCCGCGTTGAGTTTGTTTCTCTTTGCGGTTGTAATGGACGAGGTGTCTAAGTCGGTCCAGGAGGGAGTCCCGTGGTGCATGCTTTTCGTCGATGACATTGTGCTATGCGCGGAGAGTAATCAAAGTTTGGACGGAAAGCTGGAGGAGTGGAGGGCCGCTTTGGAATCTAAAGGCCTAAAGATTAGTCGCTCTAAAACAGAGTAGGCTTACTGTGACTTTCGCGGTGCGACCGATGTTCAAGGTGTCCCGGTTACTATTGGAGGGTCAGGAGGTTCCATCGGTTACCAAGTTTAAGTACCTTGGTTCGTTTGTTCAAAACGATGGTGGCATTGGCAATGATGTCACCCACCGCATCAGGGCAGGTTGGTGCAAATGTCGTGCGGTCTCGTGTGTACTTTGCGACAAAAGGTTCCCTGTTAAGCTAAAAGAAAATTTCTATAAGGTTGTTGTTAGACCTGCAATGTTTTATGGTTCTGAATGTTGGGCCATCGAGAAGACGCAGATGCGTAAGCTGGAGGTGGCTGAGATGAGGATGTTGAGGTGGATGAGTGGTCACACACAAATGGATAAAATTAGAAATGAGGTCTTTTTCGGAGAAGATTTGAGGTGGCGAATATCTCTGAGAAGCTACGGGAGGGAAGATTGAGATGGTTTGGGCATGTGAAGAGGAGGCAGTTGATGGAGCCAGTTCGTTCGGTTGAAAGCATCACGTCGAGGGGAACAGAGCGAGGGCTAGACCAAACTTGTCGTGGGATGACCGTATTAGGCTTGATCTGATTGATTTGCACGTTTCTGAGGATATGGTCGATGATTGGATACTAGGGAGACGTAGCATTAAGGTTAAGGATTACTAGAGTCTTCTATATTTATTTGTATTTAGTTATCATTTTTATTTATTTATTTAGTACTATCTATTTACTAACTATTATCATTTTTTTCTCTCTTCTATCTTCATCTGTATCTATTGATTATTTTTATTTATTTATTATTTCGTATTTAGTAATATCTATATGGAACTATTATCATTTTTATTTTTATTTTATTTACGAGCAAACGACTCGCGCGTTGCTACGGGATGCGTTTAGTTTACTGAATATTACATTGTTAGTTGATTGGTGGTTTACATACATCTTCATTCTTCACTGGTCTTTACAAAAGATAGATTTGGACAAAGTTCTTGCGAAGACGACATTAAATTTCAGCCCATTTGCTGTTGTAACGAATAAACTACTACTTATATTTTGAAGGCTGAAATTCTAGATTAAGAATCTTCGAAATTCTTTAATAAAAGCTTTTAGTAGCTTCATACTTTTGACTTACTTTCTTTAATCCCCACCGACTTACTTTCTAACCGATTTCAATGACTCTCCTCTATGCTAGACCTGATCTTAATAGGCGTTTAACTTGAAATCAAAATTTCAAGATCATATAAAGTATTGAACAGTTAGTTAAAAGATCGACAAAGCAACTTAATTTTGATAAGCATGACACATTTTCGGTTAGGTACGATAAAGAGTGCAATAAAAACATAAAAGCACGCTTAGAATGAAATTCATGATAGCATAAATCATCACCCACTTCGATAATTTCATCTGTGCAAAAAAAGGCTTTAATTAGAGTAGAGAAAAAGGTGATTAATCTGCATATTAGAGCAACTAGGTTAGTAACCCGTATATTACACGGGTTGAATTTAGTTTCATAATATTAGATAAATACAACAACAAAAAAAGGTTAAGAGATTTAAAAATTATAAATTACGTAATTCATCATAAAACATTAATTGATAATTTAATATATTAAAGAAAATTTATTATGTTTATAAACTTATTGATTAGTTTCCTTCAAAATAGTCAAATTATTGAGTAAATTTATTATTTATCAAATCTACATTAAGTTTGTAATTTTTTTTTAAATAAAAATTTAGTTTGAACAAAATTGGTAAATTAGTCTTGATTGATAATTTAATAAATTGATAATTAAATGTGGTTTTGACATGTGTCAATGTCGATGTGGACTCTCTAGAAAGAAGACATGTGGCAACCATTTTATTGCTTTATTATGATTAAATATTAAAAGGTGAATAAAACAAAAGTGGCGGCGATACGCCAATTTCACCGAATTTAAGCGACCACAACTGTCGATGAGATCTGATCTCTCTCACATTCATATTTCTTCTGCACATTCTCTTTCTCACTAACATAGATCTCTCTCTCTCTCTCTCTCTATCTCTCTCAGTGATCATGAACATCAACTCTGATTTGTGGTCAGGCTACCGTTAGAAGTTAGGGTTTGTGAAAACCCCTCTTTTTACAACTCAATCTCAGAGGTGTTCATGAACAACAGTTGAGAGAGAGAGATGATTCTAGAGATGGAGATCAATGATTTGAGAGAGATCTGATGAATTCCGATCGGAAAAATTAATGAGAGAAATGCGACCGATCGGCAAAATTTAGAGAGAGAGAGATGTGACCAGAGTTTTAGAGAGACAATTGTGGCTGTAAAAGAGTGAGTATCACCGAAGGTTTTAAAGTGGGAGCAATTGCTGTGAAACTTTTACACGCGTATCTCATAGTGGAATCATATAGCTGGCAAATTTTACACGCTTACATCAAAGTGGCATATACACTTGTTTGTATAGCAGGAGTGGACACCGCCCAAGCCAGCGAATAAAAAGAAAACATCTTTTCATAGTTTATGAGTACACGTAAGCCTTGTGAATTAGCCTTGTGAATTGATATATAAGGTAATTTATCTATTTATTACTTTTATTTTTATTTTATTAAATTTTATTTTATTTTATTTATTTATTTATTTATTATTATTATTATTATTAATTTTTTTTCCGTTGGTTCGGAGTCAAGGGTCTCTTTGGAAGCAGTCTCTCTATCATTCGTGGTAGGGTAAGGTTTGCCTACATCCCACCCCTCCCAGACCCTACTTTTAGCTTTTGCTATTGGTAGGACTTTATTGGGTATGGTTGTTGTTGTTGTGTACTTCTCATTTTAATAAAGCTCAAGCTCATCTGAAAGTGATAATATCATGGATGAAATCTCAAGGTTTGTAAGCCAAATTGACAGACAATCTACTTATTTTTCATTCAATATTCTATAAATATCGTCTTGCTTACTGATGTTATTTTAATGATTAGGTTATTGTTTGATGCCCACATATCATTTTTGTAGATGATTTTTCGCATGCAAGATAATATTAGTGTTTAATAATCAATTTTGAGGCCAATGGTAAACTCGATCATACATGCATGTCGTATTAAACTCATTTTCAGGTATTTTGGTACTAAAACGTGTTGTTTGACGTGTTTGATGGTCAAAGTCTAATTCATAAACGGCCAATCATATAATAATGTGTGAAGGGGTTACTCGGTTTCTCTTAATTAGTAGAGGGACTAACATCAACTATAATAATGTGTTTAAGGTTGATAAGAGGAGTTTGTATTTGATTCTAATATGTTGGCGTCCTTCAAGCATAAGTTTAAGTCTATTAATATAAGGTCCAAGATTAGGGTTCCTTGTATCAAATTCTTCAATAAATTTTTGGAGTCATTTTTCTTTATTCACGAGAGTTTTGGGGTACCAATTATTAACCTGTATCAGAGCTTGGTGAAATCAAGAACCAAGTTGTCGGTACTCGGAGTTGATACTAAGATCTGCAAGGAAGCTAAAGTGATCTAGGGTTGTTCCTTCTACCAAGAAGATCTTGGGTCTAGTGAAGACGCCAAGGAAAATCTGAGGGTAGACGATTGTTGCCGAGGAAGATCAAAGAGACCGTCATCTAGAAGCTTCGGGAGTCGTAAATCTTGTTTATCAATTCCGGGAACCAAGGGAGTCACCGCTTATCTGCCGCCACAATTCGTTCTCCGCTGTAGCCGTTCTTTTGACCCGTATAGAAGCAATCGGAAGCTGCCGGTTTTCTATATTGACCGAGTTTCTTCAAGACAAATATTATCATTGGAAGTTGCCAATTCTTTATTCTTGAATTCGTCCGAAGTGCCTTTAAAATCACAAGTCGGTGATCTTTTTAAACTGGAAGTCGCCAATTTTGCGAAGCACCGTAAATCGATTCTTGATAAAGGAAACAAAAGTGGGTTATTTGTTTAAAAGGATGGCCTAAATTGGTTAGAAGTGAATCTTGCCGTCTGTTTTTTATGATGGAAATTTAATTTCAAATTTTTATCAAGTTTACGTCACCAACTTCAAATCGGAAGCATCCCATTGATTTGAAATCCAACTTGAGAAACTTCATGTTTCGACCTATTTGAAGCCATTGATTAATCGATGAAGATAAGTGTCATCTCCAACGTAATCGGGGTCATGGTGGAATGAACCAATATTGTCCGGGTCAAAGTTGTGGTCCTGATGGAGGTTCATTTCAAGGTCGGGATGTACATCGAACCAATAAAAACAAGAATGAGCGCATCGGTGGAAGTGAGCAATTTAAGGACAGGTCATGGGTCATATGAACGCTATGCGGGTCAAGGTCATGGAAGTGCGGGAGTTACTTGGTGTTCAAGACTTTCCTAATACGACTCAGAAATTAGGGGGGGGGGGGGGGGGTGTTGGCCCACGAGAACTAATTCCCGAGTCCACAAGTCGGTGGGTCGGGTAGCCCAAAAGCAAGTTGGTTTTTAGGGTGATATTATTGGACATATATAAGTTGTTATGTTTAATAATTATTAGAATTTGTGTTATAGTCTAATAAGGATGCTTGAAGGAAGTTCTTGAAGGAAGTTCTTTGCAAAACCCCGGTTCCCTTGTGACTTCTACTATTTTATTTTGAAAAACTTTTAGCCGCCACCTTTCTTGAATCTCTAAGAATTGCATGTTCGATGTCCTCTTTCCTTTGATCTACGAAAAGAAACAATTAAATTGGATTTGATTTTCTTTCATGATCATGTGGCGTCTCTTCGAATTAATATGCGATATTTGATCTTCCGGAACAAAACAAATTAATTGATTGTTTTATTTTCTTCTGATCACGTGCAAATATATGAATTTTTTGTACAGTGTAGATTTCTTTATCTCAATATATAATCTTAATCGAACTTGCGGTTGCTTCTTAAAGAATCAAGATCCGATGACGTTGAGATATGTAACCCTGTTTAACTGCTTTCTTTTCAAGTGTTGTGATATGGAGCACTAATCAGAAATGAGAGGTTTAAGATGCTAATGATCTGTTAGCAAAGTAGAGGGGTTAAGAGTGTCAATCGGCTAAAGTTCAAAGTTTAGGTGTAAAGTGTTGTTGCTCGCAAAGACGAAGGAGGCAATGTGCAAGTTATTTAAAAGGTTTGTTATTAGTTAGTTAAGCCGAATATAAGCTTGGTTAAGCGATAGATTAGTTCAGTTTTTGATTCTGTAATCTTTGTTTTCAATCTCAATAAAATTCCTCTCGTTTCCTTTGATCGATTATTGAGTTCGTGTGAGTTTTGTTCTTAATTTTTCGATCTGATTACAACAATTGGTATCAAAGCCAGTTAGAGGCTCAAGATCGAAGAATTCGACTGCAATTTGGGGAAATTACTGTAATCCGCGGGTATGGGAACTTCGAAATTTAAAACTGACAAATTCGATGGTAGGAATGACTTCAATCTATGGAGGGTGAAGATATGAGCTCTGTTAGTTCATCAGGGGCTAATTGCGGCACTGAAGGGTGAAGCAAATAAGCCATAGGGCATAGAAGATAAAGATTGGAAAAGTACTCTCGAGAAAGCCCATAGTGCTCTGATTCTGTGTCTAGGTGATAGAGTGTTGAGAGAAAGTAACAAAAGAGACTACTTTTGCTGATTGGTACATCTCTATATAACCAAGTCGTTGGCCAATAGACTGTATATAAAAAAAGAAAGGTATATACCTTCTAAATGGCTGCAGGAAAATCAAAGGAAGATCATGCTGATGAGTTTAACAGGTTGATTCTTGACCTTGAGAATATAGACGTTAGCCTTGAAGACGAATATAAGGCAATTTTATTCCTAACCTCCCTACTAGGAGCATATGAACACTTTGTTGATACATTGCTCTTTGGTAGGGAGAGTATTTCTATGGATGAAGTAGTTGCAGCTCTCAATTCTAAAGAACTGAAGAAGAAGAATGATTCAAAGAAAGAAGGTGGAGAGGGCTTGTATGTGACAGGCAGACAAGAACAAAGGAATGGGTCAAGATCATCAAAGGGTCACTTTTGATCAAAATTAAAATTCAGGAGAAAATGTTTTGTGTGCCAGTCAGAAAAACGTCTGAAGAATGATTGTCCAGAGTGGAAAAAGAGAAAGAATGAATACAAGAATCAGAAATCTGAACAGGAAGATAACTTAGAAGGTTTTGAGAGTTCAGATGTTCTAATGGTGTATAATGACCAATTAAAGGAAGGATGGGTAATGGACAGTGGATGTTCATTTCATATGTCTCCTAACAAGGAGTATTTTCAAGATTTGAAGGAGGAAGAACTAGAACAGTTAAGTTGGGAGACCATACTCCTTGCAAGATAATGGGTAGTGGCACAATAGTCTTAAGGGTAAGAGGAGGCAATTCTGTTCACTTGGAAAATGTTAGGTATGTACCTAAACTCATAAGAAATTTGCTTTCATTGGGTACTCTTGAAAATGATGGATATAATGTTAGCCTAAAGAATGAAAAAGCTAGAGTCATTAAAGGATCAATGGTAGTGTTGTGCACAAGAATGGATAACAATATCTACTTGTTGGTGGGTGAAGTAGAGGTTGGACAGGTGTCTATAGTTGAAGAAGATGGTAGTTCACCTACCCTGTTGTGGCACAAAAGGTTAGGCCACATCAGCCATTAAGGACTTGTGGAGTTGAACAAGCAACATGTTCTTGGTAAGTTACCCAGCTGTGATATTTCATTTTGTGAACATTGCATTATGGGTAAATAAGCAATGGTGAAATTTGTTAAAAGTAAACATGAAACCAGGGGTATTAATTATTTTCATATTAAATATTAGTTTGTTTAGGTGACTCTCAAGGTAGCATGCGATAATTTTGGAGTGACGTTGATGTCAAGTTTCATATTGTTATGGGTCAGACCCCTACCGCCCAGTTGATGCATTGACGTTCAAATGGAGGGACATGCTATAGAAAATCACAAGGTACCACACTGTCTACAATGTCATCAACAAGATTGAAGTTGGAAATGTGTTGGCCGACGCGCTCGAATAATTCCCTCAACAAACTGGAAAGGACTTTAAGCTTCAACCAGTTCGGGAGCTGCTATAACGAAATGATGCTTTTGTTCGACCCCCTGTAACATCCCAAATTTTTATCAAAGTAAATCTCCCGTTAACGCTTAGTTAAGCAAAAAAAAAAAAAAACAGTGATAGCTAATTTAACCCCTTTTGTGTTAATAGAATTTATGTTATGGTTAAAATGGAGTTAAATGGGTAACTTTTATGTTAAGTTGCAAATAAAACAAGAATCAAACCTAAGGGGCCAAAACTATAAATAGGCAAAAGTTGAATAAACAAAAGAGGGAGAAAGAGGGGGAGGTCGTGAGAAACGACCTGCGCACCCCCAGCTCCTCCTCCTCCTTCTTGCTTCAAAAATTCTGCAAATCAAGTGATCTAGGCCACGAAATTGGCATGCAATTTGGGTTTTGGAGTAGCTAATCACTCCTCATCATCATTGTTTAGTCGAGTAAGTGAAACCCCATTTTCTTGCATGTGTTAGGTCACGAAATTGGACCTCCAAATCTGCAATTCTTGATGTTATATGAATCCTTTGATGTTAGTAATCTCATATGTTGCATAAGTTTTCTATTTGTTTAGCAATTTGTGTGGTAGAAGCCAATTACACCCTCTAGAACATCCATGGTAGGTGTTTTCTCTAGATGGTTATGAAACTAGTTCAATTGATGTAATTTGTGTAAAATCATGCTATTGAATTTCTGAATATGGTTAGTTGATGATGGGTTAGTGATAGAATTCACCAACACCTAGCTATGGGATCAAGATGGAGGTTCAAGGGATGGGTTGTAAGTGTGCATCAAAGTATGCACACAAGGTGTTTGACAAAATGCCTCAAAGAGTCAAAATGTGTAGAATATAACAAATTTGCTTGGGTCGATGTTGAATGACTATAGGGAACTATAGGTTCACCCAAAATTGACCAACTTGATGAAATCATGTGCATTAGCTAAAATGGATGAAATATGCCTTAGTTGTCATGTTACTATTAATGATGCATATGACTTGATGTAAACTTGATGATCATTGCTTGAAAAACCATTCCTTGTGAATTGGTAATATGTGGGAGTAGCATAGAGGCCATGTTATTGAAATGTGATAAGAATGCTACTATGATTAAGGTCCTAACTTGTTAGTGACCCGTTAGGTGTTCAAGGTGATCAAGCAAGCAATCAAGGAAATAGTGGACCATCAAGCTCTCGAGGTAACATTACTTATGTTACATGGAATAAATATAAATATGTATACTTGCCTTTAGAGGAATAGAATATGAAAAGTATATTGGGTGATGAATGGTTCTAGGAACCGTGAAACCTAAGCCAAGAGGTTCTCCAATGATATACTTGACCATGGGAAGGGATTCGGTTGAATCCTAGATTAGATGGAATTTGCAATGGCGGGGATAGGCTCATGAAGCCTATGCCAAGCAACAAGGAAAGGGGTATCACAAATGGTTGGATAACCATAGATCCCAAGGCTTACATATGGTCAAGTTAGGCATTGGGGTAAACCAAAGGCGATGACCGTCCTAACGGGTCAAATAAATGATTGAATGGAATGTGAGGTATCTCCCTTACGATCTAGTAAACAAATGACAAATGGAATGATTTATATGTATTGAGTCTTAAACTTATTCGTATGAGTATAGTGCAACCCGATAGATAGGGAATCATAGTACTAATTGTATGTACGCATAGTAACACTATTGAGATTAGTTTATTTGCAATATAATGCTTGTAAGAGTCATTTTCTGCATCAAAGAGAGTGTGGAATTATAAGGAAACCCCCTAACGGGTCAACGGGTTGGGTGAACCCGGGATTGGTCAATTTAACGAAAACATGGCTAAGATACGTAAATGGGTGTGTATTATGCTTGAATTTATGTTTGGGAGTTGATTTAGTGGTCAACAATGAGTTCTAGCACTTAAAGTGCAAAACTGCCAAAACAGGGGAAAGGGGCTGGAAAAAAATGGCTAAGTATAAAAACTGGTCGAATTAGCTCAGTCTCTGGAAATCGGGCTCAAGGCGTATCGCTTGGAGCTCATTGAGCCATAGGCGATACGCCAGGAAGTCCAAGCGTATGGCTTGGAAGTGGAAAGATTTTCAGGCGATACGCCTGGAACTATTATCCGAATTTACTTACTATTATTCATAAATTATGATTACTATGTTCATTTATGCACTAGAGACTCACTATTTAAAGTGAGTATGTGCAGGTAAGGCGAAAGCTTGAAAGACGCTCATCAAGGCAACACGAACCGATCCCCGCGAAGAACCGATAATCGAATTAGACTTTTGGATGATATAACATGTAAACATGGTTTTAGTTATGGATGTCAAACTTAGATGTCATTTTGTAAAGCTTAACCACAATAGTGGCTTTTCTTGAATAATAATGCACATGTTTTGAAATGAAATTTTCTGGGACCAATTTTACCGTCTTAAATGGATGTGTTTGACATCAAATTGAACATGGGTGTTACAATTTGGTATCAGAGCCATGGTTTGAGAGAATCAAGTACTCATGAGGTACTTGGACTCAAACCTTGAGCTCTAGGGTTCGGGGAAAGGTGATCGGTTCAAGCTTGATGAAGCGTCCGGGCAAGGTGCATAACCTTTAACTAATGATTGAAACTGTGATTAAACTGAATGAATGTTCCTTTATGCCTATATGGCAGAGTATGTTGCTATCACTCGGGAAACGCATGGGGAGGTATAATCATACCTGAACCAAGGAATGCGTGAGTGAAGTGTTCCAGGTAAAAGCGGGGTAAGGCTGCGGCTAAAAACCTCGTATAAACCTGGGGGAGTATTGGCTATGACCAATATGTTATATGTGCGGGAAGTGTCCCAGGTAGAGGCGGGGTAATGCTGCGGCTAAAAACCTCGTATAAACCTTGGGGAGTATTGGCTATGACCAATATGTTATATGTGCGGGAAGTGTCCCAGGTAGAGGCGGGGTAATGCTGCGGCTAAAAACCTCGTATAAACCTGGGGGAATATTGGCTATGACCAATATGATAAATAAAACCTTGTTGCGGTAAGGGTGAATAAAAGCTGTAAGCTAATGGAAATTTTTATTCTGTAGATCAATGGTGGACCTTGATGGCGTTGATCTTGCAGAAGAGCAGAGACAGCGGGCTTTGAAGGCCCAGATCTCTGAAGAAGTGGGAAATGCCATTCAGGCAGCTATTCCCGAGTATGTACAAAAGATCGAGGAGGATCTATTACATACCTTGGACGAAAAGTTCGAGGAGTTAAAGAATGCCCTCCTAAATAAAGAGGAGGCAACTGCGCCAAAGAAGAAGGGGAGCTCCTTCAAAGACTTTATGGCGTGTAAACCCCCGCAATACGCGGGAGATCCTGATCCAATAGCGAGTCACCAATGGGTGACTAATGTGGAAGGGGTGATCAAAAGAAGCCATTGTGAGGCTGCAGATCAGGTGATTTTTGCTACGGGTCTACTAGTAGATCGGGCAAAAGATTGGTGGGACGCAAAAGTCCTAGAAAAAGGGCAGGCAGTGGCAGACGCCCTAACTTGGGCGGAATTTAAAGAATTATTTCTGGAGCACCACTGCCCACCCTCTGCGGTCAACGAGTTGAAACAGGGGTTCCTCAAGTTGGAGCAAGGGGGTACTCAAACGGTTGATGAGATCACCGGTATTTACCTTGACAGGGTAAAATTCTGCTCAGATGTGCTACCCACTGAAGGGGCACGAATGTTCTTTTACCGGAATATGTTGAAGGCGAAAATAAAGAATTTCTTGCCTCTAGACCGTTTCACCACGGTGGAACAAATGATTAACGCCGCACGGGCGCGAGAAATGGATGTAAACCGAGAAGAGGCCCAAGAAGCGAGAAAGCCTAATGGGGGAAATCCAAGCCCCTCCAAGAAACAAAAAGTGGGTGACTCGTCCAAAAAGAAGGACACAAGAGGAACCGGGTCGAAGTGTAAAATTTGTGGGAAAATGCACCCGGGAGAGTGCATCTTCAAAGACCGCCCCTGCTTAAAGTGTGGCAGAAAAGGTCATGTCATCTCAAATTGCCCGTCTGAGGAACCACGATGTTTCAATTGCTATCAGACGGGGCATAGGAAGTTTGAATGCCCAAAACTCAAGAAGGAGGGGGCAAAAAGTGGGGCAAGAGTGGAAGCGCCGAAAGCTACAGCTCGGGTATTCCAACTTACGGCCGAAGAAGCCAAATCAGACCCCAATGTGGTGGCAGGTACATTTCTTGTAAATTCGATACCTGCTCACGTATTATTTGATACGGGAGCTAATAGATCATTTGTTTCATATGATTTCATTAAGCATCCCTCGTTTATGATTGAAAAACTGCTTGTACCCTTAGAGGTAGAAATAGCTAATGACAAAAGTATTCTTGTTTTTGATGTATGAAGGGGATGCAAAATCTCCATTGATAACGAGGAATACTCGATAGATCTCATTCCGATGGCGATGAGAGAATTCAAGGTGGTGGTGGGAATGGATTGGCTATCCCGCAACCATGCGAAGGTCATATGTGACCGGAAGGCGATAGAGATTTCTTCGCCAAAGGGGAGCAAAGTCACCATTCATGGCGAAAAGCAGAATATCCCAATTTTATGCTCGATGATGGAAGCTAAAAAGCTCATGTCACGCGGGTGCCAAGCTTACTTGGCTATGGTGGCGGACACTAGAATTCAAAGTCCCGCGATAGATGACTTACCCATGGTGCAAGAATATAAAGATGTGTTTCCGGATGATTTACCGGGGTTACCACCCGATCGAGAGGTGGAGTTTAAAATTGACTTAGTGCCAAATGCTAAGCCGGTGGCTAAAGCTCCGTATATGTTGGCACCGGCGGAACTACAAGAATTGAAGACCCAAATCCAGGAGTTGCTGGATAAAGGGTTTATACGTCCGAGTGTTTCTCCATGGGGAGCACCAGTGTTATTCGTGAAAAAGAAGGATGGTAGCATGCGGATGTGCATAGACTACCGAGAGTTAAACAAACTCACGGTGAAGAATAGGTACCCATTGCCCAGAATTGACGATTTATTTGATCAACTTCAAGGGGAAAAATGGTTCTCGAAAATAGACCTACGCTCTGGATACCATCAACTAAAGGTGAAAGAGGAAGATGTTCCCAAAACGGCCTTCAGAACTAGATACGGTCATTATGAATTTTTGGTGATGTCTTTTGGACTCACTAATGCACCCGCGGCCTTCATGGATCTCATGAACCGGGTGTGCAAGCCGATACTTGATAAGTCGGTGATTGTGTTCATCGATGATATTCTAGTGTACTCCCGAGACGAAGCTGAGCACGCTAAACATTTGCGGGAGGTACTAGAAAGACTAAGGGAGGAAAAGCTATATGCAAAATTCTCCAAATGTGCCTTCTGGTTAAAGGAGGTGCAATTCCTAGGCCATATCATTGGTGCCGACGGGGTTATGGTTGACCCGGAAAAAATCGAAGCCGTCATCAAATGGGAACCCCCAAAGAATCCGACGGAGGTGCGGAGTTTCTTAGGGTTAGCGGGCTACTATCGGAGATTTATTCAAGACTTCTCGAAGATAGCCCTTCCCATGACAAAATTAACACGAAAAGACACCAAGTTTGTATGGGGTGCCGAGCAAGAGGAGGCTTTTCAAAGCCTTAAACAAAAATTGACGCAAGCACCGGTACTAACCCTCCCCGAGGGGACAGACGATATGGTAGTTTACTCTGATGCGTCAAAGTTGGGCCTTGGTTGTGTTTTAATGCAACGAGACAAGGTGCTATGGTTCAAGGCAACTGAAAGTGACCGAGCAAAATTACCCAACACATGATTTGGAGTTGGCGGCAATGGTGTTTGCTTTAAAAATATGGCGACACTATCTTTATGGGGTGAAAAGCACTATTTTCACCGACCATAAAAGCCTCAAGTATTTCTTTGATCAAAAAGAGTTGAATATGAGGCAAAGAAGGTGGCTTGAAACCATCAAAGATTATGATTGTGAAATCCACTACCACCCGGGCAAGGCCAATGTGGTAGCGGATGCCCTTAGTCGAAAAAGGGATTACGCCCCTATAAAGGCGCGTTCGATGAAGTTGGTGGTGACATCCTATTTGATCACAAAAGTCAAGGAAGCCCAAGTGGAGGCTATAAAAACTGAAAACCAAAAGAAAGAGCGAATCGTGGGCCAAGTGAAAAGCTTGGTGGAAGAAGAAAGTGGGCTTAGAACCCGATTCGGGAGAATTTGGGTTCCAAACACTTGCGAAGTGAAGAAAATGTTACTAGATGAAGCCCACAAGTCGCGATACTCGATTCATCCGGGGGCGACAAAGATGTACAACGATTTAAAAAGCCGTTATTGGTGGCCCGGTATGAAACGGGACATCGTCAAGTATGTGGAAAAGTGCTTAACTTGCGCGCAAGTCAAGGCGGAGCACAAAAGCCGTATGGTAAGCTCCAACCACTAGAAATTCCGGTATGGAAGTGGGAGCACATAACTATGGATCTATTAACTAAGTTGCCAAAAACACCTAAGGGCTATGATGCGATATGGGTGGTAGTTGATAGATTGACCAAAAGTGCTCATTTTATACCAATCAAGGAGGCTTACTCCTCCGAGAGGATGGCGGATGTGTACATTAATGAAATTATAGCGCGCCATGGAGTACCCGTTTCCATTGTGTCCGACCGGGATACCCGGTTCACCTCTCAGTTTTGGAGGGAATTTCAAGAATGGATGGGCACTAAGCTCCTACTTAGCACCGCATACCATCCGCAAACGGATGGACAAAGTGAAAGAACCATCCAAACACTTGAAGACATGCTACGAGCGTGTGCTATTGACTTTGGTGGGAGTTGGGACCATTACCTCCCTCTCGTCGAATTTTCTTATAATAATAGCTATCATTCGAGCATCGGAATGCCTCCGTACGAGATGCTTTATGGTAGGAGGTGTAGAACTCCGGTATTTTGGGGTGAGGTAGGCCAACGTGAGCTCGCACACAAAAAGGTGGTCAAGGTTGCCGATGAAAGGCTTGATATGATAAGGGCTCGCTTGAAGGCGGCTCAAGATAGACAAAAGTCCTATGCGGACAAGAGGCGAAGGCCTATTGAGTTCAAAAAGGGGGACATGGTTTTGTTGAAAGTGTCCCCATGGAAGGGTGTAATCGCTTCCGAAAGCGGGGTAAACTAAGTCCTAGGTTTATTGGACCTTTCAAAATTTTGGCTCGGGTGGGCGATAATGCTTACCAATTGGAATTACCGGGAGAATTGAGTGGAATCCACAACACATTCCATGTGGCTAATCTACGGAAGTGCTTGGCGGATGAAAGTGCTTACGTGCCTCTAGATGACTTGGTTGTGGATAAGAAGCTCAACTATGTTGAAAGGCCTATTGCGATTCTTGATCGCAAAGTGAAAAAGCTTCGAAACAAGGAAATGAACCAAGTGTTGGTTCAATGGGAGCATAGAAAAGGCTCCGAATTGACGTGGGAGGTCGAGGATGAAATGCAACGCTACTACCCTTACTTATTCGGTACGTAAATTGTTTCAGGGATGAAACCCCTTTAAGGGGGGTGGAGTTGTAACATCCCAAATTTTTATTAAAGTAAATCTCCCGTTAACGCTTAGTTAAGCACAAAAAAAAAAATCTGTGATAGCTAATTTAACCCCTTTTGTGTTAATAGAATTTATGTTATGGTTAAAATGGAGTTAAATGGGTAACTTTTATGTTAAGTTGCAAATAAAACAAGAATCAAACCTAAGGGGCCAGAACTGTAAATAGGCAAAAGTTGAATAAACAAAAGAGGGAGAAAGAGGGGGAGGTCGGGAGAAACGACCTGCGCACCCCCAGCTCCTCCTCCTCCTTCTTGCTTCAAAAATTCTGCAAATCAAGTGATCTAGGCCACGAAATTGGCATGCAATTTGGGTTTTGGAGTAGCTAATCACTCCTCATCATCATTGTTTAGTCGAGTAAGTGAAACCCCATTTTCTTGCATGTGTTAGGTCACGAAATTGGACCTCCAAATCTGCAATTCTTGATGTTATATGAATCCTTTGATGTTAGTAATCTCATATGTTGCATAAGTTTTCTATTTGTTTAGCAATTTGTGTGGTAGAAGCCAATTACACCCTCTAGAACATCCATGGTAGGTGTTTTCTCTAGATGGTTATGAAACTAGTTCAATTGATGTAATTTGTGTAAAATCATGCTATTGAATTTCTGAATATGGTTAATTGATGATGGGTTAGTGATAGAATTCACCAACACCTAGCTATGGGATCAAGATGGAGGTTCAAGGGATGGGTTGTAAGTGTGCATCAAAGTATGCACACAAGGTGTTTGACAAAATGCCTCAAAGAGTCAAAATGTGTAGAATATAACAAATTTGCTTGGGTCGATGTTGAATGACTATAGGGAACTATAGGTTCACCCAAAATTGACCAACTTGATGAAATCATGTGCATTAGCTAAAATGGATGAAATATGCCTTAGTTGTCATGTTACTATTAATGATGCATATGACTTGATGTAAACTTGATGATCATTGCTTGAAAAACCATTCCTTGTGAATTGGTAATATGTGGGAGTAGCATAGAGGCCATGTTATTGAAATGTGATAAGAATGCTACTATGATTAAGGTCCTAACTTGTTAGTGACCCGTTAGGTGTTCAAGGTGATCAAGCAAGCAATCAAGGAAATAGTGGACCATCAAGCTCTCGAGGTAACATTACTTATGTTACATGGAATAAATATAAATATGTATACTTGCCTTTAGAGGAATAGAATATGAAAAGTATATTGGGTGATGAACGGTTCTAGGAACCGTGAAACCTAAGCCAAGAGGTTCTCCAATGATATACTTGACCATGGGAAGGGATTCGGTTGAATCCTAGATTAGATGGAATTTGCAATGGCGGGGATAGGCTCATGAGGCCTATGCCAAGCAACAAGGAAAGGGGTATCACAAATGGTTGGATAACCATAGATCCCAAGGCTTACATATGGTCAAGTTAGGCATTGGGGTAAACCAAAGGCGATGACCGTCCTAACGGGTCAAATAAATGATTGAATGGAATGTGAGGTATCTCCCTTACGATCTAGTAAACAAATGACAAATGGAATGATTTATATGTATTGAGTCTTAAACTTATTCGTATGAGTATAGTCTTGTGTTTAATCATTAAATCTTTAACTTGTAATAATTTGATAAATTATTCCAACAAGTTAGAATAATTATTTCGATAATAATTATCAACTCTAGTTATATATATTATAACTTAACACGATTAAATATTCAATCGATCATACGAAATTAAAAATAATAATAAATATTATTATTTAAAACAATATTCAAGACTTGATTGAACTGGCCTTCATGATACGTGACCACATGTTCAATTCTTGTATTCAAATTACATAAATGCTTTCATACGTGAACATTAGCATCTACTGATTTTAAACTGATTAACTGACGGGTTTTCAAACGCTACAAACGGGATTATACGTCAAGACTTGACCGGTATCATTTGGGTAACGTTCGTTACTCAAATGATTAAGTGGACCCTTATGCATGTTGTCTTATGTTTTATTAGGACGTTACTTGCTAGTTGCCATCGATAATCCATCATCATCACTGAATCAAGTGAGTTTCACGGCCCCTTTTCTTTACAAATGTTTTATACTTATGGGGGAGAAATCATGAACTGATAAAATGCTTTTTACTTAATGTTATGGTTTACCTGTTAGCCGTTTGACTACATGTTCCATTCCGTATCCCAAACAACTGGTACTTTATCGTTATAAACGTTAGTACAACTGAAATCCCACTATTAATTGAATTCGATTAGTTCTGCTCGAAACGATAACTAGTGAATAGATCTATTTGGATTGACAACCCTGCCCAGATTGGTAGCTCCAATCCTGACTTCGTACATTGTCAAGGGGTACACGTCAGTTATTCTTGCCTGTTCGGTATTCTTGGGATAGAATGTTATGAGTGGGTAATCCGTTAGTATTCGAATTTGAGGTTCATGGGAGATCTTACAACCACGACAGTAAACCAACGTAACATTTAAGTATGCTGTAAACTGTTATCTCAACATGCCGTAAACTGTTATTCCAACATACTGTAAACTGTTTTTACAAACTTATCATAGAATCATAAACCTGTGAACCTCACCAACTTTATGTTGACCTTTTTTAAAACTCATGATTTCTCAGGTATCTAAGCTTATCATGGAAGACGTGCAAATGGGGCTTCACTGTAACTTTCGACCCTGCTTCACCGGAGTCGTAGTCCCGACCTATCTTAAACAAACTGATTTATGATTTCAATATCAAAGTAAGACTTTTATTCAAATGTAAGACAATATCATTTCACCACAACTTTCCGCTGCAACATAAATGGTATTATGTTTTAAATGACGTTTGAATTTAGTAGAAGTTGTTCTGTATATCTGCGACTATGATTCCGTCTCGCTCACACCCAAATCCGTTGACCGGGGTGTGACACTCCACCACCATCACCACAACAACCAATAGAAATCTTGTGTCCGTTACGTTCCACGTATTTCTTGTTAACGTTGTCGACCTCACCGATTTCATCGGTCATATTTACCGAGTTACATACAAAGCCATGGAAGCATAGAAACACAAATACTATAACAACAACAAGAACTAGCTGACCACTGCTCATGCTCATGGAGTAGAAATAGTAGATAGACTCTAAATTAGTAACCCTAATTAGTTGTATCTTCTAATATAAGTAGACATTAACTTATAGTGAAAATTTAAATTGACAACTATAATAATTGAACATAAATAGTCTTACTAAATCATCCGTTTGTTTAACGTTATGTTGGAAACTGCGAGGAATACCAAATATGCATGCATGAAAGCTCCCTTTTGTTTGTTAACATGTACGAGTGTTAGTGTACGTACATCGGTACATGTTAAGGTGATAGGAACAAATAATTGTTCCTCTATTTTAATTTTACCAAATAGGATTGTTGAAAGTGTCAAAGGTATTACTTATTAGGTGAAGTTAAATCAGGTACGGAATGAAATCATCCTTTAATTATAAGATACTAGATTTTAACCAACCCCCCCCCCCCCCCGCGCAGAATGACGTCATGATGTTACCAAAATTGCAACATTGTTGCGTTAGTTCTATTAGTTTAGCTTGTTGTTTATTTTACATAGAGTGAGCTTCACAAAAGATCATGGCTTCGTTCATCTCAACGCGGTCTCATTTGGTTATGTTCTTGTTGTTTTAATCGTTCAGATAACACGGGTAGATAAAACAATTAAACTGCTACACCACCGACAACATAAATTATTGGTAATCAATGGAGGTTAACATGTGGATAATGCAAACACAAAAAACCATTGCATTGCTTTAAGAATACGTGGAGGAAAACGAAAAAAGAAAACATTAAACGACCAAAATTACTTATAAAATTATTACCAAGTCATATTTACCATTTAAAAGGTAACGTATTATACAACCAAAATAAAATATAAAAAGTAAAAAAATTATAAAATTAAATAATCTAAATGGAGGTTACCGCTGGGATAACGCGAACACATAAAACCATTGTAATGGAGGTTACCGCTATGATAACGTAAATATTGCATTTGTAGTATGCAAGCATAATATAAATTGTTGGTGATCAATAGAGGTTACTGTTGAGATAACACGAACACACAAAATTGATGATCAATGAGGTTACCGCTGGGATAACGCGAACACACAGAACTATTGTACAGCTTTAACGCTAAAAGAATCATAAATATTATTTAATAAATCTATAATGTTATTATATTAATAAATTTAAAAAAATCATAATATCGTTTAATAAAAGATATTAAATTTGATTAATTTAATAACTAAAAACTATTAAAATATTGTTGTTGATTATTTTAATATGTATATAGTATTAAAAAATGTTGCTTGGTAACCAAGACATGTTGTGAATTGTAATATACAAGTGGGTCGACCCGCGCGTTGCCGCGGAGCCGAACCATTTTAAAAATCCGGTTACCAAGACCATAAGATAGGCGCTTCACGACGGAATCGGACGGATAAAAACTCTGCTAGCCAAATACCAACACAAACTTGAAGGATTTTTGTTTTTATATATTCTAATATGAACACCCAAATATTTGACTTTCCAGAGTCAAAACAACCAAATATAAAGACTATACAATATGACTTCTAAAAGTCAATACAATTGCTTCCCAAAAAATGGAGAACAACCCACAAAAAATAGAACTTTAAAATTTAAAATTGACAAAGATGAACACCCAAAGGTTTGACCTTCAAAAGTCAGAAAAGTCTAATATTTGTATGAATACCTAACCCACGCTTCGCCGCGGAATCGCACCATATAGATAAAGTCATAAAACTGATATGTAAAAACCCAAAAAAAAAAAAAATCAAGTATATCATAAGTAACCGAAAAGAAAGATATTTTCCACAAAGGTTGATATAGACAAACCTACAGAATATGTTTTAGGAACCCTGCAACCCAAAAACATAATTCAAGTAAATAAAAAGATGAAACATATAACTATAAGCACAAAAAGAGAAACATATACAGGATCTGTCCCTAATAACATCTTACCAAATTGAACTAAATTTACAAAGTAGAATATAAATCAGAATACAATGAAAAATCCAACACATCTACGCACATTATGCTTGTTATTTATATTCAAAACTTCAAATTTTACTTGATTCGGGCCTCAAAAACCGTTACTCTTTTCTTAAACATGCATGAACTACCAAAGTCCTAAAACAACCAACAGCAACATGGTAAACAACTAACAATCCACCTCAAGAAAAGAAGGCATTAAACCAACAAAAAGGGCAAATGATGACCCCTAAATCAACCTATTAACAGGAAAATGAGAAAAAAGAATCAAAATTGAAATGAAAAGTACATCTTCCTTCAACATGAGAGCAATAAACAAACTAAAAAAAACAAATACATGTAGAAACTTCGCAATCTAAAGCGAAAACTTACAGTTTGATTTAATCATCTTTAGAATATTTGGTGAATCTGTAAATATGTGTGATGGTTAATGCTTTAATAGGAATTTAGATTTTTCCATTGTACCTTTAAAAGAAAAAAGATTTACATTATGCCATATATATACAACCTCTTCATTCTTTAAATTGTTAAGAAGAATGGGTGGCACCAAATACATAATCAATTAAAAAACATACACTTTCTTTGCTAGTCACAATCACCAAATTATACATTACTGGTACAAAAAAAGATGCAGAAAAGCATGCACTATTAGAATGATTTGGGTTGGGTTTGATGATAGAACTTGAAAAGATTAAGAATGGGTTCTTCTTGGATTTGTTCATAACTACACAGTAAAGGAATAAGCACAAATAAATCATTATAATTACCTTTGATTAGTCCAGTAATTTTTAAAAGAACAACCTTGAACGGATCATTACGGCTTAGGCTAAAGACCACATCGAACCTTTTTAGGAATTTTGGAAGCAAATCCAACCTAAGGCCAATTGAGAACCACAATTAACATGATGATAACCAAATAAGTGTAAAGAAACGCAACAGTGAAGGTTGAACTAATTGAAAATACCAGATTGTATACCTCAAATTGTAACTATTTGTGTGGATAGAAACGGTAGGATGAAATAATTCGAAGAAGATGTACGTACCTGACTACCTGGTAGAGAAACGTAACTATGATCAAGAACCATTCTCTAACACGTACGAAAAAAAACATTAGCTAATCGGTCGAAGCAAATAAATCGAAACCCGGTGACAAAAAGATAAAGATGAGAGGAGGTGTTCATAGTAGCCGCCTCTGTTATCAAACAAAAAAAAAATTAGGGCACTCCGATGGCAAAGAAGACGTAAAGAAAATATTGGAAAGAAATTAAAGACGATACAAACCTGGGGTTTTGAATGTGGTTGAAACCCCTATACATGCGAAGAAGATGAGAGGTGAGGAATCACTGTGCTTTTTCTACAACTTCTTCTTCTTTGTTAGAAACCCTAGATCCAGAGCTTCAAAAAGCGACGACAACAAAAAAGCCACCAGATCGCCATTAGAAACCCTGCCTCAGCGCACACTGCAACCACAAAACGACCGGCAACAAAGACCATGAAAACCTTAAAGATAGAGGATGTACCTTAAAGAAACAGAGAGATATGCGTCGATGGAGTCTACACAGGTATTGTTGCTCTCGTTCTTTCTTGCACAAAAGAGGAGAGGTTGAGTGACGGACCGATGGCTAGAAAGTAGAAACTGTGTGCTGTAAAGCTGTTAGGCTACCCGTAATGGATAAGGCCCCATAAGGCCCCGAATGGGGCATTATCCGCCATGTGGACGGTGACTGGACAATGGGCTTTATGGGGCTTTATGGTGTAGTGGATAATGCCCCCATAACGCCCCATAATCATTTGATTTCTCCCCTCTCTCGGCGTTACCTGGCTAACGCCCTGGAATTTTTTTTCGTCCATAACGCCCCATAACGCCTAAGCGTAGTGGGGCGGGGCGTTATAAGGGGCGTTATGGGGCGTTATGAAGCCCAAAAACGCCCCATTACGAATAGCCTTATGTAAAAACCCATTTGAGGAGAAAGTCTGTGTTGCTGTAATGTTCTTATTGGGTGGAAATATGATTTGATGGTATGGTTGTCTGGCAGGGATAGCTTCTCCATATGTATAATCCATGTGAAAAGACAAAATTACCCCCACGCGAATTGTCACTATAGAAGGCAACTGTAGGTCACCAAACTAATGCTTTAGGGGGTTGTACATTAGGCAGAGAAAGTAGTACACTGTATGCTTTAGAAGGTTGTACATTATGTTTTATAAATTGTACCATAGGTTGTAAAATGTATATATAGGGTAATATTAATTAATATTAATATTAATAGTAATAGTAATTATAAGATAAATTATTGTCCGTGAAGTATCCATGTTTTGTATACTGTGGAACCCTTCACACTTCCAACATCATCTAGCTCATCATCAAGTTTGGATTTGACTAGGGATAAAAACCACTAGTACTTGTAATTTCTCACCAGTGTTGTTCAAGTCGCATTACATATATAGTGATGAGGGATGTGTTAGGATTTGATTGATTATCTTCTTTCATTGATTCACCACCGTATTTATGGATATTAACATTTTCGGATACAAACTATATATTCTACTATACCCCCTCAGTAGTCTGAGGAAGATCATAGATGCTTAAAAATCTGGCAACCAAACCGGTCTTCGTCTTCACCACATGACGCCGACGATTCTTCTTCTTCTCAAGTCCGGTGACAAGTCGGTCACCTTGCACCGAGCGAGCGTCCTCATCTTTTTTGTCGCTTTCAGCCACCATCACCACTTCGGTTACCTTCGCACTTCCGCATCTAAACCACGACTACACGAATGGATAACAATACTTCTCCCTCTCGGATATATTGGGTAAATTGTTGTTTCATTTAACCTAGTTTTGGTGATTCCTTTCCTAACTTCTCGCTAGGATAAAGGACCGGTCCCCTTGGTGTTTATTAAAAATCGGCCCATTCCCAGTTTGTGGGCTACTGATTTAGTCCTTTGATGGGCTGCCAGCCGGCCACAATGTCAAACCAAACAAAATTAATTCATTAAGGCACAAAAATATACAATTAAAAACCAGTGAAAGGAGAAACGTAAATTATTGTTATTCAATTTGATCTTTTTAGTAATTGAAGTGGAGATTAAGCATATATTTGTTAAGGTTCACGAGTTGAATGCAAAAAACAGAGATGGGACTATTAACGACTAATAAATCGAAGCCATGATAAAAAAAATATATACACATTTAAGAGTTGCATCACAAGATCTGTAGAATTTTCTTCTATTAATTTGCTTAAAAGGAGTAAGAAAAAAATTGTTATAAATAAAAAATAACTTAGATACATGTAACTTGATTGTATAAAAAAAATTGTGGAAATAACTT
>JBCNJP010000024.1:46942225-46966174 GCA_039602395.1 Deinandra increscens subsp. villosa | reverse complement strand
TCATCTTAAGAAAGGTGCATTGGTCCACTTGATTCTTTAGGAAACCTTGTTTTTTCATGATTTCATCAAACTTTAGATACCACTGACGCGATGCTTGTTTCAACCCGTATATAGATTTCTTTGATTTGCATAATAAATGATCTTGACCTTCTGGTTTAAACCCATCAGGCTGCGTCATGAACACTTCTTCATACAAGTCACCGTTCAGGAAGGCAGTTTTAACATCCATTTAATGTAACTCTAAATCAAAATGAGCTACTAGGGTCATAACGATCCTTAAGGAATCCTTTCGAGAGACAGGAGAAAAGGTCTCTTGATAATCAATTCCCTCTTTCTGAGCGTAGACTTTTGCAACCAATCTCGCTTTGTAGCGTTCAACGTTTCCTTGAGGATCTAGTTTGGTTTTGAAGATCCATTTATATCCTACGGGTTTTGCACCGTTGGGTATTTCAACTAAATCCCAAACGTCATTTTTCTTCATGGAATCAAGCTCGTCAAGCATAGCTTTATTCCATTCAGAAGATTGATCACTATTCATGGCTTCTTTATAAGAGGTGGGATCAATAAACTTTCCACCATCTAATTCAATTTCAGCCAGGTAAGTTTCATAATCATCAAAGTTAGTAGGCTTTCTAACTCTAAATGACCTCCTGGGTTGAACAACGGGTTCAGCGGGTTCAGCATTGTTTTGTGGTTGTTCGTTTGAAGTGTTGTAACATCCCAGAATTCATAAATACATGATATATATAATAAATACGTGTTTATATTATAAATACATGAGTTTGATTGGTAAATATGGTAAGACTATACATTGGATAGGTTGCATGTGTTAGAATTATTCGTTTGATAGCCAATGTGATGAATTGTGCATAAACGAATGTGCTAAACATTAAAGAAAGTAGAATATGAGATCTATATGTGTTTATATGAATAATATGTTGACACACGGATCATTTGATGGATATATACATGTAAATATGTATGTTAATAGTTAACAGAAAAGTAAAAGGGCTAAAAGCGTAATTATTGTAAACATATAAACACATACAAGTATTATACGTATTTATATTAATTGTAAGTATTTTGAGGCTTAGAAATTAGTAAAGATATGTCCTAACATGATTCATAGCATAAAATAACAATCGGTAGAAGTTTGGGGGCTTAAATACAATTAAAAAGCTTTAGGGACCAATTCTACCATTCCGTGAAACTACGTCACGGTACGCGACGTCCGGCTGCTATGCTTCGCGATACGCGACCCGTACCAGGTCGGAAACAACCCACGTCTTCTTCCTTTTTCTCCACGGTTGAACCCCTTAGGTGTCGATTTCGGCCGAATTACTCACCATACGACGTGGATGGACACTAGGCGACCTTAGCCAGTATAAATAGTAGCATCAATTCGACATTTAAACTCACCAATTTCGAGATCTTTGATCTAAAAACCCTAAACCACAACCGAATCTTCATCTACAAAATTGAAGCAAACGACGAGGAGTTAAGATGCCATCTTCTACAGTCAATCACTATTATGTAAGGTCTAAAATAACCTCTTTCAGTTTTGGCTAATTCGATTTCTAAGTATGGTTTCTAAAAATGATCTAAAATTAGGGTTCTTAAGCTTGTTTTACTAAAATCGGGTGATCGGGTGGGAATTAGGGTCTGAATTATGGTAGGTAATCATAAAATAATGTATTTTAAGAAAGCCCTAAGTTTATTTCCCAATTGGAAAAAGTTTGGTAAAGGTTTTGTTAACATGTCAAAATTAGGGTTTTCATAACGTTTTTCTACCCAAATTGAGTAAACGGTGTTGAATTAAGCTTTGATATTTTAAAAGATATTATAATATGTTATAATGGATAATACCCTAAGTTGGTTTGAAATAAAAATGAGTTTTGATAATAAAACGAGAAATTCATGAAATTAGGGTTTCTAAATATGAATAATTAATATAAATTAATCCGGAGGGTATGTGATCGGTGCATTTTAGATACAAGTTTTTATATGCTAATTCTATACTAAATGCACCAATATTGGTATAAATATATTACTTTGACTGGTTTTTATATTTTATATGTCATGAGAAACATTGAGCTAAAATAAAGATCTTAAAATGTATTTTGTAAGCCAATTGATTGTTGAGATTCATTAATACTAGGAAAAATCAAGTTTGCTATTTTCTAAAGGGTATTAGAATCAATTAGAAGAACAGATAACTATGGCTACAAAATAATGTTTATTTGAATGATTATAGGAGTTGCACATGTGATTACTTGGCTCAATTACAAAAGAGAATAAATGAATCAAGTGAGCTGATCAAGTATAAGCTACGTGGAAATGGATTTCGAATTCAAGTGGGCAAAACGTGGACTTGGTATTTAACTAAATTCATGATTTTGCAACTTCGAGAAGAAATGTGCTAATAATTGACGAAAGACTTCACATTGAAAGAACCAAAAGAAAGATTAAAGAGATTTGAAGATTGCACTTAGGTGTATGGAGGTCGGGCCACTTTGAAGCAAACCCACCGTATGATACGCTCCTAGGTGTATCATACGCCCAAAGTCCATCATTTACAGTTCTTAGATCAGTACAGATTGGGCGTATAGCATGGAACCCAGCACCCATACGCCAGGAAGCGTATGGTACGCCTGCGTACTTATTTTTTGACGGTTTTCAACTCGTTTGGACGACATATAAAGGGGTATTTCGCAAGTTTTCAAGGGGATTCGGCCAGAGAAACATTGGGGACGATTTTTGGGCTCCTAATACTCCGTGACAAAGTGTTAGAAGATCAAATCAAGCGAGATCATCAACCAATTTCATCAAATCTCATCATTCTCCTTCATGTTCATCATCATGTGTGGTTAATTCACCCGTGATCACATCCGGTTTAGGGTTTGTGTTACCAACTTGTTCAATTCTAGTTCTCATCATAGTTTAGACATGAAATACTTGTATTTATCAAATCACTTGGTGAATTTGGTGTTTTTATGTGATTGGCATATGTGTTTGATTGTGAAAACTTATGATTTAAGATCACTTTGTGTAGACTTCTTTATCGGTTCCATTCGTTAATAGTTTGGCTATACAATTGTTGTGTCATGGTTATTTGTTGATGTTTGACTTGATCACTTCTTGTAAGATACCATATCGGTCTCATTCGTTATTGGATTAATTATACGATTGCAGCGTCATGTCATTCATCGTTCATTCGCATATGTTAATTAGGGTTATATCTATGCAACTTTATGAATTTGATTGAGATATTAGAATTACTGGTTGTGTTAGCAAATCTAAACCTGGATGTGTTCATCTTTAATTTACTGAATCTTAATTTATAGCTAGTAATTGTTTATAGAAGTAATTTACAACCAAAATCAATCATCGGTTTTACTTTAATGATGCATCTAATCAATTTGTTACCACTCCCGACCACTAATTCGTGGTGGTTCGACACCCTACTTGCCATTGCTAGTCTTGGTTAATAGGATCATATTCTCTTTATATTTGATAGACACTTCGACATCGATCAAATTTTGGCGCCTTTGCCGGGGAATCGGTGCGCTTGGTTTTTAGTTGATGTTTAGCTGTGTTTTGTTTATTAAAAAAAATTAAAAAAATATTTAAAGTTTGTGTTTTTCCATTTCTCTACCGTGCAAGGTGTGTTATTTGTGCAGGTGTTAGATTAATTGTATGCACACAAGGTTTTCTGGGAGAACATCACCTCTTGTATTTGAACCGGAAATAGAGAGATTAGCACGGAACAACAGAATCCTTCATAGGTCCAATTTGCGAGCATCTACATCACAACCAGTTGTTGAAGCTCAAAGCAATAGTAGCAGTTCAAGTTCAAGCATGGCAAATCCAGGGAATCAAGGACAGTTTCAGGGAGTAGGTCAATATGGTTACCAAGAGTATTTGAATTTCGAGAATGACCATGATGATAATTCGGTTAATGGTAGCCAAGATAGCCCTCGTGGATCATATCATAACGAGGGTTGGTATGAAGGAGACAATGGTGATGTTGGAAATGACGGAGGACAACAAAACAATTGGGATCACCATCTCAATCAAGGTGGGGGACAAGGACAAGGGCAATCACAATGGAATTATAATCCTGCATTTCAAGCTCAACCACAAAATCAGCCATTTGGGGGTTTCAATCATGGATTCCAAGGCCAACAAGGATATCAAGGATTTCAAGGAGGACAAGGTCAACAAGGTCAAAGGGTGATGAGTGTTGATAGCCACTTCCGAACGGCTATTCACCGGATTCCATCACCGGTAGTTCCACCTCATCAAAATGGAAGACAATTTGAGATCTGTCCTCAATATCTTTCCATCATTCCTACATTTAGAGGCTTTGCATCGGATGAACCATACTCTCATCTCTATGAGTTTGCTGCCATATGTAGTACCATTGGAAGTCAAGGATTCACTCATGATGAGGTAAAACTTAATCTTTTTCAATTCTCATTGAAAGATAAAGCTAAGCAATGGTTTTTGACACTTCCACCGGGCAGTATCCGTACTTGGGATGAGATGCAACAAGCATTTCTTGATGAGTACTACCCGATGGGAAAGACTAGTGATGCTCGGATTGCTATCAAATCCTTTTCTCAACAATCCGGTGATGCCTTTCATGAGGCTTTTACCCGTTTTAAATAAATGCTTCGATTGTGTCCACATCACGGGATTGAGAAATGGGAATTGTTCAAAACTTTTTATGATGGTTTGCTTCCTGATTCAAATCAAATGGTTTTCTCAAGTAGTGGTGGAAATTTTTTAACCCACCATGAAGATTATGCATGGGATTTTTTAGAAAATCTAAGCAAAGGATAAAAAACTCAAGCATCCGCGAATCGGAGAGCAAAACCGGCTAGTATCAAGTCGGTAAACGATCATGCTCAAAATGATAGATTTAACTCTTTAGAGCAGAAAATGGATTTAATATGCCAAAGTTTGAGAAAGGATGTTTCTTCTGTTTCGTAGGAATACGAATTGTGTGCTGCTTGTGGTGACATGGGACATGTGGCGTTGACATGTCCTATGAACTTGGGAAAAAGTGAAGAAGTGAATCAAGTATACGGTGACAATAAGCAATTCAACATGAATTCAAACACTTATCATTCGGGGTTGAGAAATCACCCACTCTTTAGTTATGGGAATGCTTCAAATCAATTGAACACAAATTTTCAAGGCTCCAATCGACAGGGGGGTCAACAATATCAAATGAGATCACATAATTTCCAAGGCAATTATGGAAAAGGAAATTTCAATCAAGGTGGCTACCAAGGAGGCTACCAAAACCAAGGTGGTTACCAATCCAATCAACAACGAAATTACTAACAAGGAAATTTCCAAAACCAAGGGCAAGTTCAAAGCAATCAACAAGGAAGTTCATCATCCAATGATCCTTCGGTCAACACTAAATTGGATGAGATCATGGGAATTTTGAAAGGTGTGGTTCAAAAGCAAGAAGTCACAGACAAAACCGTTGGAGCTCTAACAAAACAAATGGGACAACTTGCTGAAAATGTTTCTACACGAGAGCCGGGAAAGTTGCCAAGTGATACTCTGGTCAATCCATAACATCAAGGATCAAGCTCCAAGTCAATGAAAAATGTGACCATCAATGAAGTGCGCACATTGAGGAATGGTAAGAGTTATGGTAAGGATGATATCCCACTTGTTGATGGTGTAGTAGAGGATTATGTTTCAAGTAGTGATGATGAGAATGAACCTGTTTTAATTGAAACCAAAGTGAATGATAATGTTAAACAAGCAAATAACAAAGAGGTTATGAAAAAAGATTCTACTAAGGTAGTGGATAAGGGTGTGGAGGCTAATACCACCCCATTTCCATCGGCTTTAGTCGAACCAACAAAAACATCAACTTTTGGAAAAAGGGGCCCACAACCGGATGAGATGTGGGAAGTATTTAAACAAGTCAAAATTAATTTACCCTTAATTGATGCAATAAAACAGGTTCCATCTTATGCTAAATACTTGAAATAGCTTTGTACTCAAAAGCGGCATCACAAGCTTCCTAAAAAGCTTGATTTGACAGCTCATGTGAGTGCCGCTTTGACCGGATCACTTCCTCCTAAGTTCAAAGATCCGGGAACGCCTCTCATTCCTATTCAAGTAGGAGATTTTAAAATTAACCGGGCACTTTTGGATCTTGGAGCTAGTGTCAACATCCTTCCCGGTAGCTTGTATGACCAATATGACTTTGGTCCTTTACAAAAAGTTGATACCACAGTGGTATTGGCCGATATGACTTTAAAGCTACCGAGGGGGTGGTGACGGATGTGATAGTGAAAGTTGAGGAATTTTATTATCCGGTTTATTTTCTTGTGCTTGACTCCGTATCTCACTATGCGGATAGGCAACCAAATGTGATACTTGGGCGACCTTTCTTAGCAACCGTTAATGCACACATTGGGTGTAGAGACGGTTCAGTTGATATCACATTTGGAAACCGGAAGTTAAGATTGAATGTTTTTTCTAACACATCTAATTCTCTTGGTGATAATGATTGTTTCATGGCGGATGTTATTGACGGTTGTGTTCTTCCTTACACTTCTAGTGTAAGTGAGGAAAATGCCATGGAGACATGTTTTATGTATGACAGGTGTGAATTGACAAGGATTAAAGATTCAATGGCAAGTGATTGTGAAGTGGAATGTTTAGAAATCGAAGATGGTAAACCACCATGGACACATCAAGTTAAGAGTCTTCCCGATCATATAGACTCAAAACTGAAGCCATCGTTGGTGGAAGCACCCAAAGTTGAATTGAAGGAATTACCAAGCCATCCAAAGTATGTTTTTCTTGGTGACAACCAAACCTTGCCGGCTATCATTGCTTCAAACTTACAAGAATACCAAGAAAAGGCATTAAAGGAGATTTTGGTTAAGTACAAGGCTGTGATTGGATGGACTATTGCCGATCTCAAGGGCATAAGTCCGTCAATTGTGATGCATAAAATCATCACCGATGCAGATGCTAAACCTTTTCGTTGATGCGCAAAGAAGATTGGATCCGAATATGCGAGAGGTTGTGAAGAAGGAGGTGATGAAGTGGCTTGATGCGGGTATTATCTACCCAATTTCTGATAGCACATGGGTTAGTCCTACTCAAACAGTTCCCAAGAAGGCCGGCATTCAAGTGGTTAAGGGAGAGAACGGTGAGCAACTTGCCACTCGCCCGGTAACCGGATGGCGAGTATGTATTGATTATAGGAAGCTTAATTTGGCTACTTCCAAATATCATTTTCCACTTCCTTTTATTGATCAAATTGTTGAAAAGCTTGCAGGTCAGAAATATTATTGCTTTCTAGATGGTTATTCCGGGTATAATCAAATAGCAATTCATCCGGAAGATCAACAAAAGACCACATTCACATGTCCGTATGGCACTTTTGCATTTAGGCGAATGCCATTTGGCTTGTGTAATGCTCCCGCTACCTTCCAAAGATGTATGATGAGTATATTTTCGGATATGGTAGGGGAGTATTTGGAGATTTTCATGGATGACTTTTCTATTTTTGGTCATTCATTTGAGAGTTGTCTTGATAAGCTTGAAAAAGTTTTAAAAAGATGCATTGAGACAAATCTTGTTTTGAGTTGGGAAAAGAGCCATTTCATGGTTCAAGAGGGTATTGTTTTTGGTCACGTGATCTCTCAAATAGGGATTAAGGTTGATCGTGCCAAAATACAAGTCATTTATACTCTTCCACCACCCACAAATGTCAAGGGGGTGAGATCATTTTTGGGACATGCCGGTTTCTACCGCCGGTTCATCAAAGACTTTAGTGCTATTTCAAAACCATTATGCAATTTATTGTTAAAAGATGCACCATTTGTCTTTGATGAAGCATGTCTTAATGCTTTCAATATGCTTAAACAACACTTAGTATCGGCTCCCATTTTACAACCACCCGATTGGTCCATGCCTTTTGAAATAATGTGTGATGCAAGTGACCATTTGGTTGGAGCGGTACTAGGTCGACGGGTGAATAAAAAGCCCGTTGCAATCTATTATGCTAGTAAGACCCTATCGGATGCCCAAATTAACTATACTACAACCGAAAAGGAATTACTAGCGGTTGTTTATGCACTTGACAAATTTCGATCATACATTTGGGGAGGGAAAGTGATCATTTATTCGAACCATAGTGCTATTCGGTATTTGATGGAAAAGAAAGATGCAAAGCCTAGGTTGATTAGATGGATTTTGTTACTACAAGAATTTGACTTTGAAGTAAAAGATAAAAAAGGAACTGAAAATGTAGTAGCGGATCATCTTTCTCGTGTCCCTTCTAAATGTGATGATAAGTTTGATTCGATTCATGATACTTTCCCAGATGAAGGTTTGTTTAAAATTTCAGTTTTACCATGGTATGCTCACATTGCTAACTTTTTGGCAACATGCAAATTTCCAGAATCTTGGTCAACAAGACAAAAGAAGCACTTGAAATCCCAAGCTAAATTTTATATTTGGGATGAACCGGATCTTTTCAAGGTTGGTGCTGATCGAATCATAAGAAGATGTGTTCCAGATGAAGAAATTCAAGAGGTGTTAGCACATTCTCACTCCTATGCATGTGGAGGTCACTTTAGTGGAAGAAAGACTTCTTATCGTATCCTATCTTGTGGTTTTCTAGCCATCCCTCTTTCATGAGGCTTTTCAATATGTTAAACATTGTCATAAGTGTCAACAATTAGGTGGCATTTCCAAACGAGATGAAATGCCAATAAACCCTATAGATGTAGTTGGAATCTTTGATGTATGGGGTATAGATTTCATGGGCCCATTTCCTAACTCATTTGGGAAGTACTTTGTATTAGTGGCAGTAGATTATGTCTCTAAATGGATTGAAGCAATCGCCACTTCTACAAATGACCACGTCGTTGTATGCAAATTTGATCAATCAAACATATTTAGTCGTTATGGTGTTCCCCTTGTGATCATAAGTGATGGGGGATCTCATTTCAAAAATTTCAAGTTTGGAAAATTGTTGAAACAATATGGCGTATGTCACCGAATTGCTACCCCTTATCATCCACAAACTAGTGGGCAAGTTGAGGTATCCAATAGGTAAATCAAAGAAATTTTGCAAAAGATGGTAAGACCCAACCGTAAAGATTGGCCCTTGCGGTTAGATGATGCAATTATGGGCTTACCGGACTGCATTTAAAACTCCTATTGGAACCACACCTTACCGGTTAGTTTATGGTAAAGGTTGTCATTTACCGGTTGAGATTGCTCACCGGGCACTATGGGCGATTAAAGCTGTGAATTTTGATTATCATGTTGCAGGTGAAAAGTGCAAGTTAAGTCTTTGTGAACTTGAGGAGTTGAGGGATGAAGCATATGAATGTTCTACTTCATACAAAGCAAGAATGAAAGCGGTCCATGATGCCAAACTAAAAGTTAAGAAGTTTGAAGTTGGAAAAAAAGTGTGGCTTTACAACTCGAAGTTGAAGTTCTTCCCGGGCAAACTCAAAAGTAAATGGTTAGGACCATTTGTGATTGTGCGAGTTGGAAAGTATGGTGAAATTGAGATTGAGGACAAGCATGGAAAACAAAATCAAGTTATGAATGGTCATCGATTATAGCCTTACCTCAATGTAGGTGATACAAGGGAGACGAGTCAAGATGTGGTGCACTTAGTAGAAGATTCACCATCATATGAAGCTACATGAAGGGAAAGGTAAAGTCGGGCTGCGGACTCTAAATGTAGCGCTACACGGGAGGCAACCCGTTTGTGTGCTTGTGTGTTTGTTTTTCATTTTTTGTTCTTTTGTGTTTTTGTTTTTGTGTGTTTTAAGTGTGCATCATTGTCATCACAATTCTATTGCTCATCATCGGTTGACACTAAGTTGGGGAGGTTGGTGAGGGTATGAGAATTTGTTCAAAGTATTGTGTTTATATAACTTATTTCCAACTTTAGTGTATTAGAGACAATACACGGTTTTAAGTTGGGGAAGGGAGTTCATATTAATATTGTTTGCATAAGGGTTACGTTGGGTTCTTTCTTTCGGTTACTAACCAATTCTTTTGAGGTTTTTATTTGTCTTTAAAAAAAAAAAAACAAAAACAAAAAAAAAAACAAAATTTTGTTTGTTTTCCATACGCTGGCCATCTTGCATACGCCACAAACAAGTTGACATTTATATCTCATATGGAGGCCTAAGTTTGCTATTATTATATAAAAAAATAAAAATTATTATTAGTCTTTTTATTATTTATTGTTTTCTTTATCCAATTTTTTTTTTACAAAAAAAAAAAACCAGAAATATTTTTGTTTTAGTTTTTTATTTTCTTTATTTTTAGTTGTGTAATCGGGAGATCATTTCTAGAACTTTGTGGGTGTGTTCACTACAAACTCTCACGAGACCCTACTCGTCCACTCGGGCTACCGAGGGGTTTAAATGGCTTGTTGCATATGCTAAATGCAACCGTGATTCCTACGAAAGTGTGTTTGAGGAGTTTTATTTGATTTTTTTCTCATAATTTAAAAAAAAATATTTTTTAATCAAATTTTAACTTAAAGATTGCATTGGAGACAATGCAATGCTTTAAGTTGGGAAGGGTGGTTTATATATATGATTTTGAAGTTATGGTTTATAAGTCTTCATTGAGCTTAATGAAAAAAAAAAATAATTGCAAAATTTTAAGAAAATTCAAGCTAATTGTAACGTGAGAAGTTTTCTTCTATGCGGTTTAAGTTAGATTTTGCAGATTGTGGAGATAGACTTTGAGGATCATCACCGCACATGAGGATCTTTCCACGACAACTTAATCAGGTGATCTCGTTCCCTTTTATATTTGGTTAGATGTAATTGATTTTATCATTTTGCCTGTTAGTACTAGTTAGGTCATTTGTATATATTGTGCATGTAGTTAGTTGAATAAACTGATTGTGATCGTGATGAAAAGTGATGAATGCCCCGGTTTAAGTAGTCTTGCATTTATATGGGAAATGATAGAGATATTAATGTGTTAAGTCATGCATGAAATGAACTGACCGGGGATGAACCTATGTCAGATTTCGGTGTGCTAATAGGCTTGGCCCAGTTTGGATCTCCACTATACAATTTAACCATGATGATAAGTTTATGTGCTTGGCTACCACCTCTTGCAAGAAGTGTTAAAACGGAACCTTTTTCAATATAGGTCAGAGTGTAGTCCTCTCGCACACCATGTTCTCTTAGTTTGGCATGTAATCATGGGGTAACAATAGTGATAGTTGATAGTATGCATGTTTCACACCTTTACCCTTATCCCTACCGTTTCCGTGAGATCATTGAGCCGATTTATGCATTTTTAATGCTTCATTTGTTCAAAATTGATTCTTGTTTGAGAGTGATCATAATGTTATAGTCATTTTAGAACTCGTGTGTTTATGCATTTCAAGACCATGAACCGAAACTGACACAAACATGATGGAGGCATTAGGATTAAACCGTAGTTAAGCCAATTTTAGGAAACCTTCTACCCCTTTAACATTATCCTTTAGAAGCTATTTTGAGCCTTACCATTCGTTTGTTTTAACCCGAAATCACTAAACCCAATTAGCCTTGTAGCCTTTTTATTTTTAACCCTTGTGAATTGTGATCGAAATCTAATCCTTGTTCAGTTCATAGTAGTTGTAACAAAAAATGGAAAAGAAAGAAAGAAAAAAAAGTGAAAAAAAAGAAAAAAATGATGAAAAAGAAAGAAAATCCCAACTATGTAGAGGTCAAAATGATCAAAGTATACTGTCAAAAACAAAATAAGTTAGTGTGATATGTGGAAAAGACATTCCACTCATTTTCAGTTGTTAGTTGCTTGTTTAGTAATTTTTAGATCGGATTTCGATTACGTTCGCCACTCTAAAAATCCTTTTTCCATACCCTTAACCTTAGCCCAGCATTACAACCCATCAAAGACCTCCTGATTTGTGTTATGTTTCCTGTTAATTGGTGGAGATTTGATTTGCATACGAGCTTATGATAATGATGTTGCATTAATGATTTTGAGTGTTCAGAAATACTAGTACTTCATTTACTAGTCCATATATCCAACCGAGGGGAGTGATAAATTGTGAGGAGGTGTGAATATATGTATACTTGATGCTTGATACGTGCTTAGCTTTGCTAACAAAATGTTACCTTTATGTGTCAAATTGTGGTGCATGGTTCATCAAGTGCGGGTCTGTGAGTCCTCAGTAAACCTTGAGTTTGGGTGAAGTTTACTAAAAACATTAGAGTGTGGGAAACCCGTAATCTACTTGGTAAAGACATTAATTGTGTATGTATAGTGGCTGAGAAGAACATGGTTGAGTTTAAAGATGGACCAATATATTAGCAACCTGGTTTGGCGTAGTAGTAGTCTCCCAAACGGAATGAGTGCATTTGAACTAACATATTGATTATGATCTCATTGCAAGTCTTTTTCGGGACGAAAAAGTTTTAAGTTGGGGAGGTTTGATCGGTGCATTTTAGGTACAAGTTTTTGTATACTAATTCTATACTAAATGCACCAATATTGGTATAAATATATTACTTTGATTGGTTTTTTATATTTTATATGTCATGAGAAACATTGAGCTAAAATAAAGATCTTAAAATGTATTTTGTAAGCCAATTGATTGTTGAGATTCATTAATACTAGGAAAAATCAAGTTTGCTATTTTCTAAAGGGTATTAGAATCAATTATAAGAACAGATAACTATGGCTACAAAATAATGTTTATTTGAATGATATAGGAGTTGCACATGTGATTACTTGGCTCAATTACAAAAGACAATAAAATGAATCAAGTGAGCTGATCAAGTATAAGCTACGTGGAAATGGATTTCGAATTCAAGTAGGCAAAACTTGGACTTGGTAATTTAATTAAATTCATGATTTGGCAACTTCGAGAAGATATGTGCTAATAATTGACGAAAGACTTGCATTGAAAGAACCAAAAGAAAATAATTAAAGAGATTTGAAGATTGCATTTAGGTGTATGGAGGTCGGCCCACTTTGAAGCAAACCCACCGTATGATACGCTCTTAGGCGTATCATACGCCCAAAGTCCATCATTTACAGTTTTTAGATCACTACAGATTGGACGTATAGCATGGAACCCAGCGTACCATACGCCAGGAAGCGTATGGTACGCCCACGTACTTATTTTTTGACGGTTTTCAACTCGTTTGGACGACATTTAAAGGGGTATTTCGCAAGTTTTCAAGGGGATTCGGCCAGAGAAACATTGGGGACGATTTTTGGGCTCCTAATACTCCGTGACAAAGTGTTAGAAGATTAAATCAAGCGAGATCATCAACCAATTTCATCAAATCTCATCATTCTCCATCATGTTCATCATCATGTGTGGTTAATTCACCCCATGATCACATCCGGGTGTAGGGTTTGTGTTACCAACTTGTTCAATTCTAGTTCTCATCATAGTTTAGACATGAAATACTTGTATTTATCGAATCACTTGGTGAATTTGGTGTTTTTATGTGATTGGCATATGTGCTTGATTGTGTAAAACTTATGATTTAAGATCACTTTGTGTAGACTTCTTTTTGACGGTTTTCAACTCGTTTGGACGACATTTAAAGGGGTATTTCGCAAGTTTTTAAGGGGATTCGGCCAGAGAAACATTGGGGACGATTTTTGGGCTCCTAATACTCCGTGACAAAGTGTTAGAAGATCAAATCAAGCGAGATCATCAACCAATTTCATCAAATCTCATCATTCTCCATCATGTTCATCATCATGTGTGGTTAATTCATCCGTGATCACATCCGGGTGTAGGGTTTGTGTTACCAACTTGTTCAATTCTAGTTCTCATCATAGTTTAGATATGAAATACTTGTATTTATCGAATCACTTGGTGAATTTGGTGTTTTTATGTGATTGGCATATGTGTTTGATTGTGTAAAACTTATGATTTAAGATCACTTTGTGTAGACTTCTTTATCGGTTCCATTCGTTAAATAGTTTGGCTATACAATTGTTGTTTCATGGTTATTTGTTGATGTTTGACTTGATCACTTCTTGTAAGATACCATATCGGTCTCATTCGTTATTGGATTGATTATACGATTGCAGCGTCATGTCATTCATCGTTCATTCGCATATGTTAATTAGGGTTATGTCTATGCAACTTTATGAATTTGATTGTCATTAGAATTACTGGTTGTGTTAGCAAATCTAAACCTGGATGTGTTCATCTTTAATTTACTGAATCTTAATTTATAGCTAGTAATTGTTTATAGAAGTAATTTACAACCAAAATCAATCATCAGTTTTACTTTAATGATGCATCTAATCAACTTGTTACCACTCCCGACCACTAATTCTTCGTGGTTCGACACCCTACTTGCCATTGCTAGTCTTGGTTAATAGGATCATATTCTCTTTATCATTGATCGACACTTCGACATCGATCAGTATGGGTACTTGATTTTTGGTCTTATAACATGTTTATATATATAGTAAGTATATATGAGTTTAAATTTGATAAATAATAAAGTATTAAAGATACCGAGTTAATTGGATATTTAGAAGTTCGTGCGGACCGGAAGGGTAGGCGCCTGTACACTGGAGTTTCTGGTAAAGCGGGGGTGTCGTATAAATCTCAACTGGGAACTGGCATACCTCACTGGGCGATCCCGGGGTGAGCGTTTACTTATAGGAATGCGCGTCTTCATATTATCAATAAAAATGTTATTATGCCTATAAGGGCATTTTGGTCATTTTGACCTTAAAAGAGATGAACCCTAATAAAGTGTTATTAAGATAATAAGATATAAATAAACGTAGGTATTATTTATAATAACCCTGCATTAATACGATCCGATACGCAATTATGTTAAATATGGACCATAACGGAGGTTCTGTCTGAATAACTGATTAAAGATATCATGTGACTTTCTACAAGCCTACGTTACAAGTTTTAAATGTTTCAAAATAGTTTCCGGCTAGTATACATACAATACTTGTGAAAATATATTCAAGATAATTGTGACTTGATATATATGTGTTATATGATGAAATTATTGTTAAATTGCTTATATGTGTTATGCAATTATGTTGATTATAATGTGATGTGTATATACTTGCTTAAAATTAGGTAGCCAAGTGACTAGGGAGTTGTTAGTAAACGTTTAGTGAATATGTATGATTATATGAGAACAGATGGTACATTTGCTTGTATTAATATGTGGTGGATACGCCGCTGGTACATATATATATACATAGTAATATAAGTTACCCGGTATATCGAAAGTGTGGAGGATACGCCGCTGGTACATTCTATATACATACACCTAGGTAAATTGGGGGATGTCCATTTGTTGCAGTATATGAATGCCTTATCACTGTTTAATAACAAACCTAAAGCATCTGGTTATTTAACTAGGGGTAAGTAGTATGCATGATCAGAGAATTAAGTCATTAAGATGAGAAAATGACCTAATAGAGTTAAAGCATGAGTTGCTACTAGAACCTATTAAAGTTGAAGCATGATTTGCTAATATGACTTATTAGAGTTAGAGCGTGTGTTGCTACTGAAGACGAAGGGTTGCTGCTTCCCCATAGTGGTGGCTTAGGGAACCGTGTACGGACGGAGCGGCAGTCGGACATCGCAAAAGCTATCTTACAACAAGATAGGATGACGATTGCAGTGGCGGGCGAACCTTTCGAAGGAGATGAAGAATGAGGAGACGCTGCTTCCCCATAGTGGTGGCTTAAGGAACCGTGTACGGACGGAGCTGCATTCGTCCGTTGTAATAACTATCCTTCGAGATGGGACGAAGTGTGTAGTGGCGGGTGGACTCTTCATGGAGATCCAAAATAGTTGGTTAAATATAGTGACCTAGAAGTTTAGCCTAGGGTCATGGTTAAGATAATAGGATATATTGTCATAGTGAATACGTGTTAGGATTTATATGTGACTTATTAATGTTGAGGCTAGATTATGAGGCTTGTAATATTAAATTAGTTGGGCTGGGCTTAGAGGGTTTATTTAGATTAGTAGACTAGTTTGGTTGGGTTTACTATTGGGCTTGGGGTTTACCATTGGGTTTACTATTAGGGTTTAAGGTCCATTAGGGATCCTATATAAACCCCATGTGGTTCTCCGTTGCAAGGGGCTAGTTTACGATTCTGTAGAGAGAGGTAGCTGATTACGATCGTGAACCTGAGAGGAGCTAGTTTACGATTATGATTTTGTACCCGACAAGTTCATCTTGTGTGCAATATCAAGTTTTTAACGTTTAATCATCGTATTCTTCGTGTTTCTTCTCTTCTCTATCTTGAATCAATCATAAACGAGGATTCTGCACTCGTTTGTGATTAAAATATCGTGATTAGTTGTTGTTTCCGGACCTACAATTGGTATCAGAGCCAAGAATCACTGATTCGAGGCTCTCACGATATTGGATTCAAGCATTTTCTGAAAAAGTTTGAGTTTTTGAAGATTTGAAGGCTGTTTGAAGGTTTACGACTGGGTTGCTGCTGTTCTTCATTGTTTACGATCAGGTTTCTGGGTTTTTGAAGTGTTTACGACTGCAATTTCTTGAAGATCATCATCGGAAACACGTTTACGACTTCAAGCTTCGATTTTTACGAGTTTACGACCCGAAAGTTGGAGTTTACGATTGTACTTGATCGAAATCAGGTGTTTAGGACATTTCTTTACCGGAAACACTCATCGTAATCGGAGTTTACGACTGTGCTGGATCGGATTCGCCGTTTACGACTCAACTCAATCGGAATCATTGTTTACGACTAAAGGTGTTTGCGATTGAAGGTGTTTACGACTGAAGGTGTTTACGATTCACTGTGTTCTCGATCGTAAACAGGTGATTACGATCGTAAACAGGGTTGACGATCGGAAACAGGATTTGTGGCAAAAAGTCACTATTTCACACTTTCACGGAAACGGACGTAACTTTTGACTCGTTTGGAGTTAGAGGCTCAAATTTTAACACGACGTTCGTGACACCGAGCCCCAGAATTACCCCGGACTAATGTCCAGGGCAGCTCGTTTGGACCCCCAAATTCCACTTCGAAGGCCTCCGTTTTTCAGTTTTAAGTTTCTGACACTATTATTTGAATAATGATTTTGCCGATTTTGCCGATTTTACCGTTTTTGCTGATTTTTTAAAATTTTCAGAAGCTGCATAATGAGCTCAGTGGTTGAAGAAAAGAATATAGTTGAGGACAAAGATGATTTCACAGATAAAGTTGACGAAACTGAGATATGCCCCAATCCCACTTGTGCTCGTATAATTCCTGGACCTAGGTAAATTTGTAAAAATTATCAGTTAGAATTGTTTGAGATAAAATGCGAGAGGAGTTCTTTTAAGGGTAGATGGCAAAAGAATGAGGAGAAGGTAAAAGCTCAGAAATTAGACATAGTGAAATATCAAAAACTGGCAACTGAGAAAGCTCTTCTGTATGCCAACGCTAAGTTAGAAATAGTTGAGCTTAGTAAGCAGATAGATGAACTTAAGCATAAGAACAATGAGTTGCAAGTAAACTAGATGTGAATCAAATGAGAAGAAAAAGAATGCTTGATGCTGGAAAGGAATTGTCACATGCTGTTGTGACTGGTCAAGTTGGGAAAGACACATCTGGGTTTGGGTCAGAGAAAACTGATAAATCTTTGGCAATGAACATCATCATTCCTCCACCAGTTCCCAGAGACATTATAGGAATACTTCTTAATGAGGATCAAGTTGAACGAACCAAATCTGATTATAAAGAAGCTGCTCCTCCTATTGATAGTGTCTTGATTGGAACTACACCATTGACTCAAGAGGAAATAGACAGCGAGGCAAACATGACATATGGTGAAGGGAGAGGAAATGATATATCAGACAATGATGCTGAGTGCCAGAAATATGACAGGTGTCACCACTCTAAGTCTGATGAGGCTGGGATAGAGTTGAAACCATACCCTAAAATTGAAACCCCATGCTTCAAAGTAATTGACGAAGTCAAAAGGGAAAAGGTGATCTTGACGACACGGCCTGAGGGGAAGATCTTTATGACATCTGGATCAATGTTTGACCAAGAACCAGATGTAGGATATGAACTACCATCCTTCTCCTCCAAGTTCAAGGGAATAACCGATGGAATGATAAGTGAACCTAAAGTTGAGAGGCCAAAGATCACCATCAAGCATCCGAGTATGAAACCAAAAGCTGGAGTGAAGAATGAAAAACTCAAGGGAGTAGCTGTGTCTCCCATTTCTTCAGTTGGATCATGCAGTTGCCGTTGTAATTGCAATAATGATGCTTCAACGTCAAAGAATCAAGGAAACATAAAGACAGTAAAGACAGGTTCGACACAGGCTTCGACAAACCAGCAGAAAGTCAAATCTGAAGCTGCAGTCAAAGCAAAGAAGCAGACACAAGGTAAACCAGCTCCATATCAGCCACCAAAGATGTCACACCCCATCCACAGCGGCCTTCCCGCGGGGTCATGACTTCATGGATCGTCACACACAAGTTACATGAACAACTCTATATGGATAATGAAAGACATACATAAATAACCATGCGGTTCAACGGTTACAAATTTATGTCTCAAAATGCGGAAGCTAAGTGGAATGAAAATGTCTTTCCAGAAAATGACATAACATGATAATGAATGTCCCAAAATATGCACCCTAGCATGGTGACTCCTTAATGCATGTTGATGTATGCAGCTGCCTAGTTACCTGAGAAATACATGCTTAAACGGTCAACAATAATGTTGGTGAGTTCACAGGTTTGTAATGTAAATGTAAGTGTAAACAATTTATAAAGGACCACAATCAATACATTATATGATATGTGTTGGCCTACACAATAACCACTACCATGAGTCACTGGAACCGACGCTCGACTAAATGAATGCCCCCGTGCAACATGTTATCACAGACATGAGCATGAAAATTAGGCCAATAATATACCCGTTTTGGCCTACAACCAAAGCTAGCGCGACTAACGCGGGTAGGGTTTGTCAAACCCGATAGTACTATCCATCACCACCTCGCTATAATAACGATTAACGGTCCAGTTATGAAGGGACTTAATGTGATATGTAAACGGTCTCAGGTAATCGGTATGTATCATTTAAGTATATTGTGTCCAGATGTAAATGTAATTTGAAATGCATGTAATTCTCCCCCAAAGGAAACAATGAAAAGGGGCCGTGAAACTCACCTGGAACTGTGACTGACGAAATGTATGTAGCAATGAAATGTATGCCGACCTAGCGTGCCCTAAAACAGTATTTAGACACCTATGGTCTCAGTATGTGAGTATAGGTAAGTAGGTGATGTAACCTTTCACCCATCACTACCCAGGTTGCATGTGATTGTAAAACATTTGGTGACGACACGTTGGTGATTTGTATACGTGTACCGAAATATGAATATATTTAAGACACTCAAAAATATAAACTATATTTCTTATGTACGAAGTTTACGAATACTTTGACATGACCCGACTTGTCTTACGTCGTGTAATGAAATAAGTATATTCAATATATTTATACTTATGTATTTTCCAAGAGTTAGTCAAATACCCAAAAATATCATATTTATATTATTATAACTCTAAAATACAGTTTTTCTTTTAAACATCCCGGTTAACTTATGTAACCCCAATTTACCCAAGTGAACCAACACTTATGTATATTTTGTAACATAAATTTTATAACATAAACATTTATGTAAGTTCGACCAATTATCATAAAATACTATTTTATCAAGTTTTCAAATATCACAAAGTATCATTTTATGTTATGAACTTCATGTAACCCGACAAAGTCGACAAAATTCAAACTACTTGTTTCAACTTGTTTAACCAACTTTTCATATTTTATATGTTTCACTAACATAATAAAATACAACTTTTAATATCTAAACACATACTATAACAATATATCACCAACTTTAGATTTCTTGAACCATTTGAACCATATTTAACATCTTTTATCAACTTGTTAAAAAAATAATTCTTCATGCATCAAACCATATGTTTAAGCAACCAAAGCATGTATAGTGTGTTAGGCTCATCAAGCTACTTGATAAATAACGTAAATAATCAACTTAAAATATCATGAAAAATATGAAGGAAAAAGTGGGTTTTCTCACGTAAACGAGCGACGATGTCGAAGGAAGGAACGAAGAAACTTGACCAACGCTTGAAACACTTGATCAAGGGACGAAACTGCAAAATATTCGAAAATAAGGAGGCTCTTGCTGCTGTACCGAAACAGTCAAGAAAACATGAAAAATATGAGTTTTCCGAGGGTATATCGATGGGTTTCGAGACTGTTTTGTAACTGAAACAAAAAGGGGGGGGGGGGGGTCGAGGGGTGAGTTATATACCTTAAATACGAGTGTTCTAGGACTGAAAAATGGGACCGAATGGCTGCCGATTTGTTGTTGCGAACTGGGTCAAGAGCTAGGACGAAGTTGATGGTTTCTCCATGATTTTATGCATGTAAATCGTGAATCCAGGGGGGGTGTTACGAATCGAAGAAGGGCAGCTCGAAGTGGGTTTCTTGTAGGGTTTTTATAAAGGTGGAGAGGGGGTTTGAAGGTGGTAAACAATGGAGCAGAGGACTGCGATTTTTCTTTGAGGAAATATGAAGTGAGGGAGGGGCTGTGAGTGTCACGAAGGGAATGTGGGAAGTTATATAACCAAATAAATTGTTTGAATTCTTGGGTTCTCAACCCCTACTCATTAGAGATTCTTGTGGGTCAATAAGAAGCATATCATATCTTGGGCTACTAGGCTAGTCTCTAGTATGGAAATGGTGAAAAGTAGTACACATGATAAAAGAGTGTTTGGAATTAACTAGGTTGGGCAGGAGGGGGTAATGGGTTTCTCTAAATTACTTGAGATTTAATAAGGTGTGAGACTTTAAAGGTGGAGGAGCCGTGAACTTTAAAGGATTTGTAAAGTTGGGTTTGAACTAAACAGAAGTGTTAAAAGAGGTTGGTCAATATGAATGGGGTTTTGGGGTGTTCATCTATGTTGGTGTAAGTTATATATTCTTGCACTATTTTGGTACTAACAGGATGGAAAGAGTGTTTGGCCTTCATACCAAAAGAAGGTCAAATACTTAAAGGTTGTATATAGTTTGTCGGCATATGAAAATGTGGGTATGAAACAATTATTCCACTTCTTCTTTTTTTCGAAATAAATAAATAAATAAATAAATAAATAAATAAAACAAGTGTACGTATACATGCAGCCATGTTGGTTAGAAAAGAAAAAAAAAATCATTAATGCATTATATATAAGTGCATTTTGAGTCTAGAAATTGTTCCCATAAAGAACAATAATGATGTAAACTTTTGTGAGTTTATTTTATAGTATATTCACGAGAATGTAGGATTGCGAGTTGAAGAAAATGAAAATAAGGTGCAAGAGTTTAGGTAGTAGGAAATTTTACCTATTTGTTTTGTTGAAAACTGGGTATTTCCGAAATAACGTGCATAAACTCAAAGTATATAAAAGTGAATATTCTTATTAAAATACTTTAATAAAATGACATTTTGGGCTAAAGGATTCATCGGTGATAATTGGATATGTTTAGACTCGTTCAAATAATAATAACGTGCGAAATGTTCTCGTTAAAATAAAATGAAACGTAAATATATTTTAATCATTAAAATATATTAATAGGCACTTAATATTTATCGAAATATTTATTTCATCTATCATGGAAAACGTCACCAACGTTCGTGTGTGCCGGTTAGACCGCGTGTGTGACCCGGTAATTCACTAAACTACCGATGCATGATATGAATGTAATGGATGTGCTATATCATGCGACTTGTTAACTCATGCAAAGTAAGTTCATGAAATATGTAATGTATGCTTATTGGATATTCGGGAGCGGAATATGACCTGAAATTCTGATGGTTCTGTAACAGCCCAGACCCGTCGCACCAAGATATTGTCCGCTTTGGCAGCCGGCATGCCCTCAGGCATCCTCCCCTCACGGTTTTAAAACGCGTCTTGGTGGGGGAGGTATCCACACCCTTATAAAGGCATGCTTAGTTCCCCTCCCCACCAATGTGAGATGTTACAATCCTCCCCCCTTAGGGGACCAGCGTCCTCGCTGACACACTGGCCGACGACCGGCTCTGATACCATCTGTAACAGCCCAGACCCGTCGCACCAAAATATTGTCCGCTTTGGCAGCCGGCATGCCCTCAGGCATCCGCCCCTCACGGTTTTAAAACGCGTCTTGGTGGGGGGAGGTATCCAATCCCTTATAAAGGCATGCTTAGTTCCCCTCCCCACCAATGTGAGATGTTACAAAAGACAAATGGGTACACGTCTGACTTCTATCTAAAGAAGCAGACTTGCTTTAATTGTGGCATCGCTGGTCATATTGCTAGGAACTGTCTTTATCGCCCCTATGAACCCTATTTTCCGAAAAGTCAAAGGGTTTCATCTCAGGAGTCTGTAAAGTCTAAGCCAATGATGGTGCAAACACCTAAGGCAAGGAAGACTGTTGCTCCTAAGGTTAAACCCTCTGATCAACATTGGGGCGCTGCCAAAGCTGAAAGAAAATCTATAAATCAAAACAACAGTCTTCCAAGTTACAAAAATTTTCAAAAACAGGTGAAGAAACCAGTTTCAAAACAACCAAAGCTTGAAAAACCCAAGGTAACTAGAACTGTTTTAAAAAATGAGTCTAAAATGCAGAAGGTTGAAATACCTAAAGTCACAACTCAAAAGGTGACTAAAACAAAAACTGTTTTGAAAAGTGAATCTAAAACGAAGAAGGTTGAAATACCTAAGGTCACAACTCCAAAGGTGACTTAAACAAAGGTTAAAACACCTGGAACTTGGAAACCAAAGGCTAATGCAGCTACAACTGAATCATCCCAACTTCCTGATTTTTCAAAAGGAATGTTTTTAAAAGAAATTTCATTCATTGATTCCTCAGGTGTGAAAATTGCCACTTCCTGAGTTAACGTCGTTAAGTTTTTCCGTTAGTTCCGTTGGCAAAACCCGTGGCCCGTTATTTGAATGATTGCGTATGTGTTAATGTTTATTTGCTAATTAATTTTAACAACTTGATTCGTGAACTTATTTCGTGACCTTATGTGTTATTTGTAGGAATTTGCATTTTTATGCGAAACCGAGCTTCGCGCGAAGTTTAAACTTTTATGTGTAAATGTTAAAATTATGTAACCCAACTAAATCTTGTATGTTAAATAAGTTAAATACACTTAGAAACATTCTTAAAATGTTTACTTTTCAAATTTTAGTAAAAACCCATTTACTTGTGTTTGGGTGTTTTATGCTTAAAAATAGAACTTAGAGGGGCTATATATGTAAATTTCCTTTAATCAAAATCTGCCCAAACCCCCCTCCCATCCTCATTCACGCATCACTCTCTCCCCCCTCTCTTCTTCACGGCTCAAGAACACACACACACACACACACTCGCGATTTTGGGAAATCAAGCATCAAGGAGGTGAATTTCAAGTATCCTAAGCTCCTACAAGCATCAAGAACACCAAAGGAAGCTCCCTCTTCACTCATCTTCTCCATCTCACAATTTCTCTTCAAAACTTGTAAGCCCTAGGTTCTCAAAACTTGAAATTGGTAGGTAGCATGTGTTTATCTAGTGATTGTGTGTATATTGGTGTGTTAAAACGCTCATGGAACATGATTTAGGTTAAGTTATGTTAACTCATGTTTTGGGTCAGATTTTAGAATGAGTTTAAAGCTGGAAATTCGAGTTCAAAAACTGCCATGTATGTTCTTGTATGAATGTTGGGTGTTTGGTTATGGAATAATGGGTGTAATGTGCTTAATTGCTAGCTACATGATGAGATTTTGATATGATTATGGCATGAACATGTTAGGACCAGAAATTACATGCTAGCATGATTATAAAATTGTTAGTAGACGTTTAATT
>JBCNJP010000024.1:46894725-46941725 GCA_039602395.1 Deinandra increscens subsp. villosa | reverse complement strand
GAAGCCTTGAGTAGAATTAGTTACATGAACCATACAATCAGAATCAAACCACCATGAATTAGTTGGAACATTTAAATTAAAGGACCCAGTTATCATATTTAGATGATTCCCTTTCTTAGCCAGCCACTCCTTGAAACCTTTGCAGTCCTTTTGTTTATGTCCAAGCTTGCGATAGAACTTACAGTAAGGTTTGTTCTTGGAGTTATTAGAGTTGGATGTCGTACCTTCATCCTTCTTCTGAGCCTTAGGATACTCCCTTTGTGGAAACTTGCCCTTCCTCTTGTTGTTGGAGTTAGCAGTCACGAGGTAAGCAACTTCTGGTTTGTCAAGCTTCTGACGTTCTTCCTCTTGCACGTACATTTCAATCAGCTCGCTCATTTTCCACTTGTCCTTCTGAGCATTGTAGTTGACTTTGAAGGTTTCAAAAGATGCGGGAAGAGAGGTCATAATGAAGTGAATCGGGAAAGTCTCACCAATCGGCATCTCTAAAGCCTTGAGCTTGTTGGCGATGTCGTTCATCACCATTAGGTGCTTACGAATACTGCCTTTTCCGTCATACTTAGAAGTTAGTAGCTTAAGAATAAGGTTGCCAGCATGCACTTTTGAGGTTCCTTTGTAATACTCCTCCACGGTTTCCAAGTAAGTTTTGGCATTTTCAGAATCTGGTATGGCTCCCCTGATGGCAATGTCAATAGATTTCTTCATGATTAAAAGGCACATCTTGTTGCACCTCACCCATTTCTCATGAGCACTCTTCTGTTCAGTAGTGCTCGAACTGGTGATAACATCAGGGGCATCATCTATGAGTGCATAATCAAAAGCTAATATGCTGAGAGACAAGTTAACAGAATCCTTCCAAGCAGCAAAATTGGTTCCAGTTAAGGTTTCAACTCCGAAAGTTGAAGCTTAGAGTGGACAAGAGTGAGAATAGTAAGATACATAGTAAAGAGAATTAGAGTGATTTATTGGATAGTAATAATGAGCAGGCATAAATAAGGACCATAATTATAAAGTAATGAAGTTGTGATAAAGTCTATTACAATCACTAAAATTAATAGACAAATTAATGTTCTACATAAATGAATTAGTTTTCACGTTGGTTACTTGCCTATCACCTAAGCATTGTGAACTAGATAAGGGTATGTGCATAAAGTGACGTATCACATTGGCATTGGCCAAAAATGATACATCTAAGCTTTATGTACAAAATAGGTTCGCTGAATACAGGTGCAACTCATCAGCGTTGGGCAAAAGAGAAACACTTGTATAAGGAATGCGAATGCTTAATGTTAGTTGACAATCATTGTAAAAACAACAAATCAGCGTTGGCCAGAATAGAGGTTTTAAAGATGTTATCAAGTTAAGCGAATAGATTAGTTTAATTTAAAATAAGTTAACTACTTTTAAAAAAAATAGTGACATTGATTAAGGTAGCAAATTAGCGTTGGCCAGAATTACTTCATGTCAACAACTAATATAAGTTAAGGAACAAATCTAACTTATTATTAAGTTTTGTAAAACATAAGCATATAAGGTTTTAAACAAAACAAATTTTAATATTAAGCCCCAAATTTAGTAGTAAGCCCATGTTGCGCAGATCAAACTTAAGCAGGTGTCCGATCGAAAAAGGGGTATCCGATCGAAAAAGGGTATTCGGTCGAAAAGTGGTATCCGATCGAAAAGAGGTATCCGATCCAAAAAGGGTATCCGATTGAAAAGCAGGTGTCCGATCGAAAAGCTGACTCTTCGATCGGGCAGAGTAACGGCTTAGTCGAGAAGCAGTGACAAGCCAAAAAGGCCACTTTTCGATCGAATCGATAACTTGGGACTAGCCACAGAATCTGATCGAAAAGCTGTCGATGGTCCGATTGAAAAGCCGATCGAGAAGTCGATTGAAAAGCCGATCGAGAAGTCAGTCGAAAAGCATGGAATCCGATCGAAAAGCTATATATTCCGATCGAAAAGTAAGAAATATAGTCGAAAAGTAAGCTTTTCGATCAAGAATTGGGATTTCGATCGAAAAGGTAAGAACCTATCGAAATCAGTTAGGGTTTTATCACAGTTTTTCAAAACGAAATCTGATTAAGGTTTTTGGATTTGTTTTAAAAATGATTTTGTGATTAAAATGAATTATGGTTTTCAGATTTTAAAAATAGATTCGAAAACCAAATCTGATTTCGAGATTATTGATAGCAAGAATATGAACGAATTCAGATTTATGATTCGATTAATCAACATAATGCTCTGATGCCACATGTTGATCGAATCCTGAATCATTATAATAACAAATATTACCTGTGGTTATCTGATTAAGATCAATAGCAGTCAGATTATCCATTCTTGTTGTTGATCGGGTTCCCGTTTAGGGTGTACTGTAATGATGGTGGTGGTAGGATGAGACCTACGAATTAGAGAGAGCAGCGAGAAGAGGGACGAAAATTATGAGGTGGTTATTAGCTTCAACTCTCTGCTATAATCTCCATATATATACACCCAATGGGAAATATGTCCATAAAACAAATGTCTGATAGGGTTAATTAGGCAATTGATCATTTAAGATAAATTATTAAGGCCATATAATATATTTATATATATATTATATATATATATATACATACGAAATACATATATATATATATATATATTAAGTAAATATATGTCTAACATAGGCTACTCCTCAAATCACGACCAGCATAATTGTAATGAAAATTGGGCTCCCAAGTCCCAACAACTTTTGGCCCAACTAAGAAATTAAATGACACAATAAAAATGGGGAATTTTGGTAAAACAGAAACAAACTCCTTTCTTCTTTCATTTTTGTATACGACACCAACGAGAAACAACCTAGGATTTGTGCTTTCTTTCACGACACAAAGCAACAAAAATAGAAATCTAGTGATCCGGCTGTCGAATAAAACCCGTCGAGGAAGTCCTTCCTGATAACTTGCTTATGCCGATCCCCGAAAGCGAAAAAAGTTGAAAAATGAAAGGTAATAGTAACCGACCTTTTGTATAAGAACGTCTATGGGTTCAGGGACCTTCGTTTTCTTGCTGATTTTCATTACCGGGTTGAAGCATGGGCGCTCTCTGATCTCCGACTCTATCTCTGCCAAAAGTTGATCGACCGTTGAACCACGAGTGTCGGCGATGACCATTGTTGCAACCCTAAAACCGTGTCACCTGTTTGTAATGAACCAGAATCGAGATACCACTTGTTAGGATTCGTAATCACTTACACACACAATAAGCAAACAATTGCCGCAGAAAATTAAAACACACGCTAGGTTTAACGTGATTTCGTCAGTGTGACCTACATTCACGGAGTGTGACCTACATTTACGTACTGTAACTAAGGTATATTTATTATTGTTTTGCCTCACTCTTCATGTGAAACTTATAAGTACAAAAGGATATTTAAATAGAGAAAAAATAGGGTTGCACAAAATAAATGGGCCAAAAACAAGCCCAAACCATCAAACTCAATCAGGACTCTACAAACTTAATTCTAAAAAAGATGCAACAAGAATCTCCATGAGTAAGATTATTGTGAAAAGTTTAGTTTGGATAAGAAGGATAAAAAAGAATCATATCCATTAGATCTTCAATTAAATGAAGATCTATGATCCAAAATTTTCCTGTGTAGTATTAGAGAGAAAAATTAATGAAAACAAAAGATGGAAGGACATTTTTGACTTTTTATCAAATCCTCCCAATTTTTTAACCTTCATAACTCTTAGATACGACATTATTTTTTTAAAAAAATTACAGCATAAAAACGAGTGTTTTTTAATCTTTAAAACGCGTACAGGGTTGCTATATATAACATTAAAAATTTTGTTGCTATATATAATATTAATTTATTTTTCTTTTACTTTTTCGATTGTATTAAAATGTTCAGATCATTGTATTATTTTGTCAAAATGTTTAGATTATTGTGTCATATTGTGTCAAAATGTTTAGATTATTGTGTCATATTATGTCACAATGTTCAGATCATTGTGTCATATGGTGCCAAAAACCGGAAGAGTATTTAATTTTATATATAGCAACATACTTTTCACACAAATGACACAATGATACAATAATTTGAATATTTTGACACAATTACACAATGATCTGAACATTGTGTCAAAAATAAAAAGAGTAATTTTTTAAAAACTTTTTATATAGCAACATATACGCGTTTTAAAGATATAAAAATGTTCATTTTATTGTGTAATTTAAAAAAAAAACTAATGTTGTATGTCAAACTTATGAATGTTTTAGAAAAAAATAGGGGAAGTAGATAAAAAGTCAACAAAGATGGCTAAGACTAAAATACCACTCCTTCCTTTTTTATTAGATCATAATTCAATGGCTGAAATTCCTTCTTATCGTTCTTACCCATATCAAAATTTCTCATTTAAACCTCTCTTGAATTTCCATACGAGGGTACTTATGTTAGACAGATTTTAAAGGGTAAAGTTGGTGGAGAGTCTTGAATTTCCATATGTGGTACTTATGTTAAACTAATTTTAAAAGTAAAGTTGGTGGAGAGTTTTTTATTCATCAAACAATTATATTTGGAATCCTACAATGGATCGAAAGAAGTCATATTTGTTTCGGACTATGAATAACTTATCCATACTTGATTTATTTCAATTTCAACATGGTACGTATTACTCAATGTCTCAATGTTTTCTCTTTTCTGTATAGTTTTTAGTTTTTATATACTTTTGTGAAGGGTTTTAAATTCAGATTGGTTTTAAACACACTTTCTTCGTCTTATTTTATTATCCATGTATTCTTGTAAGATTCATCTCAAACCGACTCAGGTACAAGCTCACAAAGCATAAGGGTATAAATTCCTTAAAAATTATTTTATTGTTCGTTATTGTGTCTATTTGCTTGTCATTGTGTCTTTCTGCTAGTTATTGTGATAAATTTATAAAAAAAAAGAGACTTGAATACAATGTTTTTTGTTACATTCTTCTCGCGAGCATCTTTATCTAAAATTAAGATTCTGAGGCTCTTTAAGCTCTTCACTCTTGATAGAGAAACGTACAGCTGGTCATGGAAGAATACTGAGTTCTTTAAAAACAGTCCAACTCTAGACAACGATTGGCCTTGGCCTTTTTTATGGTCATTGCAAAACAAACCGAAATTAGAAATTGCCTTCTTTGAAATCTGAAAGCAATTCGCTTATCTATTGGAATCAATGAAAATATTGAAATAAACGTTCGATAGCCAATACTATTTCCCGATATGATTATTGCTTCAATAACACTTTTACCTATATATATAATCTGAAGTCTAGTCTCATTGCATAACCAATTTCTCTGATCAATATTCCTGAGCAACATTACATGAACACCGACTTTCAAAAGTCGTCTATGATTTGGAATGCTAGAGAAATGCAGTGAATTCAGAACGTCCAGTGAATATAAACTGCGATTAAAGCTATCGTGAACAAAATCATCTTCACATATACTATCAGAACTTAAATACTTTGTTCCTCACCTGCAACCAAAAATAACAAACGATTATTAATAATATAAATTGCGATGAAAATAAAATGAACAAAATCATCTTAACATGTAATATAAGAACTTAAGTACTCATGTTCACCACCTGGAACCAAAGATAGCAAACGATTGTTAATATCATCCACAACTTCATTAATAGGCGCAAGAATTGATATTTCCTTCAAAAAATCAGGATCTTTAAAATTTTGAAGCAGTGATGGGTAAACAAAGTCAATGAGATAGCATCAGGATCTGATGCAATGTTAACAACAATATTAACAGGAATGACTATATTTGATTCACCATCATTATCTCCACCAACTTTTCCTTCTCCAATGTCTAGTAGCCATTGAGCAAAAGCGCAGTTTCTTGTATATCGGTCGAATATTTCCTTGTAGAAAACGTATTGAATTCATAATCACAGTTCATCGATTCTTCATCCTGACACCGTGCTCGAATTCAGATCTTCAAATTATCACGAAAGCATATCAATATGCATCTAGTTGGAATAATCTTTCAGTTTTAAGCTTATCGGTATAATCAATTTTTCTATTCGATTAGTTGTGAAGGAGTTATGATCGTTTAAACATCTGGTTTAAATTTTCTAACTATTAACATGACCTTCAGAAAGTCCACATTACTTTTACCCTTCTCACAAACTTCAAAAATGAATAAATTATAAATTGTTTATCCCAGTAATAAAAACTCATAAAGAAAAACATTTTTTAAAGTTCTAAAATCTACTTTACACCACTGTATCCACATTTTGGACCTAAGCATTCACAAAAACAAACAAACAAAATATACAACAAAACTCAATGAGATATTTTATCAAAACATATAATCTACATATTAAACCATGACACACAATCTTTTCCTAGTTATAGAAGTCACCTCCACTTAAAAAATGTGATTCTTTATAGAAAGAATGTAAACCAGGATTATTTAAAGTCAAATAATTATATACCTTATTAGAATTGCTTGATTTAATGAAGTTTGAGTTTTGAAAAGTCAAACTATCCTACTTTGGATCACAAATTGGCCATGAATTCAAGCTTTTTTTATGTGTTTGATTGATTCTAGAAGATTTTACATGTAAATACGAAGTTACAACAAGTTTCAAAATCAAATTTCATGGAGATCTAAACAGAATTCAAGTTTCACAACTTGTGTTCTTCATGTATGTCCTTTAATGGTGGATTTTCCAAATGTTAATGGTTTTGATTAATTCTTGTTGCTACAAATTCGTATTGAGCATATGAATCCATTGGTACCATAAATTTTGAGTATTCTTTAACTAATGATCGAATTGGAGTTCAAGTTCATCAATTGTGGGTTAAAGAAGTCGCGACTTTGTTTTTTGATTCGATTACCGTCATTCGTTGATCAAAACCTAAGCAATATGGATCTGTTTTGTTAGGTTTTTGTCACGAATCCAAAGCAATATACGGATCGAATTTTCATTGAAAAATAAAGAAGATATGAGGAATCAAGTTGTGGTATTGTACAACACTATGGATAATTTTTGTATAGAAAGAATTTAATTTAGTGTAATTTTTTAATTCTAAATTTTGAGAAACCGACAAGTAAGCCAAATTCAATGTGCCACACCTAGAATTATGCCACTTGGACATTAAAAACTCATGTTTATTATATAGATAGAAGATTAATTACAAAAATAGTCTCTGCTATAAGTCAACCTTATCAATTTACATAAATAACCTCTCTTGTGTAAAAGACTAAAATGTTCTTCCATTTAAGAGAAAAAAATCAAATCTCTTTAGTTAGAAGGATACCACATATGGCAACAAAATACAAACCACATGCAATGATACTTTGAGATTTGGACTCAGGTAGACAAATGTGTCAAACCTCAGGGACGCAAATAGCAATTAACTCTAAAAGTTATGAAGTTTCAAAAAGATAAGGGAATTTGAAAAAAAAAAGTCAACAAAATTATCTGAAGACTAAAATACCCCTTCTTTAAAAATAATAAAAAGACATGTGACATGCCCAAATCCTTCTTAGACATCTTAGATTTAGAAGACTTCTTATTTAAACATAACTCATAACATATTTATATTTTTCCACAACATGTTGTCTTTTTAAACTCTAAAAATACATCTTTGTAATGCTTATTTGGCCAACTTGTTTTTTAATGCTCTATTGTTGTCGTAACTTCACGTGCATCTCTTTTTATGATAAAGCATGTCAATATCACCGTCACATTGTCTAACACAATATCCATCAGTAAAATTGTAATAAAAGTAATGATTATTGGATTTTAATAATCTCAACTATTCCCTATTAGCCGATAATAACCTCAACTTTTTTTCCTTACAAAAAACCTAACTTTTTGACTATTGAAAAATAACAAACCTTCGTTAAAAAAAGTTAACCTCTGTTGAAAAAAGTTAAATTTTTTTTTGATAATTAGGCATCAAAGTGGCGTCTTATGTGACATGTTTTAATGACTGGGCTCAAACACAAATGTTTTTTTTTTAGAATTTTTGTATGTTTTAATGTTGTAGAAAAGTTTTTTATACAGTTGTTGAAGAATGTTGTGTTTGGAAGGTGATTTTCTAAAAACTTTTCTTCATATCATCAAAATCATGTCATATAAGACATCACGTGTGATACCCAGTCATCAAAATATTAATTTTTTATATAGAAAAAGAGTCAGGTTTAACTAAAGGAAGTTTATTATTTTCCAATAGGAAAAAAGTTAGTTTTATTTTAAGGAAAAAACATAGCAGAGATTACCTTATATATCAAAAACCATGGCTGAGGTGTACACTGCCATTACACTATTCCCTCCACGTGGCTAATTCCTATAATGTCATGTGGTATTTAATTGTGTTATATATATTTTTTTATGTCAGCTGTGCTACAATGTTATATATCACATGTTACAGAAATTGTTCAATGTTCAGTTCTGGCCGGGTGGTATCTTGGTAGTGGTTTAAGTGAGACGTCTCATGATCAAATCTTGCGCCCCACACTTATTTTTTTCAAATTTTCCAAATCACTTACACTTGTTATTTGTGTTCAAGCCCACACGTTTTTTCCTCATTTGATTATATGAGCGGTGATCTCCACATGGTGCTACTCCTTCCACACGTCAATTGTACCTTCCAAACTCTTAAAGCCTCTTTCTGTGGGTTTTTCTCTCTTTACCGTCATTTGTATCAATCTTCTCTCTGGATTTTCTACGTACGGCGGTGCTCTGCGTTTGCGAGTTAGTTCGGAGCGCTCACGGCTTCAATCAGAAGTTACAGTTTCATGTTTCAGATTTTGTTTGTGGTTTACTTCCTTCTATATTACGATTAGCGGCGATAACGAGGTTAGGGTTGGTTTTCTGTGGTTCTCTCTCTCTCAGATTCTGTAGTTCTATCTCTCAGATTGGATCACAAGACGAAACTCTGTCTCTACCTATATCGGTTTGTCTCTGTTTTTGAAAGATTTGGGGGTTAGGGTTTGTGGCTGTCTGGGGAATTCAAGTAACGATAAAGAAATTAGATAGTGTGATAAACTTTTGGGTCTTTGAGAGGCTATTGTATTGATTTTGTTGTAAGAAGGTTAGTAATTTCAATTTAGTAAGAAAAATTGACCATTCATCTCTTAAAACTGATGCTTTTAACGGCCATGAAGTTCACCATGGACACAACAAATGAATACTTTCCAGAACAATTAGTAACTTGAGATTAGTAATTTTGTTTTGCAATTGATACTGTAATTCTATTAAAACATGTTGATGCTTACAAATTAGCGACAACCTTCATGTTATATGTGCATGAGTCTCTTTGAGTATTGTACATTTAAAGCAGGGGGTTGGAGGTTTTAAGCATGGCATGAGGTGAGGAGGGGATACACAAACTAATTACTAAGGTACAATACAACTCATATGTGTAATCCTTGCAGGCAAGTGCAGTGCCGTCGTTATAATGAACTATAGTCGGTTAGTAGTCATTTAGAGTTTGTTGTTTACTGAAGCATTCTACTCAATTACCTTTTGATTTTCAACACTAAAATTTATATTGTAAGTATTGCATATGAAACTTTTGGAGATGCAAGTGATGCTCCTTATCCGGTTTTGAATCAGATGTGTGACAACTGCAACTTCCCAAGTTAACTCCATTAAGTTTTTCCGTTAGTTCTGTTAGTCCCGTTAGCGAAACCGAGACCCCTTATTTGAATAATTGAATATTGTTCATGTTTAATTTCTAATTGGTGTTAGTAACTTGTTTCGTGAATTCGTTTCGTGACATTATGTGTTATTTGAACATTTCGCGTTTTCGGGTAAAACCGGGCTTCGTGTGTAAATTTGGATTCTTGTGTATAAATGGTAACTTTATGCAACCCGACTAAACATTTCATGTTAAATAATTTAAAAACACTAAGAAACATTTTTAGAATGTTTACTTTAAAAGCTTTTAGTAAAAACCCACTTAAAATGAGTTTTATGCTTGTTATGTTTAAAATAGAAACTTAAGGGGCCATTTGTGTAATTCCACAAACTCAAAAATCTGCTCTAACACCCCATCTCCTCCTCACTCCACGCATTCACCCCCTCCTCCTCTCTTGTTCACGGATCCAACAACACACACACACACTTCGATTTTTAAATATTCAAGCAACAAGGAGGTAAATTTCAAGGTTCTCAAGGCTCAACAACACTCACGCAAGCTTCTTCTTCTTCCCCACCTCTCCTACCTGTGATTTTTCCCCAATCTTGTAAGCCCTAAGTTTTGGATTTCGAAATTTGTTAGTTGCATGTGTGTTTTAAGTGTTTGTAAGCTAAATGGTGAGTTTATATGCTCCTAATTCATGTTTTAAGTTGAGGTATATTGAATTTTGATTTAGGGCTGTTTAGAGGATGGGATTAGGGCTGGAAATTTGAGTTCAAAAAGTGCCATGTGTGTTCTTGTGTGTATGTTGGGTGTTTGGACTTGAAGTTTGGGTATATGGGTTTGTATGCTAGCCACATGTTCACATTTTGCTATGATTTTGATATGAGTTTGATATGAACTTGTTTAGGACAGAAATTACATGTTAACATGATTACGAACTTGTTAGTAGGTGTTAAATGACCAATTGAATGCTAAAACTCAAAAACCATAACTTTTGCAAACTTGAAATTTCTAACAGCTTTGACCAGAATTTTGGGTCAACTTGAAGCAGCCATAACTTACTCAATTTTGTTCGAAACTGATTGATTCTTTTTCCTTAGTAAAGTAGGAAGTCTTAGCTTTACAACGGCTACTCACACACCTTCTAAAACCTCCGTTTGGTCACTCAAAACACAGCTGCAAGTTGGGTGCTCAAAGCAGTCAAGTTTAGTGAAAAGTAGACTTTCCAATTTAGTTGGGCATGCTAATCTTGTTTTATTGACGAGTTTGTGAATTGTAAATGAGGTTTATATATTAAAAGTAGGAACTAGAAAGTTTTGTTCATAAATTCAAAGTTTTGAGTGAGTTATGCAAGTTTTCGTTTTACTTTGACTAATTTGCTAAATGCTGAAAATGCTAACTTCCGACGCGCATAACTTTCTCATTTCTTAAACTTTTTACTTGATTATTTTTGCAACAAGTCCTAATTGATATGTAGTATATGCCTGTAAAATAAGAAGTTAATTCCAAGTATTGTGGATTTTAGCTATGCCACTAGTTAGGTGCTTGAAGTTTGACTTTCTGTGCCAACTTTGACTTAAATTGCAATTTCTTGATTTTCTCCCAAATTGGGGCTTGTATGTGCATTATGTGACTTGTATGATCACATGAAACATGTTTAGATGCTATGTGCTACTTTTCGACCTAGCAACACCTTCTAATTTGATTAGGCTATATTTACCCAAATAGGTAGACTTTGACAAACCCGTTGAACCAAGTGCCGAGTACGAGTGCACCCTAAGGTGAGTTCATTTACATTATTGTTATGTCCGTTCAGGGACGATAACGCGCAGGTGGTTGCATCCAGTAAGGATGGTAACCCAAACGGTAAGGTATTTCTTACTAGGTAAATTTCTGACATAATATCATATGTTTCACTGAATTGAACTTTATTTATAAAAAGTCCTTACTTTCGGGCCGTTAATATACAGTAGCGAGGTAATATTGAGTAGTACTACTGGGGATTGACACCCCCGCTCAGCGGTGCACGGGATGCACCATCCCGACTGGCGGTCGGACTGAGATCAATGTTAGCCTACCCACCGTGATCTGTAAAGACACGAGAAGGCAAGGTTTATAGGTACCCCCTATCAAAACATTGTCAACTTCGGTTACGAACAATTCAGGTGTACATAACTATAGGCTAGCTACCTTCGATATGGAATTTTACTGGTCTTATGATTATCGATTGTGTTTTACCTTTCTTTATTCATATACATTAGGTCTACATGTGACGTGTAGACCGCCTTAGTGAGCTCACCAGCCTCGGTTGACACTTGATTGTTGTTTACTTTTCAGGTCGTTAGACGGATCGGGCGGTGGCACGGGCGTTGGCAATGCCTCTTTTCTTTTGAAAACCCTTTTGGAAGATGTGTTTCCAACACTTTTGTATTACTTGTGGAAAAACACAACTGTTTTGTAAAACTTAAATTGCTTCCGCTGACATACTATTTAAACTTTGTCTATAAAGCCACATTTAACTAATTATATTATTTTGATGGCTTGGTTGTAACTAAAGACTTGGATCCTGGTCTGGATCATACCCCACACAGTTATACTCCGTTAGTGGAAATTGGGGGTGTGACAGATTGGTATCAGAGCCTCTGGTTATAGCGAACCAGAACATTTCAAAAGTGCTTTCTGAACTGTAACTGTTTTTGAAAACTTTAGTTGCAACTTTCTATAAGAGCATGCTACCCGTGCCGAAGACGATCCTCATTTATTTCATTTGTTATATGTCGGTGAAAGAGTATGCATACATGATGTAAACCTTAGTTTTACAGTTTTGTGGATGAATGGATCCATACATAGTCTTATGTCATGTTTTCACACTTGGTCATTGGAAATCATTCTTGGAGATCTCGTTTTATTCTTGGAGATCTCGCGGTGTTCTTGGAGATCTGGAAATTTTCCCTTGGCGATCTGGCCATGTGCTTGCCGATCTTGGGGTTTGCCCTGGCGATCTCGGGCCTAGCCTTGGCTACTTGGAGGTTGGTTCTTGGCGACGTCGCCACCACTCCCTCTTCTTGGCGACCTCACCAAGAATTGGGCTTCCTTGTTGGCGATCTCACCAAGCTTGGCGACCTCACCAAGCTTGGCGACCTCACCAAGTTTGGCGACCTCACCAAGCTTGGCGACCTCACCAACTAGTCTTGGCGACTTCAGGTTCCTTCTTGGCGATTTCTGTGACGCCCACTCCTAGACTTGGCCCTAGGAGCGGTCACGCATCGGATTTACTCATGAACACAAGGTACAACAGAGATAACTAAAGCAGCGGAAATAAAAACTTTTATTCATATGCCAAGTATTACATAGTAAGAGAGACAAATACAAAAGAGAAATAAACATCTCCATGCCAGTTTTCAAAAATGTCTTCTCTTGATAGCTTGACATTGTCTTGATAGTATATGCCACCTAGTTCCTGCTCACATCTCAGCCTTCCCTTTTCGATTCGAAGGTCCAGCCTCGTCTGACATACATAACTTAACAAGTCAGCTTACGCTGGTGAGTTCTACGTTTTGGGAAAACTTTACCTTTCGAAGGCACTTAGGTTTGTCAAACACATTTCTGCAATCAAACACAAAGCATATAGCACATATATTCACATATTCTAACCTCGTGAATAGACTAACCTTCTGTTTCTTTGTCATCCTTGTCTCATATTAAATGCTATCTTAGGGAAATAGTGTTTCTATTTGCTTTACGAACACATCGGGTAGCAATGGTCCTTTTAGTTTTGACACTATATAGCTTTAACGCTATCTGGCTTTGACGTCGCTTAGCTTTGACGCTTTCTGGCTTTGACGCCGCTTGGTTTTGACACCATTGGGACAACACTATTTAACTTCTTGTTTCAGAAGTCCCGTACTTACCTCGATTACCATTCTTAATCTATTCTACTAGAAACATCGAAATGGCAATCTATATTTTCTCTACTCATCATCGTACAATCAATACATATAACAAGCAATTATAACAATTGAGAGTATTTTCATAAAACGTTATGTATATCAGCCCAAAATGGTTTAAAGCATTTAAACAATTTAAAAGAGGGCTTATAGAACTCACCTTAGCTTTGCAAAGCTATTATTCTTGGGTTAAGTTCTTGTGAATCAGTTTCTTAATTCCTTTAACGTAATGTCCCTATCAAGACATCCTAAAGGTTACAATTCACATTTAGGACTTACCCCATTATCCCAAAACCCAACTCATTATTGGTTAATATTCTTAATAGTCAAAATGACCATTTTGCCCCTTTTACATATTTTGTTATATATCTTTCAAGTCTTTGCTCCTTAACGTTTACCGCTCGTGTTTCCTCATGACCGATCATTTGGCGGAATTACTATAAGGAATAGTCACGGGGTTTGGAATTTGGTGACGATCGTTACTGGCCGTGTAGGCGTCATTGACGACCATGAGGCGGAATTACTACAATCGTTGCACCAAGTAATTTAATTATAAATTACCAAAATTTAAACTCATATATATTTAATATATATGTAAACATGTTACTATACCAAAATTCAAGTCCTTATACCCTCCGGATTATTTTATATTAATTATCCATATTCCGAAACCCTAATTACCCATTTTTGTCGTTTCTATAGCAAAAATTATTTTTATACAAAACCGTCTTAGGGTATTATCCAATATGACATTTTATAATATCCTTTAATATGGCAAAGCTTAATTCAAAACCGTTTACTCGATTTGGGCAAAACAATGTCATGAAAACCCTAATTTTGACCTGTTTCCAAAACTCATTCCAAACCTTCACCAATTCTGAAATAAACTTAGGGCTTTCTTAAAACACATCAAATTAGGATTACCTACCAAAATTCGGATCCTAATTCCCATCCGATCATCCAATTTTATCCAAACAAGCTCAAGAACCCTAATTTGAGCATAGTTTTAAAAACCATACTTAGAAATCGAGTTAGCCAAAACTGAAAGAGGTTATTTTAGAAATTACCTAATAATGCTTGACTGTAGAAATTCGCTCTTTAACTCCTCACCGTTTGAGATAATTTGACCGACGAAGGTTCTGGTTCGAATTAGGGTTTTTCGGGTTTGGATTCAGAAATAGGCAAGGGTTTTCGGCCGATTAGAAGGTGTTTTTATACCCACTGAGTGCGTCTAGGGTCTCTACACGTGTCTAGGGTGACTCATGCTCGAAATCAACACGTATAGGTGGTCAATTTCGTCAAAACGTGAGCTGCAAGTCGATTTTCGTTGTTTTCTGGTTGAAATTGGGCGGAGGTACGCGAGCCCCCTCCCTCTATCCTTCGCGATACGCGAGGAACTATTAGGGAATGACAGTTTTGGTCCCTCTAAGTTTTATTTACATTTCAGCCCCCTAACTTCTACCAAACTGTTATTTTATGCACCGAACTATTATAAAACATGTTTAATAGAGTTTCTAAGGCTCGGGACACTCTCGATGATATACGTATACATACGTATATATTTTTATATATATTTATATATATCTTTTGCTATTTTACGTTTTAGCCCCTCAAACTTTCCAATACTTATCATTTCATGTTATGGGTCACATTGGGATATATTTTTACTATATCCTAAGCCTTAAATGTTCATAATAGTTATAGATACGTATGATATCCGTATACGTTGATAACTTTACATAAATTACACTTTTGGCCCTTCTACTTTTCCATTAGCTATTATCACATGTATGTAACTATCAATTCACACATATATCATCATGTTATTTGTATAAACATATATTTATCTCATATTTTACTTTCCTTACCGTTTAACTCATTCGTTTATACAAATTTCATCATTTTGGCCAATAAACACGTATTTCTAACACATGCAATTTATCTAATGCATAGTTTACCATTTTTATCAATCAAACTTACGTATTGATAATGTAGACACGTATTTACTATATATATCATGTACCTGTGAAATTGGGGTGTTACAACTCTCTCCCCCTTAAAAGGGTTTCGTCCTCGGAACATGCTCAGCTCGAGAATAACTCGGGATGAGATTCTCTTATTTCATCTTCTCGTTCCCAAGTAGATTCCGAACCTTTTCTGTGCATCCACTACACCCTGACCATCGGAATGGTCTTATTTCGGAGTTTCTTTTCACTGCGATCTAAAATCGCAACTGGCCTTTCTACATATGATAACTTTTCGTCTACCTCAATTTCATCTAAAGGCACTATTTCTGATTCATCATATACACACTTTCTTAGATAAGAAACATGGAATGTTGGGTGAATTCCAGACAATTCCCCAGGTAGATCTAACCGCTAAGCAACCTCACCTACACATTCTACAATCTTAAAAGGTCCTACGTACCTTGGGCCTAACTTGCCCCTTTTACGAAACCGAATGATACCTTTCCAAGGAGAAACTTTTAGTAACACAAAATCTCCAACTTGGAATTCAATTGGCCTTTTCCTCTTATCTGCATATGACTTTTGTCGATCTTGTGCCGCCTTTAATCGTGTCTTGACCATATCAAGATCTCGAGCCATATTTTCGACTACTTCTTTACTTCCTATTTCTCGTTGGCCAACTTCACCCCAACACACTGGAGTTCGACTTTCTACCATACAACATCTCATAAGGAGGCATGCCAATACTAGCATGATAACTATTGTTGTAGGAGAATTCTGCTAGTGGTAGGTGACTATCCCAACTTCCTCCAAAGTCTATTATGCAAGCACGCAACATATCTTCCAGAGTTTGTATCGTTCTCTCACTTTGTCCATCCGTCTGGGGATGATACGCCGTGCTAATATGTAACCTCGATCCCATATTCTTATGGAATTTCCTCCAAAATCGCGAAGTGAACCGAGTGTCTCTGTCGGAGACTATAGATACTGGCACCCCGTGTTTAGAGATGATCTCCTTAATGAACAAACTAGTTAACTCTTCAGAAGAAATCGCCTCACAAATAGGCAAGAAGTGAGCACTCTTGGTTAGCCTGTCCACAATCACCCAGATGGTGTCATAACCTTTAGCTGTGCGAGGTAGCTTAGTTATGAAGTCCATCGTGATATGTTCCCACTTCCATTCAGGAATCTTCAAAGGTTGAAGCTTTCCATAAGGCTTTTGATGCTCAGCTTTAACCTTTGCGCAAGTCAAACACCTATTCACATATTGCATGACATTAAACTTCATACCTGGCCACCAATAGTCCCGTTTTAAGTCTTGGTACATCTTGGTTGCACCAGGATGAATTGAATAGCGTGACTTATGAGCTTCATCTAAGATCTTACCGTGAATCTCACCTAAAAGCGGTACCCATATTCGACCGTACCTAGTTTTAACTCCAAACTCGTTTTCTTCCAAGCTTCCTGCTTGGCCGACCATTCTTTCTTTCTTGATATTCTCATCTTTAAGGGCTTCATATTGGTCCTTACGAAGTTGGATAAGAAAGTCAGGAGTGATTACTAACTTATATGATTTCACCTGAAAAGAAGGATGATTCTCCTTTCTGCTTAGAGCATCAGCCACTACGTTGGCTTTACCTGGATGATACATAATCTCACAATCATAGTCTTTAATCAACTCTAACCATCTACGCTGTCTCATGTTAAGATCTTTTTGTTCAAAGAAATATTTTAAGCTCTTATGGTCAGTGTAGATAGTGCACTTAACTCCGTACAAATAGTGCCTCCATATTTTGAGTGCAAACACTACCGCGGCTAACTCTAAATCATGGGTTAGATAGTTTGTCTCATGGGGTTTTAGTTGCCTTGATGCGTAGGCAATGACCTTGCCCCGCTGCATCAAAACACAACCTAAGCCTTGATAAGAAGCATCAGAGTATACTACTAAATCATCAGGCCCATCCGGTAAGGATAACACCGGTGCCTGAGTCAATTTGGCTTTTAACTCCTCAAACGCTGATGCGTAAATTTGGATATGTAAAAATGTGGTCATGTTTTAAAAGGTAGATACCAAGTGACCAAACTACACACCAGGGCAGTGCACCCGTCGTGTGCAGTACAGTGTTGGTAAGAACCGGATATCAATCCGTGGACGCGGTGACAGTCTCCCGATACTGGATCTTCGCTAATATCTAACCGATGAAATTGATTTTGAGAATTAATTACGAAAACTAAAGTAATTAAGCAAACAGGAAGACAAATAGATAATGAAAGTAAAGTATAGAAAAATCAGTCGGAAAATGTATCACCTAGATAAGAATCCTCTAAACCCAATAAGACCCCTAGTTTGACTAATCAACACGACCACTATCCACTGATGATAAAAACCAAAATGAAATAGGACTATAGACACATCCTAATCACTAAGGCAATCCTAATTTAAACCCGGATAGAAACTATGTAAAATTGCCTAATGGTCTAATCGCTTCGGTCAAAGCGGACTAAACGCACACGTAAAAGGAAACCACAAGAAAGGTCTCTCTAAATGGCACCTAACACATGCAATGATTCTGAAATGGATAGCCTAGGACTTAGAAAACTCTAAACACGAATAAGCGAGCTCGAATCTTATGGTCATAAGCACCCTAACTCACTAAACAATGCGTAGCTATTTCCTAGTACATGAAACGAATCGGTCAACTCTATCCCATGTAGATGCACACAAATTCAGCCCCAAATCCATATCATATTATCATGTAGGAGGTCTCCGGATCATGCATTAATCAATAAACTCCAAAAAGTTAACTGATTAACAATAAGCTAATCAATAAATGGTTATAGTTCTACAATCCACATCAATTAACCCACATAACATGATAAAAACAGAAGCTAAACATGCATACATGTTCATCCAAAGCATCCAAATCAGAATCAATAAGCAATTTTACATGATCATGTCAAAAAGTCAAACTTTAAAGGTCAAACGGGTCAAGAATCATCAAATCTAGGTGAATACAAGGAAACTAGCCACTAAACATGATAAACACACATAAAAATCCAATCTTTAACGTTCTCATGAACAAAGAAATCCAGAAAAAGAGATGAAGAACAAGCCTCTAAGCGGAAATGAAGACTAAAGATGTGTAGATCTCCACTTTTAGCATCCAAAAGCTTAAATCTTGACTCCCAAATCTTCCTCTAACGTTCCAGATCTGTTTTTTGTGTGTTTTTAGGGTTTATTGGGGGGTTTATGGGGGTCTGGTTTCGTGAAATGACGGCTGCTGCTGTTTTTATACGTGAAAAATAGGTTAAAATGGCATCAGGTCGCGGCTGGTCCAAACTGGTCGCTGCTGGGAGAAGATAAATTAACAGTAAACTGGATCTGAACAATTAGCAGTTTCTGTCCTGGTGGCTTGTAGCATGCGCAGTGACCTATAGGTCACAGGTTCGACCCTTGTGGTCTGCCATTCTTTTTCTGTTTTTCGCTGTGTGCTGCTACAGCTACTGGACTCAACAAACTGGGCCTGAGATGCTGTTGGGCTTCACTGGGCTCTGGGCCAGGTGCTGGCTGCTGCTACACTTGTTTATAATTATTTTTTTTTTCTTTTTCATTCATAACTTTCACATCCGGGCTCCGATTTCGAATCCGTCAATTGCGTTTTTCTTCTAAAATCATCGTGGACGCACCGATTACCTAAAATTCATATATAAATACCATTAAGCACCAAATTCATATAAATCACCATAAAACAATATTAAAAACTAATTAAAATGGGGAATTTATATATTTATCAATTTTTAGTTAAAAACCCACCAAATAACAATAGAAGTTATATACTAAACATTTAAGCACTAAATTTAAGCAATTTTAAATTGTAAGCCCGAACAAGCAACAAATCCAATATTTTTCAATTAAAAACATATTTAAATGAGGAATTTTATTTATTTATTTATATACATGATGCTACGCATCAAATATCCCCACACTTAAACCTTGCTTGCCCTCAAGCAAAAATCTCATGCAACACTTCCACAAGCCAATCGAAGACGCAATGTCCACCCAACCCACTGCAACTACTCAAGCCCACATGCATCACCAATTCTCAAGATTTACACTTTTCAAAAGATTTATAATCCAACAAGCAATTATGACAATTATTTAAAAACATGGAAATGCCTACTAGCTAGACACACATCAAGGTTCAATCAAACAAGCATCATACCCCTCACAATGATCACTCAACTCGGTGAAATTTAGTGGATAGATGATAAAAACGATCATCGATTTAAGTGGACCACTCAAGGCCAAACATGCACCCCATTATCATAGGCTTGTATCGAAATCGCATCTCCACCAAATAACATAAAACCAAACATAAATCAAGAGGACTTTCACGGGTTGTAATGTTAGGCTAGGGTTTAGGGTAGGAATGGGAAATTTGAAAGTGGCGAAGTGCTTAGAAATCCGGAAAAGTCAATAAACAAAGTAACACAACTCAAAGTCGGGTAATTTTGACCCGAACACAAACTAAGAAAAACTCTATATATATATATTTTTTTTAGCTTTATCTTTGGTCTATGACCTCCAATAACGAGCTAGAATTTTCTGCATTTTTTTTTTCTTCTTTTTCTTTTCATTTTTTTTTATTTTTTTATTATTTTTTTTTTTTTTTTTGCAATCTCATATGAATTCCTAGAATGGAGATTGAGTACTAGGAGAATCACACTTAATCACTTTTTTTTTTTTTTTTTTTTTAACCTAAAAGCAATGCTTGAAGTAAGTAACCAAAAAAAAGGTATACACAAAGTCCTACACTAATCCGGATTCTTCACACAAGGGTTTAAGAACAAAATAAAGGCTAAACAAAGGCTAAACGGGTCAAAAAGTGGGAAAAACAAACGAGAAGGAAAAAGGCTCAAACAGGTTTTCTAAGGGATAATGTTAAGGGTAGGAAAAATGATAAGATCAAAGAAGAAGGCTAAATCAAAAGGGTAATCCTAGTGCCTCTATCATTTCTATGCCCAATTTTAGTTCATGATCTCGACACGTATAAACAACACAAGTTCTAAAATGAAAGCGCATGATGGCATAACACTCAACCAAACGAAAGTGAGTAAAAAAATGTAACATATAATGCAATTTAGGCTCAAATAACTCACGGAAACGGATGGAAAGGGCTACCGATATGATGCAAGCTATCAATCCCCCATCCGATAGTTTCACTAAGTAAAACATTCCATTTATTGATTTTATTTGAAAAACACTTGCTTGGAAATACTTTTTCAAGATACTTGAAGAAAAGGTTTTGACTAGAGACAAGCATCGTATACATAGGCGAGCAAAACGTCACGAATTACATCAACGGGCCCACTTCCATGTGCAATAAGACGGGCAAAAAATCTCAATTTCAACTAAAAATAGGGGGATATGATAAGAAAATTTGAAAATTTTCACAATTTTAGCAATTTCAGTTCAATTTACCCCCATCCCCACACTTAATTCGTACAGTGTCCCCAATGTACGCTAAACAAATCAAAATAAAGGGAAAAGGGAACTGAAATACTCCCCTATCACTGTCGTGTGCCAGACTTGCCTCCAATATGTCCAAAATCCTCAAAGATCATGAAACAGCTCTCGACGAATCAAGGCATCTGGTGGTCCGATGATGAATCTAGAAGAAAACACAACTCAAGTGAAAGCGGATCGGGTCTCGACATCGGGCGAGTTTGAGAATTTTTAAACGTTTTGAAAAGTGAACAATTAACCAAAAGCGACCGTTTGTTTGTCATTTATGAAGTGAACGATACGCTTTGATCAAAAGTCAACATGCCCGATAAACCCTGATACGGACCGTTGATTGTCATTTATGAAGTGACGGTCCGTATCCTCAAAATCACACTTAAATCATGAAAGCACACTTGCGGACCATGGGAATGGAGATTGAGTACCCAACGGCCCACAATTGTGCGTTACCTACAAACCCGCGAAACAATACCAAAATGATAAGCCCATGCAATTCCAACAGTGGCAAGCTTCCAAAAACCTGCAAAACTCAAAACAAAAACATAAAACGGAACAAGGAGAAATAAAATATAACTATTTTAAGCAAACTAACTAGAAGGAAATTAAACTACTAAAAGATCAAACAAAGCATGAAACAAGCAAACTAAAATAAACAAGTATTCGGGTTGCCTCCCGGAAGCGCTGAATTTATTAACGAGTCGACAGCCGGACTCGAACCCGCGGTTAAGTCAACCAGGGTCATGGATGTGACCTCCCTCACTACCGAATATGCTCGCATCCGACCCATGCATGCGCCACTCCTCAAATAAGTGCTCAACTCCCTTATGTCGATCTCGCAAGTACATGGCATACACGTCGGCCAACCATGGCCTATCACTCATCGAAGCCTTTTTCTTCACATCAGGTGGCTTTCTCTGCTTCATTCTAACACTCGCCTTCTCCCCACACTTCTTCTTTGTCATGGTGTGCAAGGATTTAGAAGTCTTCGGACCATCCAGAAGTGGATCGGGGAAAAGATCTGAGGCTCCAATAAATATACTCTCAGCTAACTTATCCTCATGTGATGATTCTTCATTAATTTGCATACTTGGCCCTCCATATAGCATGGCCTCCAGCTCCTTGAGAACACTATCTGGATCAAACGTATCTGTGTCCTCAACCACAAGCGGCACAGCCAACCAATCGTCTCCAAACTCCTCTAACATCTGATCATCAAATGCATCGTGTGGGTATAAATGCTGAGGGACTGGATTTGCCTGCAACGCATCTGAGTGTGTCTCATCGTAACTGATATCGAGCTGAACTGGAGGTGGGACATGTGCGGTACTTGCTGGGCTTAGCCTCGATTGCACTTCGTCCATTAAAATCTCCTGCTCATCATCGCTCTCCTCATAAACTTGCTGGCTCTCAGATACAGATTCTAAAAGCTCACCAACAGTTCTCCCTAAATCAAGGGCACGAGCTCCCAAACTGCTCAACTCTTTGGCAAGTAATGTTATATCATGTTCATTCTTTGCCAACCGAGCCTCATTCTGTTGAGTTGTTTTCTGACTTTGTTGTATGAGCTGCTCCATCATCTCTGTTAGATTCTTCATGCTATTATCCTCAGTTGGGGCTTGTTCGCTAACTCCAAAGTTGTATGCTGGTGACGGTGAATAATTATAATAACCGGTGGGAGGCCCCGCGGAATAATTGCAAAATCGTGCATGATGGGGCTCCCCACAAATATCACATCGCACACGATATCTCTCATAATTTTGCTCGAAGTACCACTCCATGAAATTTGTTGCAGAGAACAGTCAAACAAAAAGAAAAATAAGTCTATCCTAAAAGGCCAAACTAAAACAACTAGACAAGAAAAATAAACAAAGAAAACAAGAAGATAAACACACTAGAGAAAAGAAAAAAAAAACAAATAAGCAAACAAATGGTTAAACTACCAGCTCGGATCTTTCTCGGAATCTGACGCGTCCCCGGCAACGGCGCCAAAAACTTGATGCGTAAATTTGGATATGTAAAAATGTGGTCAAGTTTTAAAAGGTAGATACCAAGTGACCAAACTACACACCAGGGCAGTGCACCCGTCGTGTGCAGTACAGTGTTGGTAAGAACCGGATATCAATCCGTGGACGCGGTGACAGTCTCCCGATACTGGATCTTCGCTAATATCTAACCGATGAAATTGATTTTGAGAATTAATTACGAAAACTAAAGTAATTAAGCAAACAGGAAGACAAATAGATAATGAAAGTAAAGTATAGAAAAATCAGTCGGAAAATGTATCACCTAGATAAGAATCCTCTAAACCCAATAAGACCCCTAGTTTGACTAATCAACACGACCACTATCCACTGATGATAAAAACCAAAATGAAATAGGACTATAGACACATCCTAATCACTAAGGCAATCCTAATTTAAACCCGGATAGAAACTATGTAAAATTGCCTAATGGTCTAATCGCTTCGGTCAAAGCGGACTAAACGCACACGTAAAAGGAAACCACAAGAAAGGTCTCTCTAAATGGCACCTAACACATGCAATGATTCTGAAATGGATAGCCTAGGACTTAGAAAACTCTAAACACGAATAAGCGAGCTCGAATCTTATGGTCATAAGCACCCTAACTCACTAAACAATGCGTAGCTATTTCCTAGTACATGAAACGAATCGGTCAACTCTATCCCATGTAGATGCACACAAATTCAGCCCCAAATCCATATCATATTATCATGTAGGAGGTCTCCGGATCATGCATTAATCAATAAACTCCAAAAAGTTAACTGATTAACAATAAGCTAATCAATAAATGGTTATAGTTCTACAATCCACATCAATTAACCCACATAACATGATAAAAACAGAAGCTAAACATGCATACATGTTCATCCAAAGCATCCAAATCAGAATCAATAAGCAATTTTACATGATCATGTCAAAAAGTCAAACTTTAAAGGTCAAACGGGTCAAGAATCATCAAATCTAGGTGAATACAAGGAAACTAGCCACTAAACATGATAAACACACATAAAAATCCAATCTTTAACGTTCTCATGAACAAAGAAATCCAGAAAAAGAGATGAAGAACAAGCCTCTAAGCGGAAATGAAGACTAAAGATGTGTAGATCTCCACTTTTAGCATCCAAAAGCTTAAATCTTGACTCCCAAATCTTCCTCTAACGTTCCAGATCTGTTTTTTGTGTGTTTTTAGGGTTTATTGGGGGTTTATGGGGGTCTGGTTTCGTGAAATGACGGCTGCTGCTGTTTTTATACGTGAAAAATAGGTTAAAATGGCATCAGGTCGCGGCTGGTCCAAACTGGTCGCTGCTGGGAGAAGATAAATTAACAGTAAACTGGATCTGAACAATTAGCAGTTTCTGTCCTGGTGGCTTGTAGCATGCGCAGTGACCTATAGGTCACAGGTTCGACCCTTGTGGTCTGCCATTCTTTTTCTGTTTTTCGCTGTGTGCTGCTACAGCTACTGGACTCAACAAACTGGGCCTGAGATGCTGTTGGGCTTCACTGGGCTCTGGGCCAGGTGCTGGCTGCTGCTACACTTGTTTATAATTTTTTTTTTCTTTTTCATTCATAACTTTCACATCCGGGCTCCGATTTCGAATCCGTCAATTGCGTTTTTCTTCTAAAATCATCGTGGACGCACCGATTACCTAAAATTCATATATAAATACCATTAAGCACCAAATTCATATAAATCACCATAAAACAATATTAAAAACTAATTAAAATGGGGAATTTATATATTTATCAATTTTTAGTTAAAAACCCACCAAATAACAATAGAAGTTATATACTAAACATTTAAGCACTAAATTTAAGCAATTTTAAATTGTAAGCCCGAACAAGCAACAAATCCAATATTTTTCAATTAAAAACATATTTAAATGAGGAATTTTATTTATTTATTTATATACATGATGCTACGCATCAAACGCACTCTGCTGACTAGGTCCCCATACGAACTTAGTGTCCTTCTTGGTTAGCTTAGTCAGTGGCGTTGCAATCCTCGAAAAATTTTGAATAAATCTACGATAATAGCCGGCAAGTCCTAAGAAACTACGAATCTCTGAAGGCGTCTTAGGTGGCTTCCAACTCATTATCATCTCAATCTTTGTTGGATCTACAAGGATGCCATCCGTGTTTATCACATGACCAAGGAACTGGACTTCCTTAAGCCAAAACGCACATTTTGAAAACTTGGCATATAGTTTTTCCTTCCTTAAGGTCTCTAGAACCTCCTTTAAATGCATCGCATGATCCTGCTCATTCCTGGAATAAATTAAGATGTCATCTATGAACACAATTACGAATCGGTCCAACATAGGTCGACACACTCTATTCATAAGATCCATGAAAGCTGCAGGGGCATTGGTCAACCCAAATGACATTACCAGAAATTCATAATGACCATAACGCGTGCGAAAAGCTGTCTTCTCGATATCTTCATCCCTAATCTTAAGCTGATGATACCCTGGCCTTAGATCTATCTTAGAGAACCAACTCGCTCCTTGTAGCTGGTCGAATAAAATCGTCGATCCTAGGCAAAGGATATTTGTTCTTAATGGTTAGCTTATTTAGATCCCTATAGTCGATGCACATTCTCATGCTTCCATCCTTCTTTTTGACAAAAAGAACTGGAGCACCCCAAGGTGAGATGCTTGGCCTTATAAACCCTTTGTCAAGCAAGTCTTCCAATTGTGACATCAACTCTTTCATCTCTGATGGAGCTAACCTATAAGGTGACTTTGCTACGGGTTGGGCTCCTGGCACTAAGTCGATCCTAAACTTTATCTCTCGATCGGGAGGAATGCCGGGTAGTTCTTCTGGAAACACGTCTGGAAATTGGCATACTACCGGCACATCTTTTAGCTCCTTAGTCTTCACCCTCGAATCGATAGCATAAGCAAGGTACGCCTTGCATCCTCGTCTTATGAACTTCTGTGCCTTGATCATTGAAATGATCTCTACTGCTGAGCTATCACGATCCCCATAAATGGATATGATTTGCCCAGTTGGCGTTCGAAGTTGAACCTTCTTTTGGTTACAGATAATTTGTGCATCGTTCTCTGCAAGCCAATCCATTCCTAACACAACATCAAAACCTCCTAACGCCATAGGGAATAACTTAATAGGTAGTTTGTACCCTTCTAACTCTATTAGGCAGTTATCTACTACCTCAGTAATCCTAATTCTTTTACCTGAGGCAATCTCGACCTCGAATGGTCTATTAGCCCTAACAGTTGGTCTGTCAATTAGCTCACAGAATTTATGCGAAACAAAACTCCTACTAGCACCAGAGTCAAATAACACAGAAGCAGGCACATTATTAACGAGAAACGTACCTGAAACTACATCGGGTGTTATCTTGGCTTCGGTGGTAGTCAGGGTATAAGCTCTACCCTTTGCCTTTGGAGCCTCTTTCGCCTTTGGTGGTTCTGAATTCTTCACCAACTTGGGGCAGTTTGTCCTGATATGATCGGGGCTTCCACACTCGAAACACTTCCTTGGATCAGGACAACGATTGGCAAAGTGACCTTCCTTCCCGCACTTATAGCAGCCAGTTGTCATTGTCCTACACTCTCCATAGTGATTCTTATTACACTTGTTACACAAGGGCTTGCTGCCCTTTGATCCATTCTTTTGCTTTTTACGGTGACCCCTGTCATTCCTCCTTGAACCTTCAGCCGTCTCTGTCCACTTTCTCTTAGACTCCTCTGGTCTACCTCCTGCTCCGAACATCTCACTATAGAGATTGGAGCTTAGATTCACCGTTGCCTTGAACGTTCTAGGCTCAATAGCCTTAATGAATTCCCTAACTCGGCCAGGGAGGCCTTGGACGTATCGTTTCACCCTTTGAGCTTCAGGAGTGACTAACGTAGGCAACAATCTTGCCATAGCATTGAACTTGGACGTATATTCCCGATGCGTCATGTTTCCAGCTTCGAGCAACAAAAAGTCCTTCTCCAACTGATCCAGCTCTCCCCTAGAGCAGAAATCTTCGAGAACTAACTTTTTCAAGTCGTCCCACTTCATTGCAGCGATAGCTACACTCCCTTCAGTCTGCTTAACCATTCCCCACCAGTGCAATGCTTCAGATACAAACGAGTGAGCGGCGTACTTCACTGCTTGATCTTCTCTGCACTCACTGATCTCAATAACTGCTTCCATCTCATGAATCCATTCGAAGGTAGCTATTGCGTCCTTCTTGCCATCATACAAAGGGGGTTTACAACCACTGAATGTCTTGAAAGAACATCCTCTACCTCCTTGTCCTTCTTCCATATCCTCTGGGTCATTCCTATTCCCGTTGTTATTTCCTCCACCTCCCGTCCCGTTGGTTCCACCAACGCCTCTTTGGACTTGGGCTATTGCTTGCGCGATAATAGCCGCTACTTGTTCGCTAGTGAACGTATTAGCTTCGACCTTAGCTTCGGGCTCGGGATTCGCTCGCGTGGTTCTCCTAACTATTCTACCGTCGTTGTCATTTCCACGACTTCCTCTAGCCATTTCCTACATTAAGATGAGTGACATTTTAGGATTTATGTGACATAGAGTTTCCAAGTTTTGAATACATGATAAACAGATAAGCGCAGACGTCAATATGTTTATTTATATATAATGTCTTCAAAACTTATCTACATCTATTCGCATGCATCCTTTGTGTCCATATCAAATAAACTATCTCGCACTTGGCCATATAATGACCAGTGCTTAGGATATACTTATATAGTTAATACCAAATTACAGTAGCTAATTGCAATTGGGTATTTTCCATACCCATATATCCTAAGTCCCTGTCCATTATATTCCTAATGCACGTTCTATCTATGGGCATAACTATCAATACCGGCATTTGTCTCATCTTACTTGGCTTCCCCAGAGTCCTAGTTTAAGTCTAGACACTGCAATAGTATCTAAATCTCTTAAACCAAGGCTCTGATACCAACTTGTGACGCCCACTCCTAGACTTGGCCCTAGGAGCGGTCACGCATCGGATTTACTCATGAACACAAGGTACAACAGAGATAACTAAAGCAGCGGAAATAAGAACTTTTATTCATATGCCAAGTATTACATAGTAAGAGAGACAAATACAAAAGAGAAATAAACATCTCCATGCCAGTTTTCAAAAATGTCTTCTCTTGATAGCTTGACATTGTCTTGATAGTATATGCCACCTAGTTCCTGCTCACATCTCAGCCTTCCCTTTTCGATCCGAAGGTCCAGCCTCGTCTGACATACATAACTTAACAAGTCAGCTTACGCTGGTGAGTTCTACGTTTTGGGAAAACTTTACCTTTCGAAGGCACTTAGGTTTGTCAAACACATTTCTGCAATCAAACACAAAGCATATAGCACATATATTCACATATTCTAACCTCGTGAATAGACTAACCTTCTGTTGCTTTGTCATCCTTGTCTCATATTAAATGCTATCTTAGGGAAATAGTGTTTCTATCTGCTTTACGAACACATCGGGTAGCAATGGTCCCTTTAGTTTTGACACTATATAGCTTTAATGCTATCTGGCTTTGACGCCGCTTAGCTTTGACGCTTTCTGGCTTTGACGCCGCTTGGTTTTGACACCATTGGGACAACACTATTTAACTTCTTGTTTCAGAAGTCCCTTACTTACCTCGATTACCATTCTTAATCTATTCTACTAGAAACATCGAAATGGCAATCTATATTTTCTCTACTCATCATCGTACAATCTATACATATAACAAGCAATTATAACAATTGAGAGTATTTTCATAAAACGTTATGTATATCAGCCCAAAATGGTTTAAAGCATTTTAACAATTTAAAAGAGGGCTCATAGAACTCACCTTAGCTTTGCAAATCTATTATTCTTGGGTTAAGTTCTTGTGAATCAGTTTCTTAATTCCTTTAACGTAATGTCCCTATCAAGACATCCTAAAGGTTACAATTCACATTTAGGACTTACCCCATTATCCCAAAACCCAACTCATTATTGGTTAATATTCTTAATAGTCAAAATGACCATTTTGCCCCTTTTACATATTTTGTTATATATCTTTCAAGTCTTTGCTCCTTAACGTTTACCGCTCGTGTTTCCTCATGACCGATCATTTGGCGGAATTACTATGAGGAATAGTCACGGGGTTTGGAATATGGTGACGATCGTTACCGGCCGTGTAGGCGTCATTGACGACCATGAGGCGGAATTACTACAATCGTTGCACCGAGTAATTTAATTATAAATTACCAAAATTTAAACTCATATATATTTAATATATATGTAAACATGTTACCATACCAAAATTCAAGTCCTTATACCCTCCGGATTATTTTATATTAATTATCCATATTCCGAAACACTAATTACCCATTTTTCTCGTTTCTATAGCAAAACTTATTTTTATACAAAACCGTCTTAGGGTATTATCCATTATGACATTTTATAATATCCTTTAATATGGCAAAGCTTAATTCAAAACCGTTTACTCGATTTGGGCAAAACAATGTCATGAAAACCCTAATTTTGACCCGTTTCCAAAACTCATACCACTCGATTTGAGCAAAACAATGTCATGAAAACCGTTTACTCGATTTGGGCAAAACAAGTCAGGAGACTGGAAGTGGAGTCTGGGAACTCCAAAATGGTGGGCTCGGAGATAGAGGAGTACACCACTCGTTATCAAGCCTATTCCAGACTCTGTCCGACAATGGTGGCTGCTAAGTATAAACGAATCGAGCTGTATGTGGAAGGACTGGTTCCACAAATCAAGGGGATGTTGACCGCGTCTAATCCCACTTATGTGCGACAGGCAATCCGGCTGGCGCACAAACTGACCGATCAGGCGGTGGCTCAAGGGATTTTGCCACCAAGGAAAGTCCCAAAGGCTGCCCTGGATGGGAAAAGTCAGAGAGATGAGGAACCGAGTAACCATGTGAATACTGGCACCAACACTAGGAGGTCTTCAAACTCCCAGAATTAGAACAAGAAGTTTGATAACTCCAAAGGGGGTTACGGTAACAACGGTGGCGGTGGCAACCAAAGCCGACAAGGTAACAGTGGGCAGGGTTCCGGCAGGTACAAGGGAAAGTCACCCTACTGTAACAAGTGTAACACACACCACAATGGTGACTGTAACCGACCAACATGCGAACAGTGTGGTAAAATGGGACATGTTGCCAAGAATTGCTGGGGGGAAATGCTGAATCAACCCAAACAGAATAATGAAGGCCCCCGTGGGTGTTTTGAGTGCGGGAAACCCGGGCACGTGAAGAAAGATTGCCCTCAGCTGAAGAAATGTGGGAATAATAACAACAATAACCGCAACAACAACAACAACAACAACAACAATGGTGGTGGTAATGGGAACGGGGGAAATGGTGGTCGCGGACGAGCATTTGTCATGGGTTCCGGTGAAGCAAACGAAAATGCTAACGTGATTACTGGTAAGTTCCTCCTCAACAACTACTTTGCGAATGTGTTATTTGATACGGGTGCCGAGAAAAGTTTCATTTCAACTAAGTTTTGCAAATTGATAAAGGCCAAGATGGAACCCCTAGGAGCTAAGTACACCATTGAACTAGCTAACGGTAAGCTTATTGATGCAACACATATAGTCCAGGATTGTGCCTTAGAACTCTCAGGTCATAAGTTCGACATAGATTTGATTCCTTTTACAATCGGTAGCTTCGACGTAATAATCGGTATGGACTGGTTCTCCATGCACAACGCAGAACTCGTCTGTCGAGAAAAAGTCATACGTATACCCTCCGCAAACGGAGAAGTACTCTCAATTCAGGGTGAGAAGGGAGGTACTGTCTCCGGAATCATTTCATACCTCAAGGCACAGAAGTACCTTCGGAAAGGACACGTGGCCGTTCTGGCAAAGGTTACGAATCAAAACCTCGTAGGGAAGAAAATCGAAGATTTTCCGATAGTTCACGATTTCCCCGATGTATTCCCGGAAGAATTACCTAGTCTACCTCCACATCGACAAGTCGAGTTTGGAATCGACCTTGTCCCCGGTGCAGCTCCGGTTCCCCGAGCTTCGTACCGTTTGGCGGTGAACGTATTACACGAGTTATCCACTCAACTGCAAGAGCTGTTAGATAAAGGCTTTATCAGTCCTAGCTCATCGCTATGGGGCGCGCCAGTTTTATTCGTCAAAAAGAAAGACGGGACGTTCAGGATGTGCATAGATTACCGCGAGCTCAACAAAGTCACTATCAAGAACCGATATCCTCTCCCTCGGATTGACGACCTCTTCGACCAACTGCAAGGATCTAGCTACTTCTCAAAAATTGATTTAAGGTCCGGGTATCATCAACTCAGAGTCCGCGAGGAGGACATTTCAAAGACGGCTTTCAGAACGCGCTACAGTCATTACGAATTCCTAGTCATGCCTTTCGGCTTAACGAACGCACCGGCGATGTTCATGGACCTCATGAACCGCGTGTGCAAACCTTACCTAGATCAGTTTGTAATTATTTTCATCGACGACATACTCGTTTACTCAAGGAAAAAAGAAGAACACGAGGAACACCTGCGGTTAATATTAGAGTTGTTAAGGAAGGAGCAACTCTACGCCAAATTCTCCAAATGTGACTTCTGGATCCGAGAAGTTCAATTTCTGGGCCACATCATCAACGAGCAAGGTATTCATGTTGACCCAGCCAAAGTAGAGGAGATCAAGAATTGGTCTACACCACGAGCATCAACGGAAATTCGACAATTTCTAGGGTTAGCGGGTTACTACCGTCGTTTTATTAAGGGATTCTCTCAGATAGCCCAACCGCTAACCGGTCTTACGCATAAAGGTGTTCAGTACCGGTGGTGTGAAAAAGAAGAAACAACTTTTCAGACTTTGAAAGAAAAACTTTGTACCGCGCCTGTATTATCTCTACCAGATGGTGTTGACGACTTCGAGGTCTATTGTGACGCTTCTCTCCAAGGACTTGGATGTGTTTTAATGCAAACAGGTAAAGTCATCGCTTACGGGTCAAGGCAGTTAAAGTCTCACGAAAAGAATTACACAACGCATGATCTAGAGTTAGGAGCTGTTGTATTTGCCTTAAAGTTTTGGAGGCACTACCTGTACGGTACCAAGTGCACGATATTCACTGATCATAAAAGCCTCCAGCATATAATGGGGCAGAAATATCTCAACATGAGACAGCGTAGGTGGATCGAGGTGCTCAACGACTACGACTTGGCGATAAAGTATCACCTGGGTAAGGCCAACGTTGTGGCCGACGCATTAAGCATAAAAGAACATGCAAAACCTAGAAGGGTTCGAGCTCTACAACTTACGATCCATGCTGGGTTACCGGATAGAATTCGGGATGCCCAGAAGGAAGCTTTAAAAGAAGAAAACTACGAATCTGAATCCCTAAACGGCATAGATGGAACTTCGGAGGTTAAGTCAGATGGACTCCGGTACTACAAGGATCGTATTTGGGTACCTCTTCACGGAAATCTTCGAGAGCTGGTGATGGACGAAGTTCACAAGTCTCGATATTCGGTCCATCCCGGTTCGGATAAAATGTACCAAGATCTGAAAGGATTATACTGGTGGCCCAAGATGAAGGCTGACATTGCTACATATGTCAGCAAGTGTTTGACATGCTCGAAGGTCAAAGCAGAACATTGCAAGCCTCTAGGATTACTGCAACAACCGACGATTCCTGAATGGAAATGGGAGGAAATATCCATGGATTTCATCACGGGACTGCCCCGTACTCCCCGTGGCAATGACATGATTTGGGTCATTATGGATAGACTAACGAAATCCGCCCATTTCATAGCCCTCAAGGAAAGTGACAAGACTGATAAGTTAGCACAAATCTACATTGACGAGATCGCCAAGCTCCACGGAGTGCCCTTGTCTATTATCTCCGATCGAGACCCTAGATTTGCTTCACACTTTTGGAGATCATTACAATCAGCCTTAGGTACTCGTTTAGATATGAGTACCGCTTACCATCCGCAGACAGACGGCCAAACTGAACGTACAATCCAGACTCTTGAGGATATGCTCCGAGCGTGCGTAATGGATTTCGGAAAGAACTGGGAAACTCACTTGGCACTGGTCGAGTTCTCCTACAACAACAGCTACCATTCCAGTATTAGAGCCGCTCCCTTTGAGGCCCTCTATGGGCGGAAGTGTAGATCACCGGTCTGTTGGGCTGAAGTCGGTGATAGCCAACTCACTGGACTAGAGATGGTGTACGAGACAACGGAACGGATCATACAAATCAGAAACCGTATGAAAGCCGTAAGAGATCGACAAAAGAGTTACGCCGACAAACATAGAAGGCCATTAGAATTCGAGGTGGGCGACCGTGTATTGTTGAAAGTCTCGCCCTGGAAAGGTGTTTACGTTTTGGAAAGCGCGGGAAGTTGAACCCCGCTATATAGGACCCTTCCCGATAACGGAAAAGATTGGAACGATGGCGTATCGTTTGGACTTGCCACCTGAGTTGCATGGGGTACATAATGTGTTTCACATTTCAAATCTGAAGAAGTGTCTGGCTGACGACACTTTAATAGTTCCGCTGGAAGAGCTCCACATCGACGAACAACTCCGATTTATAGAACAACCTGTTGAGATAATAGGACGCGAAGAAAAAGCATTGAAGCGAAGCAAGATCCCAATTGTCAAAGTCAGATGGCATTCAAAACGCGGACCGAAGTTCACGTGGGAACGGGATGACCAGATGAGAAAGAAGTATCCTCACCTATTCGATCAAGCCTCCGCATCAACCCAAGGTACTAACTAATTTTCGGGACGAAAATTCCTTAACATGGGGAGGCTGTGACAACTGCAACTTCCCAAGTTAACTCCATTAAGTTTTTTCGTTAGTTCCGTTAGTCCCGTTAGTGAAACCGAGACCTCTTATTTGAATAATTGAATATTGTTCATGTTTAATTGCTAATTGGTGTTAGTAACTTGTTTCGTGAATTCGTTTCGTGACATTATGTGTTATTTGAAAATTTCGCGTTTTCGGGTAAAACCGGGCTTCGTTTGTAAATTTGGATTCTTGTGTATAAATGGTAACTTTATGCAATCCGACTAAACATTTCATGTTAAATAATTAAAAAACACTTAGAAGCATTTTTAGAATGTTTACTTTAAAAGGTTTTAGTAAAAACCCACTTAAAATGAGTTTTATGCTTGTTATGTTTAAAATAGAAACTTAAGGGGCCATTTGTGTAATTCCTCAAACTAAAAAATCTGCTCTAACACCCCATCTCCTCCTCACTCCACGCATTCACCCCCTCCTCCTCTCTTGTTCACGGATCCAACAACACACACACACACTTCGATTTTTAAAGATTCAAGCAACAAGGAGGTAAATTTCAAGGTTCTCAAGGCTCAACAACACTCACGCAAGCTTCTTCTTCTTCCCCACCTCTCCTACCTGCAATTTTTCCCCAATCTTGTAAGCCCTAAGTTTTGGATTTCGAAATTTGTTAGTTGCATGTGTGTTTTAAGTGTTTGTAAGCTAAATGGTGAGTTTATATGCTCCTAATTCATGTTTTAAGTTGAGGAATATTGAATGTTGATTTGGGGCTGTTTAGAGGATGGGATTAGGGCTGGAAATTTGAGTTCAAAAACTGCCATGTGTGTTCTTGTGTGTATGTTGGGTGTTTGGACTTGAAGTTTGGGTATATGGGTTTGTATGCTAGCCACATGTTCACATTTTGCTATGACTTTGATATGAGTTTCATATGAACTTGTTTAGGACAGAAATTACATGTTAACATGATTACGAACTTGTTAGTAGATGTTAAATGACCAATTGAATGCTAAAACTCAAAAACTATAACTTTTGCAAACTTGAAATTTCTAACAGCTTTGACCAGAATTTTGGGTCAACTTGAAGCAGCCATAACTTACTCAATTTTGCTCGAAACTGATTGATTCTTTTTGCCTAGTAAAGTAGGATGTCTTAGCTTTACAAAGGCTACTCGCACACTTTCTAAAACCTCCGTTTGGTCACTCAAAACACAGCTGCAAGTTGGGTGCTCAAAGCTGTGAAGTTTAGTGAAAAGTAGACTTTCCAATTTAGTTGGGCATGCTAATCTTGTTTTATTGACGAGTTTGTGAATTGTAAATGAGGTTTATATATTAAAAGTAGGATCCAGAAAGTTTTGTTCATAAATTCAAAGTTTTGAGTGAGTTATGCAAGTTTTCGTTTTACTTTGACTAATTTGCTAAATGCTGAAAATGCTAACTTCCGACGCGCATAACTTTCTCATTTCTTAACCTTTTTACTTGATTATTTTTGCAACAAGTCCTAATTGATATGTAGTATATGCCTGTAAAATAAGAAGTTAATTCCAAGTATTGTGGATTTTAGCTATGCCACTAGTTAGGTGCTTGAAGTTTAACTTTCTGTGCCAACTTTGACTTAAATTGCAATTTCTTGATTTTCTCCCAAATTGGGGCTTGTATGTGCATTATGTGACTTGTATGATCACATGAAACATGTTTAGATGCTATGTGCTACTTTTCGACCTAGCAACACCTTCTAATTTGATTAGGCTATATTTACCCAAATAGGTTGACTTTGACCAACCCGTTGAACCAAGTGCCGAGTACCAGTGCACCCTAAGGTGAGTTCATTTACATTATTGTTATGTCCGTTCAGGGACGATAACGCGCAGGTGGTTGCATCCAGTAAGGATGGTAACCCAAACGGTAAAGTATTTCTTACTGGGTAAATTTCCGACATAATATCATATGTTTCACTGAATTGAACTTTATTTATAAAAAGTCCTTACTTTCGGGCCGTTAATATACAGTGGCGAGGTAATATTGAGTAGCACTACTGGGGATTGACACCCCCGCTCAGCGGTGCACGAGATGCACCCTCCCGACTGGCGGTCGGACTGAGATCAATGTTAGCCTACCCACCGTGATCTGTAAAGACACGAGTGGGAAAGGTTTATAGGTACCCCCTATCAAAACATTGTCAGCTTCGGTTACGAACAATTCAGGTGTACATAACTATAGGCTAGCTACCTTCGATATGGAATTTTACTGGTCTTATGATTATCGATTGTGTTTTACCTTTCTTTATTCATATACATTAGGTCTACATGTGACGTGTAGACCGCCTTAGTGAACTCACCAGCCTTGGCTGACACTTGATTGTTGTTTACTTTTCAGGTCGTTAGACGGATCGGGCGGCGGCACGGGCGTTGACAATGCCTCTTTTCTTTTGAAAACCCTTTTGGAAGATGTGTTTCCAACACTTTTGTATTACTTGTGGAAAAACACAACTGTTTTGTAAAACTTAAATTGCTTCCGCTGAAATACTATTTAAACTTTTTATGTAGGGCAACTTTTAACTAATTATATTATTTTGATGGCTTGGTTGTAACTAAAGACTTGGATCCTGGTCTGGATCATACCCCACACGGTTATACTCCGTTTGTGGAAATTACGGGTGTGACAGATTGGTATCAGAGCCTCTGGTTATAGCGAACCAAAACATTTCAAAAGTGCTTTCTGAACTGTAACTGTTTTTGAAAACTTTAGTTGCAACTTTCTATAAGAGCATTGCTAACCGTGCCAAAGACGATCCTCATTTAATTCATTTGTTATATGTCGGTGAAAGAGTATGCATACATGATGTAAACCTTAGTTTTACAGTTTTGTGGATGAATGGATCCATACATAGTCTTATGTCATGTTTTCACACTTGGTCATTGGAAATCATTCTTGGAGATCTCGTTTTATTCTTGGAGATCTCGCGGTGTTCTTGGAGATCTGGAAATTTTCCCTTGGCGATCTGGCCATGTGCTTGGCGATCTCGGGGTTTGCCTTGGCGATCTCGGGCTTAGCCTTGGCGACTTCGAGGTTGGTACTTGGCGACCTCGCCACCACTCCCTCTTCTTGGCGACCTCACCAAGAATTGGGCTTCCTTCTAGGGTAGTGATGACTCTAGGGTCTGAGCCATTTTAAATCTGAAGATGGTTGTCAAGAAATCTCCTTGGGCAATGACGATTATGTTTTGAGCTGTATTTTCTTTTACAAATCTGTCTTTCAAATAGAAAGATGATTCTGTAATTATGTTATCTTAAAGATCAGTTCTCATTCTTAATTGTTGTTTAAGCTATGCTTTTATTTCAGACACAAGCCGGGTTGAATTGGGTAGCTCACAGAGGAGGGTGTCCATGATTCAAGACTATTAAGTTTTCTGTTTTTCTTTATCAAGTTCAAATTTTAATATGTTTGAATTGAGCTTTGTTTTATGAATGTTATTTTCATCCTTCTTTTTTCTTTGTTTAGTAGTTGACGGGTTTGAGAAGATGAATGTTTTGGCGGCTCAAATGGATCCTTTCAGATGCTTCAGCATATCTTATACTTTTCTTTTGGTACTTTGTAGATTTTTAGAGTACTTCTCTCAAGTACAGGTACCATATATATCTCTTACCTTTATTGTATATGCATGTAACAGTCCAACTGCTTTTTTACTTTGTGAAATAGCTACTTAAAATCTAAAATCTTTTGCTTCGTTCTCTTCCAAATGTGATTGAAAATTATTAATTTTTTCATGTCATTTCTTCAGCCTCTGCTTATCCCTATCTGTCTTTCAATGTAATTTGTTTTATCTTGGTATTTTGGTGTGTACATTTTTTAATTTACTAAAAACATCACCTGTGTTTTCTTTTATTTTTTAGAGCATGCATTGTTTATAATTTTGTTCATCTCCATGTAGGCCTGTCACACTTCTGACTTTTAATACCCGTTAGATAATCAGTGATTATTACTTTTTCATTCTAGAGAAATAGTGAAAGGATCATGCCATATATTCTGATTGTCCAATAGAAAGTTAAAATCGGGTTCTGTTTTGTATTGCTTTGTATTGGATGTTATCTTTGTTTATTTCCAAATGTGAACATTAACTGCTTGCTTATTATTGAATTTACTTCGGCTTTAGGGATTCAATAAATTATATTCATAGATGGAATGATGGAATGCTAACTTTCATAACACATAGGGTATGGTTTCATAACACTTATTGAAGCTTTGTTGATTCTATTAAGCACTCATATAACAATAGCTGAGTGTGATGAATTTGTATATGATATCTAGGATATGTTTATTGAAATGAAATGTGAAAGGATATCCTCTACCAAAGCTCAAAGATTATGCTACTTGGAGCTGGGTCCTTCTTCCTTTTTCAACGTGGTATTATTTTACCTCTCTAAGAAAATGAAAGAGAAGGAAGACTGAAAGGAGTTGCTATTATAAAAAATAGTAATGGTGAATTTCATTGCAATTTAGATGGGTTTTGGTTTAGGTGTTAATTTATGACTTGGGTTTCTCTTTACGATTGTCTTGATCTTTTACTGAACATAACTGTACAAATACACTTAAAAAAAAGACAACTCGCCGCAACGCGCGGACAAGTTTACTCGTAATAATCATTTGGGATTTAAAATCCAATAATCCTAAAGTAAAACTAAAATTATTTGAACAAGCAAACACGTGAGTTAAATCATAACTTAAGCTCGAATTGACTCATCTAAAACTAGACCCAACTTGACTCTTAACTGTTTCTAAACTATTAAAAAAAAATCAAGCTAGTCTCGTGTCACGGACTATTTTAACTACTCCAAACCGAATATATGTATTTTGTAGCTCATATATTGTTTTCAATAACTTTTTCAAAACTTTCTTCCATGTTCCTTCCCTTTTCACAAGCGACAAACTCTTCCAAATTATATTCAAACGCTCAAACTTCTTTATTCCAACCACCCCATCATGAATCCAATAACCTCACTATAGATACATCACTAACCATCATTTTCTAATCCATATTTTGTCATTTCTTAAGATTCTTTAAACCATTATTCTAGTATATAATATTCAAAAGATATTGGAGAAGTGAATGCATTGACGATTTGGATGTAGATATCCAATGTATTCAAACGGAAATTAAGTACGAATTCAAAATTCTTATTTCTAGAATAAAGAAGGAGACCACTAGCCAACAAATATATTTCTAGAACGAGCATGAGTAGGAAAGCTCGACCAATTTGTGGTGTTAATTTGTTTAATTATTGACTTTCTAATGCGTGTTTTAACGCGCGTATTCTTGCTCCTTAAACCTTGGCGTGCTAATCCTATATCAAGAATACTTGTAAACAAATAGTCATAGGTGAAATATCTCTCTATATATAACTAGGTTAGTAACCCGTGTACTACACGGGTTGAATAAATATTTATAATAATGAGATAAGTATAATAAAATAAAAAATGATATTAGATTTAAAAATTATGGATATGGATGATATAATTGTGAGATCATATCAAATAGTTATTTTATAGTAGTTAAGTTAAAAATACATTTATAGCAAATTAGAGTATTTCGTATATCACAGTTAAAAATAAATTGCTCAATGGTTTATTTTAAAGTGGTGTTGAGAATTACAATAATAAAGAGTTATTATTATTTAGGATTACTTGATTCAGAGAATGTTAAAAGATAATTAGAAAATGTTGAAGATGATAATTGAACTCATAAAAGTTACTTTTCAGAATATAAAATATAAAAGAGTGTTTGATATTTTTATATTTTAATTGAATAAATCAACCACCCTAATATATAATATTTCAATCAATAAATATTAGTAACTATTGTTACAAATTAAAATTTTGAATGTTACATCTCTTAATATTAGAAAATTCAAACAATTTATATAAATTTGGTAAGTTAGTTATTAAATAATTTATGTAAATATATAAGTAATAAATATTAACACAAATTCATAACTAATTTTAGTTAAATGTAATATTGAATTTTAGATTTAGAAAGTTGCAATATTAAATTTGGAAATTTTGAATTCTTAAATGAAAAAAATTGAAATTAAGTGTGGTGTTACAAGTGGATTGTTGAGGTGGAGGATGATGTGGACACCCTAGTAAAGTGACATGTGGACATTATTTTATTGCTTTATTAGAATGAAAGATTACTCATGCGGATTCAAAATCCTTTTTCAATGAAATCACAGATTTTTTGGTCTACTTTTGTTTGTATGGGGTGTTTTTTTAATTTACCTGTCTGTCATCGAACGGTTAGGTCAGCTCATAAAAAAAAGATAAAAAAAAACTCGCTTTGGCTGATTTGATTTGGTTTTCATTAGTTTTGAAGGTGATTTCAATCCAGTGATGAAATCAGAAACTTTTAAATAAGGATCAGATTAATTTATATATTGTTTAGATGCTAAATTTTTTACTGAGTAAAAAAATACACTGTAGTTTACACTTACTCTATTATCAAAGTTTAAACTTACAACCATTTTGTTCGCCTTCCCTTAAATTGGCCCTTCAAAACAAAACTAGGCACTAATATGTAACCATTAATTATTTTCTTCAATCAATGTACCATAAGTATTGATGTATGACCCAGTTTATTAGTAATTTAGTTGGTATTTGAAGGAATTTTTATAGACTAAATATGTATTTCTGTTTTAATAAGTAACAAGTGGGTCAACCCGCGCTTCGCCACGGAGTTGACCCGTTGGCATTTCCTCTTGATTCTGTGCTTTGCAAATTCAAAAAGATTTCTAGTTGATTTGTGATCAAGATATTGTCTGAATTCTTCAAACAATACATTCTTCAAATTAATGGAGAGGATTTACTTACCGCAATTTGTTTGGGATCCTGTTCTTGCAGGGTTGTGATACTCTTCATTTTTCTGTTACTCCTACATAAACAAAATCATTTGAGGTATAAACCAACAATGATTCATTAGCCCAAGTAAAGTATAGACATTCAGGACCATCAACAATTGGTATTCTTTCATTTTCAACAATTCTTTCTAAATACCATCAAGAAACATCAATTTTTATCAGCTACTTATAATCATATGAACGTTTAAGTAACAGATAAAATTACATCTTTAACATATAATCAGTTCCAAAAGGCAAAGTTTGAGAATAACAATATCACAAAAATGAAACGTAGCAAAAACCGATTAAAAGTAACGCATTTAAAAAACAACTCACAGAGATGTGTCGTTATCTATCAATCCACTATTTGATTTTCATACCCCCTTACACCTGATATGTATTCAAAGCTCCATGAAATGGACACCTGATTAATCAAAGTTTCCTATATTAAGAAATTAGAAAACGGTAAGACACTATTTCACTTGACAAAAATATAAGAACCTAAAAATATAGCACAACCAGATCAGAACATATAAGCTAAATGTTGTATCACCATTATTTTGGAAGCAGAGGATGCCTCTTCCGAATCCCCAATAAAATATTACCCTTGGTGATTGGTACTTACCTACTGGAAAACTGCAACTATATGGTTCATGGAATCATCTTCTAATAACAGGCTCTAAGTTAACAACATAAGCCGATATCCCAATTTGTTGGAGTTCTGGCAACCCATACTAAGTAAATTTAATTATACGCACCTTCATGTATAAAAACCGGCATATAGGCATATATAATGTTATGTCCCAGCCTCTAACTTACAAAAAAATGAAGCCATTGATTACGCCATATAAATTTTAGTTTCATATCTTCTTGATACCTTCCTGGTCTATGCCTAATGCTCACACACTTATTCTGTTATTCTTTTTTAGAAGTAGAAGTAGCCAAATATTTGTCCATTATCAAGAATCCAATTCATTATCATAATATGACCCATAAAACACACACATAAAGAACAATTTCTTTATAAGCAATCACGATAAGAAAAACCTATAAAACTGACATTTGAAAGTCGAAAAAGTTTTAACATTTGTGAAAAAACTAAATTAAATGGGTTAATCACAAATGCTTTCAAATGCTCTTTTATGAAAGTGTGGCTATTTTTTTGGAACTGTGACAATTTTGGAACTCATGTAGTTGGATCCCATGTTGATTGATTTATGGAAGTTTCTAATGGTTTCAGAACAGATTGTAACCAACTCTAAATATGATGGAGTATGATATTGACCCAATTAAATTTGATGGTTTCTTAGCATTTACTGTGAGACCCATATGAGGAGGCGGTGTTAATTCGGAGATCAGAGCACAAAAAATCCCATAAACCCTGCAATTACTACTGTAAGAAACAAAAAACTACAACAAACATATCGGCATTACCTTCCGATCAACAGCCATAAAAGACCAAACTTGAAACTCTTTAAGAGTCGTTCATGTCCCGCGCTTGAAAAGCTTGAAGACTCTTTACGAATGATTAGATTGCATCGATTTAAGGTTTGGGCCCTATGAACCCAGGCAACTGAATTGATTCTATGGACTGAAAATAGATAAAATGAATAATGAATCATTATATAATCCGTTATTTTAAGTCTAACACAAATAAGTTTTATGGGAATCTTAACAGTATACAGAAGTAATTTCATTAAAGTTAGTTCACCGAACCTGCAAATCTGTTTTTGTGATGCAGCAAACCTTCTTTTTGGCCATTTAATATATGGCAATTACTTTAGCCTCAGGGTCATAAGCCAAAGTGTCTCATAAGGAACTACATGCACTTTAATCATCTCACCATGTTCCATGCATGAGCCCAGTTTCTTTCCTTGCAACAGCTGCTTCTCTTCTATCTGCTTTAACTGAGGTAAAATACAAACCACCATACTTGGCCCTTCATCACAAAGACATGGCAAGAAAGCATAATAAAAAATAAAAAAAGTTACCAATTATGGAAGTTTGTAAAAATTAGTTGTTTCCATGTATGTATTCTTATGAATAAGTAGCATAAGAATCAGATTAATATCCTTACCATACAATATTTCATATCTGTTAACTTTCATGATTACTACAACACATTTGCTTCCAAAACTTACCATATTTGTAGATTGATGCAAAAAAAAAAAATCAAGTTATGTTCATTCGATCATCATTCATACATTTCTCCACCTGCAACAGCAGAACACAAACAATATTTAAAGAATGTAAGAGAGAAAAAAACATGTCCATCTAATTCAGCAAAACCTCATTGAAACTACCCCTCACTTACTGTCTCTAAAGTTAGCATTATGTCCAGTTGACTCTTTGAGAGAGATCAAGAGCACATGCAAAGCAAAACAAAACAAAACAAACGTGAGAAAGAAAAGGATTAATGACAAATTTATACGAAATTTAAAAGCCTGTGAACATTTAACTTTCTATGATCATTAATAACATACACTACTTTCAATCAAATTCCAAACTTTGATTTAATATTACAAAAGCACAGATTAACAAAGATATCATTACGAACCAGAGTAATCAAGATTGAGATCGATATGACAACACAATCTTGTTGGATATCAAGAGCCGATCAAAGAAAATAAAACTGATGTTATTAAGCTCTCTTTGGATACTCACCTTTTTTACCCCTTGGATCTTTTTTGCTCTGTTCTTCCTTACCTTCAATTCTTCCCTTGATTTCTCAAGATTGGTATCAACACCATTCTGCATCAATTCATTAAAAAAAATTAAAGATACAAACTATCAAGAGTAAATGACATATCATACTTATTTTATAAACAAAACATCTTATAAAACGTGGTGCTTGGTTTGCATCCCAAAATCACTAAGGATATATCATTTTCATTCACGGTGAAATCAAGAAAAAACGTGGTCGGGTCTGGTCCTGTTGAAGCGATCAATGACCAAAAAAAAAAAACCCATTAAATCAACCAAAATCATCGCCCCTGTTGAAGCAATCAAAACCCTAGAACATGCTGGGTGTTGAACCCCAAAACTAAAACTGACTGAAACCAAATATCAAAAATCGTTTCCAAAAACCCAGAAGAAAGAAGTTACTTAAGATCTTATTTTGTAAATCACAAATGAAGCTGTGTAGAAGGATCGGCCGGTGATACCCTGCACAAAATCAAAAACACCCACAAAAATGAGAAATCTAGTATCCAGAGGAAGAAGAAGGAAGAAAACTACCGATCGGATCTTGAGGACGGAAGCGAGATGCAAATCTCAGTTTTATCCAGAGGAAGAAGAAGGAAGAAAATTGTCCATCGGATGGTGGATGAGCAGATGATGGATGAAGGGAGAGAGATGATGAAGAATGTGCGGTGGTGTATTCTTGAAGAAAGCAGATGGATGTCAGGAGGTTTGGTGAAGCGAGAACGTGTCGGAGATCGCCGGCTGGGTCACCCCTTACTTCTTTGCGTGTGTTGAAATAATGAAAGAACCCATCCCTTATCCCTGATTTTCTAGTAACCCAAGCCTTCTAAACCTATCTCATGAAAACAGCCTCAAACCTATGAAAAATTACAAACATGCCATGTATGCATTAGGGACTTGTACATTATGTTTTAGAGATGGTACCATAAGTTGTCTTATGTTTATATAGGGTAATAACTTATATATATATATATATAGGGTTAGGTTCAAATGAGAACTTTTTCTTTTGAGAACTTTTAAAAACCATTCTGAGCCACTAATTTTCAGGGGGGAATCATTCAAATTCATGGGGGGGGGGGGGGGGGGATTTCCATATATATAAACTAGTGGCTTAGAATGGTTCTCAAAAGTTCTCAAACCAAATTGGTTCTCAAATGATCCTCTCCATATATATATATATATATATATATATATATATATATATATATATATATATATATTATAGAAGGGACCTGAAATACTTATTTAAAATATTAAATATTATAATAACTTATAAATAAAATAATAAATCTTATTATCGTAATAAAGATTTAAGAAAAATAGTATAATAATCATATAAAGTAAAACTACAAAGAAAGAAACTACAAATTTGAATAAAACAATCATCAATACATTGAAGTAAATTTATACTCAATGTTAAGATCTTATTATTTAAAATTCAATATATGATAGTTGAGTTTACTAATAACCAAATATGATCTTATTATTAATGAAAGGGAGCTACTATCCATACAAATACTTTTGTTAAATATACATACCATCTATGTGGCCCGTAGAGGTACCTATGATCCCATGAAATGTGGTGTCGACATCAAAGGTTGCCCGTAGTCACCTCAATGTTATTTATTCGGCCGTAGGAATACAAACGGGCCAAGAGTTTGGGCCATAGGTCTTCATGCGGGCCGTATAGATCCGAAACTGATTTTCAACTTTAAATTGTTGAGTTATTTGATTCGATGTAATATTCTTTCCAAACGTGTGTGTGTGTATATATATACATATCAATCATACGTTTAAAATTCATATTCGATATTGATTATATCTATTTGATAGTTAAATTCGGTTGTTGGTTGATTTATAAAATCGTAAGAGATGTGGTTTGAAGAACTATTTGGTGAATCGTCGGCTCCAAACGTAGGTGATAACCCTACTAATGTAGATGAAAACCCCGGTGGCGATTACAGTGGCGGTTACATAGCTCATAACACCGGCGGAGATTATGGTGGTGGTTATAATTACGACGCTAGTTATAATTACGACGTTAGTTATAATTACGACGCTAATTATATTTACGGGGGTAATTACGGAGATAACTACGCAGCCCAACGTGGTAGTTACACCGGTGCTTATGATGGCAGTTACGACACTGAATTTTCTTACAACAACAATAATAATGACAACAACAACATCGACAACAACAACAACGACGACGACGACAACAACAACGATAACAAAGATAACGATGACGATAGTTGGTATAATACCACAGAGTTAGAACTTATATATGCTTATGTAATTTAGTTAGTTAATTTGTCTTCACTACATGTCTTAGAAGTTATTTACAATTTATAGAATTTTTTTTTTAAAATCACTAAAACAGGCTACATGTAACCCCCATAAGATAAAAACTTTTAATAAATTATTGATGTAATAGTTTCAGATTCTTTTTTTCAAAACAAGAGCTGACTGAGTGGGCAAAAGTACGGGCCCGTCAGAAGGGTTACATTCTTGAAACCAAACGTACAATAAGAACAAAACTACGCGTGAGTTCCAAAAGATCTGGTTATGGTGTGCCGTATTGGTGAATACAAGGGAAAAGACAGTCAGAGAAAGTTGGGGACCAAGAAATTAAACTGCCCGTTCGAGCTTACTGGTGAATACAAGTTAGTATTGTACGGTTGACAATTAGAGGTGATACGTGACAAACATAACCACCAACCTTCAGAACATTTTGAGGGTCACTCAATGTAGTGAAGATGGCCGAAGAAGAGGTTACTTATGTGAGGCAGATGTCAAAGCAAAAGATGCAGCGGCGTCACATGCTATCAGAAATAAAGAAAAAAACCCTAATAACATGTGAGTCCCGAAAATGATTTATAATTTCATACAGAAGATCAACAAGGAAAACAGGACTGGTGACACTGGGATGCAGGTGTTATTCTCCCTTCTTACTAAAGGGAAGTACATGTACTACCCGCGAACCGCCCCAAGAACGAATAAAGTTGACGGGATATTCTATGTCCACAAAGAGTCCTATAAATGGTGAAGAGCATTCCCGCATCTTCTAGGCATAGACGCGATGTACAACACCAACGTCTATAAAATGTTGTACGTTTAGATGGTGGGTGTTACTTCAACCGAGGTGTTGTTTCTCGTTGCTAGCGCCTTCATAAGCATAGAGCGTCAGGAGGACTTCACGTGGATGTTGATGCGGCTGAAAGAAACATTTAGGGACAGCCACCTCGAGTCGTCAGTAATAATCACGTACAGAGACATGGCTCTCGGCAAAGCATGCGAGACCGTGTTTCCGAAAGCGGCATGGAACCTATGCAGGTGGCACATCGAGCAAAACATCTTTAAACACTGCAATCAAGGCTTCGACGGCAAAGGCTGGACCCAGTTTACACATATATGGAGCAAACTAATAAACTCCAACATGCCGATCAACTACAGTTACCGCTATAATAAAATGTACCGGTATCTGGCCAAATGTCACCCAAGTATGTTTCCCTTACCTTGTTTAATATGATATTTTT
>JBCNJP010000024.1:46875225-46894225 GCA_039602395.1 Deinandra increscens subsp. villosa | reverse complement strand
TTCCGCTGCGTATTAAATTACTAGTTAGTTTAAGTTAATTTACATATTTACTCGGTAAATGATTTGATAATTATTTAATAATTATTTAATTCAAATTTTTGTTGTTACCGGAAACCCAAATACCACTGTCGTAACCCAACAAACCGACCCATGTGTGTTCAACTAAATCGGCCTTCAAAGCGTTATATATTTCTCTGGAACGCATCATCGTCGAGTTTTCCAATCGTTCTTCCATTGTCACATATGACAGTTCCTGCACATGTTCGGGACGAAAGTCCATACAGATCGCTTTTCCTTTATCCTCCTTGATCATATTATGCATGATAATAATAGCACGCATACAGTCTGCCATCTTATCCTTTGTCCATAATCGACAGAGATTTTTTCGCAAAATATCACTTCTTTTTTAGATTACCAAAGAAGCACTCGATGTCCTTCCTTGCATACTCTTGAACCTTCTTGAAGTATTTTCTTTTCTCATCAATGGGGTCTTCAAAAGTCTTGACGATGAACGAGTACTCTAGATATATGTCGTCACCCAAAAGATATCGGTGTGGGTAGTAGCTTCCATTAGCATAAAATCCTTCTTTTATTACCCTACCCGATATGTAATTTTTAACTACTTGGACCCCTCCAACACATTGATATCATTGTTGGACCCGACAACACCAAACTTTGCATGCCAAATCCATCGATCATTTGGACATACGGCTTGCAGAATAACTGTTGGGGGTCTTCTGATCACCCCGTGTGTGTTGGCCTCTCCATGCGGTGGGCCAGTTATCTCAAAATTGAGAGAATGTGGTAGAGTGTTTGAGAATGAAAAGATATTTAAAAAAAAAGTTGGGTGAAATATTGTGAGAATGTGAGGTTAAAATAAAAGATTTTAAATTTTGGAAAAAAAGAAGAAAATACAAATCTAGCCATTCAACGACTAGAATTCTTGAACAATGTACAAACATGGCGCTATATTCATCACGCCTTGGAGGATTTTTTTTCACCCATAGCGCCTCGGGGTGGGGGTGCGGCGCTATGGGGCTCTATATTTGTCAATTTTGTGTGGGTTAACGCTCATTACACTCAGTCTAATTAATCACAAAATAGTTTAAATCCAATCATAGATCCAAACAATATCAAGAATGATCCATACCAATCAAACAGTGGCCATTTAAAATAGTGATAACATTAAATCATTTTCCAAGCTTCATTCTTTTCTTTTGTTTTCTTATTCTGCAACTCAAAAAATAAAATTAAGAAAAAAAGACAAGAGAACAACTAAGCACCGAAGTACATAATGCCATATTTTAGTTGTATGCACAAAGGCATGAGGTGTTGAAATCAAGTACTCACAACAACATATTTTTCAATCAAGGGCTGGAAGGTAGTTTCAAAACTCCCTCCTCACCAGAGATAAGTTCTTTGTTTACAACTACTATTTAGGCATTTATTCGATGGGCGTAATTGTCCTTACAATATAATTAGGGTTTCCCCTTGGGTGTATAAATAGAGATCATAGGGAGAGATTTAACACCTTAATCACTGTCACCTAATTTCACGAGCATGTCTCTCTCCCTCTCTAAATTCGTAACCTCCATTGGTTACCTAACCACCATCCTAATAGTACATCCTAAACGGGAACTCAATCAGCATACCAGATGGATTATCTACACAACACTGACATCAACGATCCGCCAAATATGTAATCTTTAATTTATTATCTGTTTATTTATCTTACGATTCGGGATTCGTTCAACATGTGGTATCAGAGTGAGGTGTTGATTAAACGAATCATAAATATGAATTCGTTCATATTCTTGCTACTAATGATTTTGAAATCAGATCTGATCAAGAACCCTAAATTTTTTTTATTTTTTTTAAAGATCTGTTTTCAAATCTTACCTAAAATCAAGCTATAGATCTGGAAACCCTAAGTAAAATCGGTTTCATGATCTAAAACAGTTTTTTATTTTCAAAATCAAACTAATATTTTCAAAATTTGACCTAATATTTTGATTTTAAGATATTTTTGATCCTAATCTATTTTTCGAAATATGATTAAACCCTAATCTGTATTAATCAATGCGGTTTATAAAATTTTCGAAATCTAATATGATCATAAATAATGTTTTCGACCCAAAATCTCAAGTTTTCGACCGGAAACCTCCAGGGCCGAACCGAAAACTCACCCGGACCGAAAACCTCAACCGGACCAAAAACCTAAACTGGATCGAGAACCTAGTTTTCGACCGAACACTCTGTTTTCTGTCAATTTTCGACCGAGAACCTAGTTTTCCACCAAGATTCAACCGAAACCCTCATAAATTTGGGGATTACTATTAATTGTGTTTTGTATAAACCTTATAAACTTACGTTGTACAAAACCTAACACCAATTAAAATCAGCTAACAAATTGACTTGTCTTATTTAAGTTAATAACGGACAACTAATAAGGTTTCAATTCTGGTCAAAGCTGATTTATTACCTATATAATGTCATTTAACTTTATCCTACAAGTCAACTTATTAATACTGATTTACAATAAAAATTAGAATAATTTATTAACTTGTCTTAATCATGTTGATGGCATCTTCTATAGTGGTAATTCTGGCCAAAGCTGATTTACTATCTCAACTAATGTCATCCAATTTTTATAATACAAGTTGACTTATTTAAATTAAGCTAATTTATTTTGCTTAACTTGTTAACATCTTTAAAATTTTGATTCTGGAAAAAGCTGATTCGTTGTTTTTGTTATGTTCATCAACTAAAATTAAGCATTCGCCTTACGCATACAAATGTTTCACTTCTGGCCAAAGCTGATGGGTTGTATTTGTATTCAGCGAAACTAATTTGTGCATAAAACTTAAGCGTATCATTTCTGGCCAAAGCTGATGTGTTACATTATTTTTTGCAATACCCTTATTTTGTTCATAATGGTTACGTGATAGGCAAGTAACCAAAGCAAAAACTGATTCATTTAAGTAAAGCCAAAAGTAGTCTATTATTTTGATGTTGTAATATACTATATCATATCCTCATTTGTTTAAATTTTGCCTTATCTTTGTGCCTTATTAACTATGCCTTAGTTTATGATAATATATTATTATTATTATGCCACTACAAGAAATCGAGATGTTTACCCACACATAATTTAGCTACACATACAAATGTGTGGGTAAATACCTACACATGTTTGTATATGTGTAGGTAATGGTTGATCATATATTTTCATAATGTCTAACATTTAATATATGTTGATAACAAGTGGGTCAACCCGCGCTTCGCCGCGGAGTTGACCCGTTGGCATTTCCTCTTGATTCTGTGCTTTGCAGTAATGAAGAACTCACCTACCATCACAGCTGCTAATTCGACAGGAGCAATTAGGATTTTGTAAAGCTCTAACAACAACGAAAGAAACAATGATTTTAATATGCGAACCTGACAGATGAAACGAAATATATCATCAAACCGAACCAACACGAAACTGCTGTGAATCACTGAATAAGTGAATGCTATCAACCTGCAACTAAAACAACACAAAACACTCTTCTCAAAACCCTAATTTACGAACTGCAGAAATAGAAATCCGAAAGAAACAGTAACAAATTAGGTTTGCCATCGAAATAAGCCCTGGATGCTGAAGCAGTAATAAAATCGATTCAATTAGAAAGATTGGCGATGGAACGAAATTGCATAGAAGAATCAAATAACAATAACAAATCTTTGCTTTCAAGTTGTATCATACCTGTACTCTGGCTTATGATTTCATGCAAGAGAGAGAGACGCAACAAAAACCCCAAAGAAGAAATAGGTGAGTTTATCCTAAACACAAAAAAAAATGAACCATAAATAATCAAAATAAGTTTTGTTCTTAATGAATACTCACTCTGCACATTCAACCATTTTTTCTGAGTTTAGTTCTCAACAGTCTTCAAGATCAGAGACTTCTTTTCATCCAAGTACTCACACACACACACAAAAAAAATAAAAAAATATAAAAAAAATTAATGCTTTGCAAACCTCAATCAGCTGATGATAAGTCAGCTTGCCAAATCACTTACCTGGTATTACCTCATATAAAAAAATCAGATCAGCAGGGCCTTTGCTGTCCATTATGTAAAGCTGAAACAATATCAAAACAGTTTAAAAGAAGAGATTACATATGAGAAAGAACTCCATATATAGCAAAATTAAGAACCCACAGCCCCAATAAATTAGAAATCAGGGTATATTAGCAAAAGGCATCCACATCCCAAATTACTTGAGAAAATGGAAAGACGTACTACAAACCGAGTTCAAATAAGCAGCACCTAAACAAAATCACACCATAATCGCAGCAAGATATACAGAATACACAACCTATACATCGATCTAAATAGGAATCATCACGTACTGGCGAAAAAGCATCCTTATCCCAAATTACATAACAAAATAGCAACACGAAACATAAATTGAATTCAAATAAATCGAAAAATGATATCACATAAGCGACAGATTGGCATGTGATTGATTACCACTAATCATAGCATTTAATCTCACTTTGTAAACTGAAGGACTAAAATCAATACTGTCAAAAGTGTTAGTTGATACAAAATATATATATATATATATATATATATATATATATATATATATATATATATCATAAAACTAATGGATTAAAAGCAGTAGGTAAGTAAGAAAAAATGCTTCAATTTGTCTAACTGCAAATTTTGCAACTGTTATTAACATACTTAATTCAGTTGAAATTTAAAGTAGGAAGACTCACAAATATCAGAGAGAAAAGCGACCTATTAATCCCCAACTTTCAACTATATCACGTGGGGTCGTAATATGAGATGAGGAACACAAATCGCCATTGTCAACGATCGATGAAGGAAGAAATGCAAATAACAAAAAGAATAAAAACACTTACAAACACATATATTGAAGAAGCACCTGCAAATAACAAAAAAGTTTGAGCATCAGATCAATATTCCTTGAACTTTAAAGTCTAAGTAACCATGAGATACGCATCTCCACTTTATTTAGTTTCTTATACTCGCAACATAAAGCATAATCGACCGTAAAAATAATTCGGAAACAAATACAATGGAAATGACAACCCACCATCACTATAACCTAGGAACAGCTAGAATTGTTATTGAACCTGCAAGTCTGCAACACAAAGATGGCATTCTAAACAACAAAGAAAATAACAATCAACCCACGAAACACCAAACAACTAAAATCGAACCTGCAATTGGGATCTTGTACATAAGCATGTACCTACAACATGTTAAACCTCATTCTCATCGATTGGGCGACATCTGAATCGTTAATCCTCGGGCGTAGACGGAGGGTGATTTACTTTTGATCATACAAATGTGTGATTAGCAAATAAATAAAAGGTGTTTAAGAAGATCAATTTACCATACATGAATATGCAATATCAAACAACTGATCTTTAAGAGCTGATAAATCCCAATCAATTAATCTGAGAATCAAAACAATTACTTCATCAAAGCATCATGTAGTACTTGTTTTATAACTCTCCAAATGCAATCCTAAAAAAATAACATAACACAAACTCAAATTTCAAAATAAGAAGATAAGCGGTCAAGTAAAGTTCACCAATTGAAATCCAAATATCAACACGTACAGTATCCAAGAACCAAAGATTTAGAAATTCAAAAACATAAAGGCAATAAGTATATGTAAAAATAAAGATGTCGAGAAACCCAAACCTGCAAGAATCAAAAACTACAAAATAGAACAAAGCAAAGCAATCAGTACATGGAAAGCTATATAAATCGGAAAAACAAAGCATGTGCGTATAAGAGAAATCATCTTCTTAAATAAACCCTAACTAATCGAGTCATTGATTTTGCTAAAGGTGAATCAAAAACCCGAGCCAGTGAAAATACATACACAAAAAGGAATCAGATTAAAGTAGAGAAATTAGGGTTAGATTTAAAATTGGAAAGAGAATGAGAAAAATACGTCTGTCACAGTAGCGGTGGACCGGTGGTGACGGTGGATTGAGGGCAGAATCGTGGTGCTAGAGGTTCGTCGTCTTTGTCTTCATATATATTCATATACCCCTGCTTGTACTCAATAGATCAGAAGGAATGACAGAATTTATAAAGATTAAAAGAACATACCAAGCTTGGCCTTGTTTCCGGAATGCATCTGCTTCACAGAGGCCATTTTTGCTACTTCTAGAACAAAATCAAACCCTTACTCACTGGCAAGTGGCAACAATAAACTCCAATGTTCCACCAATGCACTTTAACATGTCTATGAAACACAAAGATACAAAAATGGAGTATGGGTCAGATTCATCACAACCGTGTATGTATGTTTTTTTAATGGAAATAGCAAACGAAAAGACAAACCTGAACGGACCTATGTCGCCGATGGTAGGCGGATCGCCAATGTCGCCGAGGCCGATCGTGGATGAGCAGATGATGGATGAAGGGAGTGAGATGATGAAGAATGTGCGGTGGTGTATTCTTGAAGCAAGCAGATTGCGTGTGTTGAAATAATGAAAGAACCCATCCCTTTATCCCTGATTTTCTGGTAACCCAAGCCTTCTAAACCTATCTCATGAAAATAGCCTCAAACTTATGAAAAATTACAAACATGCCACTATCAAAATTACGAAAATGACATGGAATCCCTGATTTTCTGGTAACCTATCTCATGAAAACAGCCTCAAACTTATGAAAAATTACAAACATGCCATGTATGCATTAGGGACTTGTACACTATGTTTTGAAATTAATACCATAGGTTGTATTATGTTATTATAGGGTAATACCTTTTAGCCACGTCTGGCATTGGTATGAAAATTTCTTTCCAAAATTGTTGACCAATTAAATATCAAATTACCCACACATGTGATAAATTTTTGTTATGTGTAGGCAAATTAACTACAAATGGGTAAAAAACTAAAATATGTGTAGGTAGTTAATTATATTTCACATATCATTTGTAAATAAATATGTAGTTAAATTAAGTAATAAAATTTTGTTTTATATTTTGAATATGACATGGCAAAATAAATAACTATACATATTTCAAAATGTACACTATGTGTAGATATTGGATACATGTTACATACACAAAATATGTTAATTAAAATGCGTAGATAAACATAGAATGACATGTAAATAAATATTTAAAACAAAAATTAAAATATAATAAAAATAAGTAACTATCGACATACAATTTACCTACACATGTAAATGTGTGGGTAAATACCTACATATATTTTTATATGTGTGGGTTCTGGTTAATTATACGTTTTCATCATTACTGACACATAATATATGTTGGTAATACGTTTTAGTCACGCTTGACGTTGGTGGGAAAATTTCCTCCCAAAATTAGCGATCAGTTAAATGTGTGGGTTATGGTTAAAACTTTTAGTTTCCCTCCTTGCGTAGCAAAATTTTTGTTTTCCCTCTAATCTCAAAATTCCAATTTTTTAAACAACTAAAATTCAAAATTTCCCCCCTAACTTTCTCTAATCTAGGTCGTCTTGTTAAGCAGGTCTTCTATAGTTTCAAATTTCATTGTATGCTCTTCATAGAGGCGCTGCGCTATCCACATAAATTTGTTCATCGGCAGACTAATTAAAACCTTCTTCTTAAAAAGCACTAATTGAATCCAGAAGCACTCCAACCAGAAAGCAATCAGTGGTAACCAATTGTACTTTTTGATTTTCAATCGTAGTGTGACGCCCACTCCCAGTCTTGGTTCCAGGAGGGGTCACGTGTCGGATTTATTCATGAACACATGGTACAACAGAGATAACTAAGCAGCGGAAATTAAAAACTTTTCATTTACATATATAACGAGTTACAATAGTAAGGAAGATAACAACATAATCTATAACTAGATCTTATCTATGGCTATGCCAATCTACTACCGAGTCTTTCCTGATAGCTTGCCCATCTAATCTGCCCTTGCTAGAGCCCTTCCCTTGCTACTTTAAACATCACCGATACCTGACATACATGCTTTTAAAGGTCAGCTTACGCTGGTGAGTTCTAAGTATTTTAAAACTTTACCTTCCCTTGAAAGGTTTACCTCAAACATTTGGGCCTAATGACCCCTTCTTTATAAACATTTATCAGGTATAAAACATAACAGAGTTATACCAAAACATTTATCCTTTATCAGGTATAAGACGTAACAGAATTATACCAAAACATTTAACCATTCATTCTACTAAGCATTGTCTATTGGAACCACGTTAGTCCCTCGGGCAACCGTCGCCACCCGAAACCTTTCATAGAGTAATCGTCGTTACCCCGGGGAACCGTCATTCCCCGCTTCTGATTGTACAACCACCTTTTCCCTTTTCACTAGACAATATCCGCTTAGATTAAAACCTTTTCAATCTTTTAAACATTTTCATTCTTTCCAAAAGTCCATTCAAATAACCCTTGTGTTTGGACTCATAACATTTTCAACACCAGTCCATTACCCATATATATAAATAAGTGTTTCATAAATATGATGTTATGGGTCTTGTACGACAAGGCTAATAAGATCATATTTACCTGACACTTATTCACGTACATCGGCTTAGATCAAACATTCACATTTTCCATTTCTCAAAGCTTTATATAAAAGTTTTATCCTTTACATTACCCGTTTAATATATCCTTCCCGAAAAGTAATAACAGGTAATAATAACTTTAAAACAGTTATAGGCATTATAACATTTTCATGTATGTGTATCAACACAAAACAAGTAAAGGCATTTCAAATACTTTTCAAGTAAAGAGTTGAATATATATCATTGCATGTATATCAGCCCAAAAATATTAAAACATTTAAAACATTTAAAAGTGGGCTCATAGAACTCACCTTATTCTCTTAAGCAGTTAATTCAGAGAAAGTCTCCGCAATGCCTTCCAATTAAACCTAATTGCGTATTGTACGGCGTTAACGCAAGGTTTAATATAATAAACACTTCTTATGTTTATTTTAATACTTCATTAACTTAATAATACTTAGTTATTAAGTTTATTCCTTTTAGAGGTCAAAATGACCAAAATGCCCTTTGGGCCGTTATCCTTTTCTTTCGTTAATAATATGAAGACACACATTCCTATAAGTAAACGCTCACTCCGGGATCGCCCAGTGAGGGATGCCATTTCCCAGTTGGGATTTATGCGACACCCTCGCTTTTGCCAGAAATCCCAGTGTACAGGCGTCTACCCTTCCGGTCCGCGCGAACTTCTAATATCCGATTAACTCGGTATTTTAAATATTTTATCATTTATCCATTTTAACTTTATATATACTTATTATATATATAAACACAGTTCCATGTCAAAAATCAAGTCTCCATACCTTTCGGATTATTTTATATTAAACAATCATATTCCGAAACCCTAATTTCCCATTTTTCTCATTTCTTTATCAAAATCCATTTTCATTCAAAACTGACTTAGGGTATTATCCGTTATATCATTTTATAACATGCTTTAAAATTTCAAAGCTTAGTTCATTACCGTTTACTCGGGTTTGATAGAACCGTGTCTAGAAAACCCTAATTTCAATATTAAGCTCCTTACATATATTTTAACATATTTTAAATATGTTTTAATATATATTAAATATATTCTTTAATCTGATAAATACTTTATCATTATCGTTAACCTTTATATTAAATATATATAATTATATATATATTTAATATTTAAATACCATGTCCTTTTAATCAATTTTAATTAAATAAAACTGATTAGTAATAATATATATTTATTCGTCTTAAATATATATTTATATCTTTATCTCGTTCTATTATATAAACTTCAACTTAACAATAATATTTGTAATAATAACAAATATATAACGTGTTTACCTCTTGACGGGTCGTGAAACGAGTCCAAATAACCGAATAATAAAGTTTGTCCGATTTGGACAAATAAATAGTCCTTCCCGACTAGTTTCTTGTCACGAGCATTTCCCCGTTGTCGGTTTGTCGTTTGGACCTCGTTACGCCACCGAAACGTCGCCCGAAGGTGAAGACGGGTTAACTCGACGTCCCGTTTTCTAGCTCGAATTACGACCACCTACGACTGCCGTTAACAACCGTCGATCACCGCTACCATTCTCCGCCATCCCGAGTGTTCACCGTCGTTGCCGTCATCACCCATGGTCAACCGTACGTTACCGAAATTTACCCGAAAGTAGAGACGGTGGTGTCGGGTATGCCGGGTTTTGAGTTTACACAATTGTTAAACAACCGTTTACCACCACCTTTCATCACTACTAACTGCCGCCACTTGCCTCTTCTGTCCGGTGGTCGGAGACCTGCCACAGTCCCGTCGCCGTCATGATGCAAGATGCTTGGTTTTGCCGGACGTCGTAGGGATGGTCGTCATGAGAACGAACGGAGAGGGAGAGGTGGCTCGCCGGAAAAGACAGGGTCTGGGTTCGTCAGGGAGCCCAGCAGCTCCGCTGCTAGCGTTTTATGCCGGCCGGAGATCGAGAGGGTGGCTGGTTGGGTTTGGACGTCGCCATGCTTGCCGGGAAATCGAGCGGGGATGAGGCTGTTGTAGGTTGGCCGGAACGAGGGGAGAGGAGACTGGGTGTGGTTCCGTTGCAAGGCCGCCGGACCTCCGTCGCCGGTTCTGTTTCACCGGAAGTGGGGGACGGTTGTTGCGATTTCGAACGGAGGAGAGGGAGAGTACGATGGGCTGTACGGTTTCTTTTCTTTATTCTTTCTTCTCTTTCTGAATTTGTGTGTGTAATGTGTTTGTATGTGATTTCATTTACTTCAATGTATGCATGTATTTATACATGAGTTTTATCCAACAAATATTTGCCACGTACAAACGATGAGTAATGTTTTTGAATTGCTGAATCACAAGGAATTTCGACAGATAGAAGATTGAGAAGTAACGATCAAGTAATTCCTTTAATAGGGTATAATATTTAATAGGTAGGTATTATACCCGTATTCTATACTCGTAAACTAATATATTATATTATAAACGGCTTATAAAATTTCCCGAACACCTAAAATATTACGGGAGTTCAAAAAAATATGATCGTAATATTTATTCTTCGGTTATAACACAAACCGGTAAATATTTATTTAGTTACGAGGTAGAAGGCGTCGTCGCGATCTCGGTCGTTTGACAAACCGAATACGTCATCTGGACTGAAGTACTTCATAGATATTATAATAATTATTTATACTTTGCCGAGGCGTTATAATCATCTCGAACGGCTAACCGAATTGATTTCGGTTATTATCGCGTAACAGCAATGGTTACCGATTTCATCGTTTTTCGTGCCGAACATCGCAAACATATTTATAACGATTATAAATCAGGTACTTAGCAATACCTGAGATTTTGTTTTCGCCTCGGTATTATTTTAGTGACGTTCGTGCTTTAATTACGGTTATTACAAACCGGGCCCAAATCACTATTTTGCGTTTTCCCGCTTCGTTATAACTTGGATTTAAGATCCGTTTACGCCCACGATCTTTATTTCTCGTTATCTACCATATTCTAATAATTCGACTCTTGACGTTTCCTCGAATGTCGTGCCGAATATTCGTACGTGAATCGTGACGTTTCTCTATTATACGTATATATATATACTATATTACATGCATTTCAGCTACTTAACAAATATAGCATACGTATATAATTTAAGTCATAAAATTTTGGGGTGTTACAACTCTACCCCCTTTAAAAAGGTTTCGTCCTCGAAACTTGCTCAAACTGTGGTTTAACTCACAATGAGTTCATTACCTTTTCACCTTTTCTTTCATTTCCCGGATTAATCCGGAAACTTTTCTATGCATCTAATGCATCCATATCATATGAACCATCTGGTTCCAGGGCTACGATTTTAACATCGTAACAAACTTTCTATGACCATCTATCATTTAACTCTATTACCTATAAGGTAATACTTTAACTATTCTATTCACGAAATCCTGTTCACAATTTGAATGTGAACCGCATGCTAGTACTCTTAGGAACGTATCCCTAACGAACAATCTAGCTAACGATTTAGGAGAAATACGTTTCTCAAAATAAAGGAACTATTTCTTTTATCAATCACATACTATCTAGGCGGTGTCATAACTCTTTAGCTACATATAGGGTAGTCTGATTATGAATCCCATCGGAATTTGCTTCGAATTTCCTAAAGTTGAAATTTATCGTGAAGCTTCTTTCATTCTGCTTTAACCTTCTGCGTACTTTAAACATTTATCCGTATGCTATAAGATTTGAACTTCTCTTCTGGACATCAACAGTCCCTCAGTCACTCGTTAGTAAATGATATGTATTCATGAATGCTACTTATTCGTTTTCCATAGTGGCCCGTAATATCTACCTGTACGAGACTAATTCTAGTGCCACTTCTGGTTGTACCTTAGGTGTATATATATAGGATGTACCAGCGGCGTATCCACCACACCCTGGATATAACTAGAGGCGTACTATTACTAGTCTGGTGTAGGGCGATATTACTATTCTAACCACAACAAAATCAGTATAATTCATGACTATCTATTACTTACTTAAATAACCAACTTGGACATTCTGCGTACAACCTCGTTTGTTGTTTGCATCTCTTGAGTGTAAACACTTTTGCTGCAATTTCCCTTTTCCATTAGGCCTAATCGGTAATGATCGTACCGATGCCCAAGTTAATCACTTCATTTCATGTCTGCTACTGATTAGGATTCCAAAAGGACTTGACATCTTCTTAGTCAACCTAATGGTGTTACATCCTTGGAACGTCTTAGCGGCTTCAGGTGTATTAGCATAGCCTCTCTCTTTTCCTGGTCCTCAGTACTTCCTTCCAATGCTTCATGCATTCTTCATCATTCTTGAGAACTTTTAGAACGTCATTCATCAGCATGCTCATTCAAGTCAACACTACTAATCACTTGTAATGATTATTTTGCTTCCAAAAAGTCGTTCTCTTACAGTTTCATTCTTACTCCTTTAGCTGGTGCTAATCTGATCTCAGATCATGTTTGAGGAATCGTCTTGCTCCTTGTAGTTGTCTGAATAGCTTGTTGATTCTTAACAAAGGATATCTGCTTTTCACTGACAGCTTCTTCTTGCAGTCTACGCATATCCTTGGCTTCCATCCTTTGTCTTGAAATTGCTGGAGTATCCTAAGGCGATATATTTGGTCTAAAGAAATCTTCTGGCTTCTGTTGGAGATAACTGGTTCGGTGTTTCTACTTCTGGCGTAGTTGCTTCTAATGTTGTTGTTGCTGGTGTTGTTGCTTCTAGCGTTGCTTTTGACGTTGCTTTTGATGTTGCTGCTTCTGGCGTTGCTTTCAACGTCGAGTTGATTGTGGAACCCCATTTCTTGATCTGACGAGTTGCTAATTGGATTCACTGGTACGTTCTTCGGCTTCTTGGTTTTGCTTCTGAGTCAATGGCATACATCGAGTATGACTTACCTCTTGACCCATGTACTTACACGTTTTGTAATCTTTACTGCCAAGCCATTACGATCCTTGCATATGAAGTTGAGTCTTCCTCCCGTTACAGATGAGTTACGTGTAGCATCTCACGAGTCAATTCATTCAACGTCTAAATTTACTTTATCATTACCATCAGCTGGGAATTGATCTTAAGAAGAACATTTGTCAAATACTGATCATTTACTCGCATCGTTGTAATACATTGTGTGACAATTCCTAATATCGAATTCAAACCTCAAAGTTTGCCATTGCTGCTAATTTCGAATCGTCAGGCTCGTCTGCGCATCAACATTCGTCTTGAGGTCATTTATCTTGACGTCTTTGCATTTATCCTAAGGAATACGTAATCTTAAGCTTTCTAAGGTAGCTTGACTACGGGATTCCTTGACAATGTTTTTCCTCTCCTTATGCTGGAATTCTTCTTCGTGTAGCTCATCCAATCATCATGTGCTTTTATCATGCCATTTGTTGAAGAACAGCATCCCTTAGGACGTAAGTTCTTCTTGGTCTACTCTAGACCTCCATATTCCTAAGCTCGTGGATTCTCGATCCAGCTTGTGGTGACCTTCATCATCTTTCTTTGAGCCATTCAACTACTAGTTTCTGCTTCGAGCCTTCCGGCCAATCACTTATAGTGATGGTCTTCTTGAAGGTAGCAACGTAGCTTGGAACGTCGTTTCCACTATTCTTGTCGTAGCAACTTTCATTTCTTCTTTACCATGATAGTGTCTATCACGTCTACAGTTTCCTTGCTTTAAGGTGACATTCTAGGCTTGTCTACACCTCTTTTCATCTTCAACGGTTCCTGAGTTCTTCAATGTAATTCCTATAATGACGTTTCTCGCACATCTGGCATATCGGCCTTCTTTGTTCAGAAGCTCCTTTAGCCTTCTTGTGGAATTCGTCGTCATTGTCTTCAAGATCTGTTTCATCCTCGTACCGTTTCCGTTTACCTTTCATCGGGAGTCTATTTCTACCAGAAGCTTCCTCGGGACTAGCTCCACTAGCGGTCGCTTTATTGGACATTCTCCTCGTCAAAGCTTCCGGAAATTGATTAACAATCGATAGCAACGTAACCTTCAATGCTTCTGCCACTATTTCTAAGATAACGACTTTCATTTCTTTACTGAAGGTACTCATCTTTACTGACATCAGATTTCGTATCGGATGTTCTATTCGCATTTCTATCATGACTATCATTTCTAGTCTTCTGATCTTACGATCAAAATAGTCTGACACTTTAGAACTCATGTGACGCGAAGTCTCCAAATTTTGAATTCATGATAATTATATACGTGCACTTATATAATTATGATGCGTTCAAAACCCAGTTATTCTCATCACAGTCATCCCTGGTGTCCGTTCTATTCTTTTCATCCCTTACCGGTAATTCAAAAATTGGTCTTTTAAAACTACCTTTCTCTAGGCATTCTTTACAAGTTATTGACCACGTATCTCACTGTCAATTAACCTACCCCGCACTAGGCCACACAACAGTTAGAACCTATGATATGTTTATTTGGGTAAAATACCAAATTGCAGTAGCTAATTGCAATCGTGTATTCCCCGTACTTGCATATCCTAAGTTCTATCTCCTATGTTCCTCGTGCAACATTTTTCCTATGGGCATGACTATCCTGACTGGCATTTACATTCCCTATCTTACCTTACTTTGTTTACCAAGAGTCCTAGTTTAAGTCTAGATACCGTGCTAGTATCTAAATCTCTTAAACCAAAGCTCTGATACCAACTTGAGACGCCCACTCCCAGTCTTGGTTCCAGGAGGGGTCACGTGTCGGATTTATTCATGAACACATGGTACAACAGAGATAACTAAGCAGCGGAAATTAAAAACTTTTCATTTACATATATAACGAGTTACAATAGTAAGGAAGATAACAACATAATCTATAACTAGATCTTATCTATGGCTATGCCAGTCTACTACCGAGTCTTTCCTGATAGCTTGCCCATCTAATCTGCCCTTGCTAGAGCCCTTCCCTTGCTACTTTAAACATCACCGATACCTGACATACATGCTTTTAAAGGTCAGCTTACGCTGGTGAGTTCTAAGTATTTTAAAACTTTACCTTCCCTTGAAAGGTTTACCTCAAACATTTGGGCCTAACGACCCCTTCTTTATAAACATTTATCAGGTATAAAACATAACAGAGTTATACCAAAACATTTATCCTTTATCAGGTATAAGACGTAACAGAATTATACCAAAACATTTAACCATTCATTCTACTAAGCATTGTCTATTGGAACCACGTTAGTCCCTCGGGCAACCGTCGCCACCCGAAACCTTTCATAGAGTAACCGTCGTTACCCCGGGGAACCGTCATTCCCCGCTTCTGATTGTACAACCACATTTTCCCTTTTCACTAGACAATATCCGCTTAGATTAAAACCTTTTCAATCTTTTAAATATTTTCATTCTTTCCAAAAGTCCATTCAAATAACCCTTGTGTTTGGACTCATAACATTTTCAACACCAGTCCATTACCCATATATATAAATAAGTGTTTCATAAATATGATGTTATGGGTCTTGTACGACAAGGCTAATAAGATCATATTTACCTGACACTTATTCACGTACATCGGCTTAGATCAAACATTCACATTTTCCATTTCTCAAAGCTTTATATAAAAGTTTTATCCTTTACATTACCCGTTTAATATATCCTTCCCGAAAAGTAATAACAGGTAATAATAACTTTAAAACAGTTATAGGCATTATAACATTTTCATGTATGTGTATCAACACAAAACAAGTAAAGGCATTTCAAATACTTTTCAAGTAAAGAGTTGAATATATATCATTGCATGTATATCAGCCCAAAAATATTAAAACATTTAAAACATTTAAAAGTGGGCTCATAGAACTCACCTTATTCTCTTAAGCAGTTAATTCAGAGAAAGTCTCCGCAATGCCTTCCAATTAAACCTAATTGCGTATTGTACGGCGTTAACGCAAGGTTTAATATAATAAACACTTCTTATGTTTATTTTAATACTTCATTAACTTAATAATACTTAGTTATTAAGTTTATTCCTTTTAGAGGTCAAAATGACCAAAATGCCCTTTGGGCCGTTATCCTTTTCTTTCGTTAATAATATGAAGACACACATTCCTATAAGTAAACGCTCACTCCGGGATCGCCCAGTGAGGGATGCCATTTCCCAGTTGGGATTTATGCGACACCCTCGCTTTTGCCAGAAATCCCAGTGTACAGGCGTCTACCCTTCCGGTCCGCGCGAACTTCTAATATCCGATTAACTCGGTATTTTAAATATTTTATCATTTATCCATTTTAACTTTATATATACTTATTATATATATAAACACAGTTCCATGTCAAAAATCAAGTCTCCATACCTTTCGGATTATTTTATATTAAACAATCATATTCCGAAACCCTAATTTCCCATTTTTCTCATTTCTTTATCAAAATCCATTTTCATTCAAAACTGACTTAGGGTATTATCCGTTATATCATTTTATAACATGCTTTAAAATTTCAAAGCTTAGTTCATTACCGTTTACTCGGGTTTGATAGAACCGTGTCTAGAAAACCCTAATTTCAATATTAAGCTCCTTACATATATTTTAACATATTTTAAATATGTTTTAATATATATTAAATATATTCTTTAATCTGATAAATACTTTATCATTATCGTTAACCTTTATATTAAATATATATAATTATATATATATTTAATATTTAAATACCATATCCTTTTAATCAATTTTAATTAAATAAAACTGATTAGTAATAATATATATTTATTCGTCTTAAATATATATTTATATCTTTATCTCGTTCTATTATATAAACTTCAACTTAACAATAATATTTGTAATAATAACAAATATATAACGTGTTTACCTCTTGACGGGTCGTGAAACGAGTCCAAATAACCGAATAATAAAGTTTGTCCGATTTGGACAAATAAATAGTCCTTCCCGACTAGTTTCTTGTCACGAGCATTTCCCCGTTGTCGGTTTGTCGTTTGGACCTCGTTACGCCACCGAAACGTCGCCCGAAGGTGAAGACGGGTTAACTCGACGTCCCGTTTTCTAGCTCGAATTACGACCACCTACGACTGCCGTTAACAACCGTCGATCACCGCTACCATTCTCCGCCATCCCGAGTGTTCACCGTCGTTGCCGTCATCACCCATGGTCAACCGTACGTTACCGAAATTTACCCGAAAGTAGAGACGGTGGTGTCGGGTATGCCGGGTTTTGAGTTTACACAATTGTTAAACAACCGTTTACCACCACCTTTCATCACTACTAACTGCCGCCACTTGCCTCTTCTGTCCGGTGGTCGGAGACCTGCCACAGTCCCGTCGCCGTCATGATGCAAGATGCTTGGTTTTGCCGGACGTCGTAGGGATGGTCGTCATGAGAACGAACGGAGAGGGAGAGGTGGCTCGCCGGAAAAGACAGGGTCTGGGTTCGTCAGGGAGCCCAGCAGCTCCGCTGCTAGCGTTTTATGCCGGCCGGAGATCGAGAGGGTGGCTGGTTGGGTTTGGACGTCGCCATGCTTGCCGGGAAATCGAGCGGGGATGAGGCTGTTGTAGGTTGGCCGGAACGAGGGGAGAGGAGACTGGGTGTGGTTCCGTTGCAAGGCCGCCGGACCTCCGTCGCCGGTTCTGTTTCACCGGAAGTGGGGGACGGTTGTTGCGATTTCGAACGGAGGAGAGGGAGAGTACGATGGGCTGTACGGTTTCTTTTCTTTATTCTTTCTTCTCTTTCTGAATTTGTGTGTGTAATGTGTTTGTATGTGATTTCATTTACTTCAATGTATGCATGTATTTATACATGAGTTTTATCCAACAAATATTTGCCACGTACAAACGATGAGTAATGTTTTTGAATTGCTGAATCACAAGGAATTTCGACAGATAGAAGATTGAGAAGTAACGATCAAGTAATTCCTTTAATAGGGTATAATATTTAATAGGTAGGTATTATACCCGTATTCTATACTCGTAAACTAATATATTATATTATAAACGGCTTATAAAATTTCCCGAACACCTAAAATATTACGGGAGTTCAAAAAAATATGATCGTAATATTTATTCTTCGGTTATAACACAAACCGGTAAATATTTATTTAGTTACGAGGTAGAAGGCGTCGTCGCGATCTCGGTCGTTTGACAAACCGAATACGTCATCTGGACTGAAGTACTTCATAGATATTATAATAATTATTTATACTTTGCCGAGGCGTTATAATCATCTCGAACGGCTAACCGAATTGATTTCGGTTATTATCGCGTAACAGCAATGGTTACCGATTTCACCGTTTTTCGTGCCGAACATCGCAAACATATTTATAACGATTATAAATCAGGTACTTAGCAATACCTGAGATTTTGTTTTCGCCTCGGTATTATTTTAGTGACGTTCGTGCTTTAATTACGGTTATTACAAACCGGGCCCAAATCACTATTTTGCGTTTTCCCGCTTCGTTATAACTTGGATTTAAGATCCGTTTACGCC
>JBCNJP010000024.1:46848933-46874725 GCA_039602395.1 Deinandra increscens subsp. villosa | reverse complement strand
TTAGCTAGACTGTTCGTTAGGGATACATTCCTAAAAGTGCTAGCAACAGTTATATAAATGTGGTTCACATTTAAATTGTGAACAAGACTTCGTGAATAGAGTAGTTAAAGTATTACCTCATAGGTAATAGAGATAAATGATAGATTGTCATAGAAAGTTTGTTACGATGTTAAAATCGTAGCCTAAGAACCAGGTATGGTTCATATGATATGAATGCATTAAATGCATAGGAAGGTTTCCGGATTGTTCCGGGAAAGAAAGGTGAGGTAATGAACTCATTGTGAGTTAAATCACAGTTTGAGCAAGTTTCGAGGACGAAACCTTTTTAAGGGGGGTAGAGTTGTAACACCCCAAAATTTTATGACTTAGATTATATACGTGTGCTATATTTGTTAAGTAGTTGAAATATATGTGATATAATATATATACGTAGAATAGAAAAACGTCACGATTCGCGTACGAATATTCGACACGACATTCGAGGAAACGTCAAGAGACGAATTTATAGAATATGGTAGATAACGAAAAATAAAGATTGTGGGTGCAGACGGAACTCAAATCCGAGTTATAACAAAGCGGGAAACCGCAAAATAGCGATTTAGGCCCGGTTTTAATAAACTGTATTTAGGCACGAACGTTACTAAAATAACACCGAGGCGAAAACAGAACATCAGGTATTGCTAAATACTTGATTTATAATCGTTATAAAAAAATATTTACGATATTCGGCACGAAAAACGGTGACATCAGTACCCGTCGTCGTTACACGATATTAGCCAGAATAAGTTCGGTTAGCCGTTCGGGATAGTTTTAGCGACACGGCAAAGTATAAATAATTATTATAATATTTGTTAATGATTATGGTCGAGACAACAACTTCGGTTGACGAAACGGCCGTGATTGTTACGCCAATTGAACACACGCTTTCACCGTGTAATTAGATAAATATTCACCGGTTGACGTTACAACCAAAGAATAAATATAATAATTATATTTATTGAACCCCCGTAATATTTTAGATGTTCAAAAATTTTATAAACTGTTTAATATTATTTTACGGGTTTAAAGTACGGGTATAATACCTACTCATAAAAGGTTATACAATATTAAATTAAAATACCTTTTGCTTGTTCGCTACTTCTCAATTAAATACCTGTCAATTAACATGATATCTGTCGAATTTAGTTCTATGATTCAGCATTCAAAATCGTTAGTCATACACCTACGTGCGTATTATATATGTAAACAATTTTCAATATAAATACATGCATTCCAACTGAAATCTAAACACAAACAAATTTCATTCAAATACAGAAACGGACAAAACAAAAAAATGAAATCAGAATGAGAGAAAGAGAGTGAGACATGAAGATGTCGACTCTCCTCCACCTCTCTCCGTTTAAAAATCGAGGCACCCGCCACCCTGGTTCTGATCGTTTGCCGGCAGCCCTCTTCTCCGGCGACTCCCCCAGACCGTCTCCTAACCTCCCTCCGATGAACCTAGTAGCAGCAGCAGCAACGCAGAGCCGCAAAACTCGGCGAGCACTCTCCCCCGTCTTTCTCCTCTGTTCAGGCTAAACCACCGGCGGCGAACCGCCATGGCCGTTACTGGGCTGCTTGTCACAGTCCGGCGAACCTCCACCAAACCACCATAGCGAAACCGACGCAGTACCTAGGCGAGTCTCCTTCTCCGACCCTCCTTCTGTTCCGACGACTTGCAACACCAGGCGACCTCTTTTCGTTAACCTCCGGGACAGCAGTGATGGTGGCGGCAGTTGGAGGTAGTTGATAGTGGCAGCCGGTTGAAGATGGTGGACGGCAAAGGTGGTGGTTACAAGATGAAATGGGATTAAACCCGCTAAAAACCCGCTAAAACCGTTCTCTCTTTCGGTTGGTTTTCGGTGACGCTCGGTTGGAGACGAGAGAAAACAACAATGAAGGTGAACACTCGGGATGGCGGAGAATGGTGGCGGTGATTGGCGGTTGTTAACGGCAGCCGTAGGTGGTCGTAATTCGTGCTAGAAAAAGGGACGTCGAGTTAACCCGTCTTCACTTTCGGGCGACGTTTCGGTGGCGTAACGAGGTCCAAACAACAAACCAACAACGGGGAAATGCTCGTGACGAGAAACTAGTCGGGAATGACTATTCGTTTATCTAAAACGAACCACTTTATTATCTTGGTTATTTTGGACTCGTTTCACGACTCGTCAAGAGGTAATCACGTTAAATATTTGTATTATTACAAATATTATATTTTAAGTTAAAGTTTATATCAAATCATCATATAACGGGATAAATGATATAAATATATATTTAAAACGAATAAATATATATAATTATTAATCAGTTTTATTTAAATAAAATTGATTAAAAGAAAAGATTTAAATATTAAATATATATATATAAACATATATATTTAATATAAAGGTTAACGATAATTATAAAGTAATTATCGGGTTAAAGAATATTTAATATATGAAACATATTTAAAATATGTTAATATATATATGTAAGTGTTGAAATGAGAAATTAGGGTTTTCTAGACACTGTTCTATCAAACCCGAATAAACGGTAATGAACTAAGCTTTGAAATTTTAAAGCGTGTTATAAAATGATATAACGGATAATACCCTAAGTCAGTTTTGAATAAAAATGAGTTTTGATAAAGAAATGAGAAAAACGGGAAATTAGGGTTTCGGAATATGATTGTTTAATATAAAATAATCCGAAGGGTATGGAGACTTGGTTTTTGACATGGAACTATGTTTATATATATAATAAGTATATATAAAGTTAAAATGGATAAATGATAAAGTATTTCGAATACCGAATTAATCGGATATTTAGAAGTTCACGTGGACCGGAAGGGTAGACGCCTGTACACTGGGGTTTCTGGCAAAAGCGAGGGTGTCGCATAAATCCCAACTGGGAAATGGCATCCCTCACTGGGAGATCCCGGAGTGAGCGTTTACTTATAGGAATGCGTGTCTTCATAATTATCAATAAAATATAAGGATAATGGCCTAAAGGGCATTTTGGTCATTTTGACCTTTAAAAGGAATAAACTTAATAACTAAGTATTATTAAGTTAATAAAGAGTTAAAATAAACATAGGAAGTGTTTATTATATTAAACCTTGCGTTAACGCCATATAATACGCGATTAGGTTTATTGGAAGGCATAGCGGAGATTTTCTCTGAATTAACTGCTTAAGAGAATAAGGTGAGTTCTATGAGCCCACTTTTAAATGTTTTAAATGTTTTAATATTTTCGGGCCTGATATACATGCAATGATATATATCCAACTGTTTACTTGAAAAGTATTTGAGATGCCTTTACTTGTTTTGTGTTGATACACATATAATACTTATAACTGTTTTATAGTTATTATTACCTGTTATTACTTTTTCGGGAAGGTTATAATAAGCGGGTAATATAAAGGATGAAACTTTTATATAAAGCTTTGAGAAATGAAAAATGTGAATGTTTGGTCTAAGCCTATGTATAGGACTAAGCGTCGGGTAAATATGATCTTATTAGCCTTGTTATGCAAGACCCATAATATTATAATTATGAAACGCTTATTTCCATATACGGGTGATGGACTGGTGTTGAAATGGTTATGAGTCCAAATACAAGAGTTACTTAAATGGACTTTTGAAGATGAAAAGGTTTAAAAAGGTTGAAAATGTGGAACAGATTGAAAAGATTTTAATCTAAGCGGATATTGTCTAGTGAAAAAGGATGACTGTGGTTGTACAATCAGAAGCGGGGAATGACGGTTCCCCGGGGTAACGACGGTTACTCTATGAAAGGTTTCGGGTGGCGACGGTTACCCGAGGGACTAACGTGGTTCCAATAGACAATGCTTAGTAGAATGAATGGTTAAATGTTTTGGTATAATTCTGTTACGTCTTATACCTGATAAAGGATAAATGTTTTGGTATAACTCTGTTATGTTTTATACCTGATAAATGTTTATAAAGAAGGGGTCGTTAGGCCCAAATGTTTGAGGTAAACCTTTCAAGGAAAGGTAAAGTTTTAAAATACTTAGAACTCACCAGCGTAAGCTGACCTTTAAAAGCATGTATGCCAGGTATCGGTGATGTTTAAAGTAGCAAGGGAAGGGCTCTAGCAAGGGCAGATTAGATGGGCAAGCTATCAGGAAAGACTCGGTAGTAGACTGGCATAGCTATAGATAAGATCTAGTTATAGATTATGTTGTTATCTTCCTTACTGTTGTAACTTGATATATATATAAATGAAAAGTTTTTAATTTCCGCTGCTTAGTTATCTCTGTTGTACCATGTGTTCATGAGTAAATCCGACACGTGACCCCTCCTGGAACCAAGACTGGGAGTGGGCGTCACAAGTTGGTATCAGAGCCTTGGTTTAAGAGATTTAGATACTAGCACGGTATCTAGACTTAAACTAGGACTCTTGGTAAACAAGGTAAGGTAAGATAGGGAATGTAAATGCCAGTCAGGATAGTCATGCCCATAGGAAAAATGTTGCACGAGGAACATAGGAGGTAGAACTTAGGATATGCAAGTACGGGGAATACACGATTGCAATTAGCTACTGTAATTTGGTATTTTACCCAAATGAACATATCATAGGTTCTAACTGTTGTGTGGTCTAGTGCGGGGTAGGTTAATTGACAATGAGATACGTGGTCAATAAATTGAAAGGAATGCCTAGAGAAAGGTAGTTTTAAAGGACCGGTTTTTAAAATTACCAGTAAGGGATGAAAGGAATAGTACGAACACCAGGGATGACTGTGATGAGAATAACTGGGTTTTGAAAGCATCATAATTATATAAGTGCACGTATATAATTATCATGAATTCAAAATTTGGAGACTTCGCGTCACATGAGTTCTAAAGTGTCAGACTATTTTGATCGTAAGATTAGAAGATTAGAAATCATAGTCATGATAGGAATGCGAATAGGACATCTGATACGAAATCTGATGTCAGTAAAGACGAGTACCTTCAGCAAAGAAATGAAAGTCGTTATGTTAGAAATAGTGGCAGAAGCATTGAAGGTTACGTTGCTATCGATTGTTAATCAATTTCCGGAAGCTTTGACGAGGAGAATGTCCAATAAAGCGACCGCTAGTGGAGCTAGTCCCGAGGAAGCTTCTGGTAGAAATAGACTCCTGATGAAAGGTAAACGGAAACGGTACGAGGATGAAACAGATCTTGAAGACAATGACGACGAATTCCACAAGAAGGCTAAAGGAGCTTCTGAACAAAGAAGGCCGATATGCCAGATGTGCGAGAAACGTCATCATAGGAATTACATTGAAGAACTCAGGAACCGTTGAAGATGAAAAGAGGTGTAGACAAGCCTAGAATGTCACCTTAAAGCAAGGAAACTGAAGACGTGATAGACGCTGTCACGGTAAAGTAGAAATGAGAATTGCTACGGCAAGAATAGTGGAAACAACGTTCCAAGCTACGTTGCTACCTTCAGAAGACCATCACTATAAGTGATTGGCCGGAAGGCTCAAAGCAGAAGCTAGCAGTTTGAAGTCAAGGATGGTTCAAGGAAGAATGACGAAGGTTACCACAAGATGAATCGAGAATCCACAAGCTTAGGAGTATGGAGGTCCAGAGTAGACCAAGAAGAACTTACGATCTAAGGGATGTTGTTTCTTCAAATGGCAGGATGAAAGCACACGAAAATTGGACGAGCTACGCGAAGAAGAATTCCAACATAAGGAGAGGAAAAGCATTGTCAGGGAATCCCGTAATCAAGCTACCTTAGACAGCTTAGGATTACGTCTTCCTTAGGACAAATGCAAAGACGTCAAGATAAATGAACTCAAGACGAATGTTGATACATGGACGAGCCTGACGATTCAAAATGAGCAGCAATGGCAAACTTAGAGGTCTGAATTCGATATTAGGAATTGTCACAGAGTGTATTGCACCGATGCAAGTAAATGATCGGTATTTGACAAATGTTCTTCTTAAGATCAATGTCAAAGCTAGAGATAGCGATAAATAAATTTAGACGTTGAATGAATTGACTCGCGAGATGCTACGCGCAAACTGTTTGTAACCAGAAGAAGGCTCGACTTCATATGCAGGGATCGTGATGACTTAGCAGTAAAGATTACAAAACGTGGAAGTACATGGGTCAAAAGTAAGTCATACTCGATGTATGCCATTGACTCGGAGGCAAAACCAAGAAGCAGAAGAACGTACCAGTGAATCCAATTAGCAACTCGTCAGATCAAGAAATAGGGTTCCATAATCAACTCGACGCTGGAAGCAACGCCAGAAGCAGCAACACCAAAAGCAACGTCAAGAGCAACGCTAGAAGCAACAACGCCAGCAGCAACAACATTAGAAGCAACAACGCCAGAAGTAGAAACACCGTACCAGTTATCTCCAACAGAAGCCAGAAGATTTCTTTAAACCAAATATATCGCCTTAGGATACTCCAGCAATTTCAAGACGAAGGATGGAAGCCAAGGATATGCATAGACTGCAAGAAGAAGCTGTTAGTAAGAAGCAGATATCCTTTGTTAAGGATCAACAAATTATTCAAACAACTACAAGGAGCAAGACGATTCCCCAAAGATGATCTGAGATCAGATTAGCACCAGCTAAAGGAGTAAGAATGAAACTGTAAGAGAATGACTTTTCGGAAGCAAAATAATCATTACAAGTGATTAGTAGTGTTGATTGGAATGACGAACGCTCCTTCAATCCCATAAATCTCGTAACTAAGCATGCTGACAAATGACGTTCTGAGGATCAGGAAAGGAGAGAGGCTATGCTAATACATCTGAAGCCGCTAAGACTTTCCAATGATGTAACGCCATTAGGTTGACTAAGAAGATGTCAAGTCCTTTTGGAATCCTAATTAGTAGCAGGCATAAAATGAAGTAATGAACAAATTAACTTGGGCATCGGTACGATCATTACCGATTAGGCCTAATGGAAAAGGGAAATTGCAGCAAAAGTGTTTACACTCGAGAAATGCAAACACCAAACGAGGTTGTATGCAGAATGTCCAAATTAGTTATTTAAGTAAGTAATAGATAGTCATGAATTATACTGATTTTGTTGTGGTTAGAATAGTAATATCGCCCTACACCAGACTAGTAATAGTACGCCTCTAGTTGTATCCAGGGTGTGGTGGATACGCCGCTGGTACATCCTATATATATACACCTAAGGTACAACCAGAAGTGGCACTAGAATTAGTCTCGTGCAGGTAGATATTGGATCCTCATTCAACAGATCATCTTGATCAATGTTCAAGTGTTCAGACTGTTCACTTGTTTGATCTTGCCTGTTTGTTTTGCTAAGCCTTCTCTCAGCAATTTTCCTCTCTCTGTATTCCCTATATTTCTTTTGTTTGTTAGTCAAAACCTTTGGCACCTCATTGTGTGAGATGTCGGTTTGATCAACACTAGTTACTGGTGAGATTCTAGCCTTTGGATTTGAAAATTTGTTTGACTGGCTAGATCTCTCACTGTGAAATGCAACAGTGGCATTTCCACTTGAACTAGAGGGAATTTCCGGTTGAGAGTTGTGCTTGTTTTTCACAAAATTTTCTCTAGAGGTGGTCTTGCCTCTAGATGGGTTTCTCCTTCCTTGACCTTCAAAATGGTCATACTCATCAGTAAACTGAACCCTGGGTCGTTGTTTAGGTGCAGTAACTGATCTCAGTGTTTTGGAGCTTTCCGGTTGAACTTCATTTCCGGTTGAAAATTTTTCCGGTTGAAGTTCAGCCGGAACCCTGTTCAATTTTAAGACTGAAAAACTTCCATTTTTGTTGTTCCCAATTAAAACTTTGTTTGACTCAGTATCAAAATATTTCAAAGTGTTACTTCTTACAGGTGAAGTTTTTCCTGTAGATCTTTTCTGAGTAAGAACAGTTTTGGGTTTTAACAAATTTTGGGTTTTGCTCAAAGGATTGAATTTGCACATTGCAGCCATGTGCCCTTTTTCACCACAGAAAACACATTCAAACATTTTCCTTTGGTAAGTGTTTGTGTTTTTGGCTGAATCTTCATTTGTGACCTGGTGGTAAGTTAACTTACCCATTTTCTCAGTTTCACTGGGTTTTGGCTGCTCAGGTAGTTTTCCTCCAACTTTTGAGTCTTTGGGCTCATAAATAGTTGGTGGTGGAAAAGCAACTTTTGGTTTTAAAACCTTGGATTGGTCAACAGATGCTGATGTGCTAGCATCTTTGACTTCACAGTTTAATAATGATTCAACAGAATTTGTTTCAGAAGAAGAGCATGTGGTGCTATCAACAGTTAGACTCACACCACACTCCTTCTGAAGTGCTTGGATTGGAGCAATAACAGGTGAATATTCCTTGGGTGGTTCAACATTGTTGTACCCAATACCTGTTTTCCCATGCATTACTCCATTCCAAAGTTTCTCAGCTTTCTTGTTAGCTGTTTGAAATTTGTCACAGGTGAACAAAGCATCTTTTAACTTAATTTCAAGAATGTCATTTTCTGCTTTTGTATCTTTTGTTTCTTGTCTTGAAACAGTTAGTTTGTTCAACAAATCTTCCAATTGTGTTTCCAAAATAGAGTTAGTCAGCTTTAATGCATCAAATTCTTTGTTCAAATTTTCAAGTTTGGTGATGTATGCATTTTCAGTTTTCTTAAAGCAAATTTTTAACTCATTCAGATTAGAAACTTCATCAATTAGATCAGTGTTATGTTTCCTGTACTTTGACACTTGTTCTATGCATGCAGGGCTGCATAGATTTTCCAAAACTTTTTCAGGAATCTCATTTACCTGTTCTGTTGAATCTTCTTTGGCCATCAAAGCATGGTTGATTGGCTCAAACTCAGTGACAAAGTCATCCCACTCATAGCATTCAGTCTGGTTAGCTACAGCTGCCACCACATTTTGATTTCCAAGTGGTTTTGGTTGTGTTGGCTGTTGGTTGCTGTTGTTGTTGTTCTGTTGACTGCTGCTGTTGTTGCTTCCATGATTTGATCTCTGTTGGACATTGTTGTTGTTATTCTGTCCATCTCTCCTTGGCTGCTTGCATTCCCTGGCAAAATGACCAAGTTGGTGACATTTATAACATTTAGCTTTAGATTTATCCAACCCAATTGATGATCCCTTTGACCCTTTATAAGTTCTTCCTGTTCTCTTATAAAACCTTTGGGCTCTTACAGAAACCATAGCTAATTGAGTTAAAATGTCCATTTCCTCTAGATCATCTGCCCCTATGCATTCCAAGTCTTCACGTGTGAATCCTTGAGATGAGTCAGTTGCCACATAGGCAGAGTGAGAGTTGTCAAACAATGTTGAAGAACTCTCTGAGCATCTAGTTGACTCATTGAAACTGACTGAGGGTGAGTGATATTGAGAAGAATTTGAGATCTTTTGAAAATCAGTTGTAACCAAAGCAGTGGTTTGCAACTGTGGTGATACCTCAGGAAAGTTATTTTGCTTAAGATTAAGCTCCATTTCATAAGCACTAAGGACTCCATGGAGTTCACTTAGTTTAAGCTTTTTGAGGTCCTTGCACTCCCTAATGCTTACTGTGTAAACAGTCCACATTGGAGGTAAGGATCTCAGGAACTTCCTGTTGGCATCAGCCTGTTCTATTGTTACTTCTACCTTTTGCAATTCATCAAGAAGTGAAACAAATCTAAGATACTGGTTGGTCATAGATTCACCAGTTTTGTAAGTGAAGTTTTCATATCTTTGTTTCAAAACATCCTTTTTGTTTTCCTTAACCTCACTAGACCCTTCATACATTTCACTGAGAGCATTCCACAAGCCATTTGCTGTCTTATACCCTTTAAACCCTACCAGTATAGAGTTGGGTAATGCAGCCTGGAGTGTCCAGTACGCCTTGTGATCATATTCAAGCTCATTATAATCAGTTTCAACATATTTGTCTAGTGGTTTTGGTATGTACACTTCGGCATCATCAGCAGATTGAACAGTTGGACTATAAGGACCTACAGTCAACCTGTTCCAAATGCGTCTGTCTAGGCTTCTAACAAAACCTTCCATCCTGAGTTTCCAAGTATCAAAGTCATCAGGAGTGAAAATTGGTGGTTTGTTAGAGCTACCATTTAGTGAACCAAGAGTTAAGTCAGTCATTGTGAAAAACAGTTTGTAAAACAGAAAAAGCTTGTAAAAACTCAAGTGAGCAAGTAAAGTATCAACTTTGAAGCACTAGAAGTCTTCAAAGTGTAGAGCCAAAGCTCTGATACCACTTGTAGGACCGTTGATTACTCAGAGAAATAATCAAAACAAGAACTCTTTACTTGAAGATCACAACCATGCGGAATAAAGTTGTATCATACTTGTTTTTACTTAAGCTTTGTTTTTCTTATACTTGTAGTTTGATTGTATTGATTGCATAAACTAGTGAACACAAGATAATAAATTTCTCGGTACTATTTGCATTAACTCAAGTTCAAACTGTTACAAGTGTAAGCACTGAAACGGGTACTTGTGAATGAACTAGCTAACAACTATAAATAGTACTAAGGAGATCAACTACAGCCGTTGATCTCATACGGGCTAATCTAACCGTACATGAAAGTCAAACAATAAACTTACTAAAAGAACATTAGTAAACATACAAAAGAGGAAATGTGCAAAATGCATTTATCTATAAGTAGGAGACGGCTAGGATGTGACTTTGGAAGAATAAAAGCCGTTGCAGGTCTGAATTCTGCAAAAGTAATCTTCCTGTACTTTTCCGGTTGAACTCTTTATACTGTTGGATAAAAGAGTTCACCCGGAAATGTTCTTCCGGTTGAGCTTCCGGTTGACAAAACTTCCGCTTGAGCGTTCTTCCGCGTGAACATGTCTTCAACCGGAAATCTTCGTCTTGATCCGGTTGACTCAGAAAATCATTTCCTTACAATATTGAAAAGTGGGATTATTGTAAGCAAATATCGAAAAGTTGGGATTATTTTATTCCAATTTTCCTTATGATTTTAAAAAATGAGTTTTTAAAAAAGTGTTTGAATTAATTTTTGTGGTAGGAAAAATCAGTAACTTGTTTTTTAATAAGTGTTTCTTTTAGCTTTTGTATGTAAAATAATAAAAAAATTGGTTAAAAAAAGGTTAAGTTGGTATAAGGTTAGTGCCTATGTTTGGGATTGTTTGTTTGAGTGAATAAGTGTTTTTTTTTTTAAATTTTTCAAAAGTGCTTATTAGCTTATGACTTTTAGAAAACTAGTTTTTAAAAAAAAATGTTTGAATTAGTTTTTGTAGTGGGAAAACTTAATAAGTTGTTTTTGAATAAGTGTTTGCTTTATCTTTCATATGTAAAATGACTAAAAAGATGTTAAGTTGGTATAAGGTTAAATGAGTATAAAGTTAAATGAGATGCATTATGGTAATTTAACACCCAATAAGTCATAACCAGTTTGAAAAGCTAGGAAATCTTGGCTTATAAAAACTTACTTCTAAAAGTGCTTATTGAGTTGTCAAATATATAAAACAATTTATTAGTTTTTTGAAAAACCAATAAGTCAATAAGTTATTTTTGTAAACAATGCCAAGCATGTTAATGTATTATATGTGAAACATAATGCATAAACTGGAATCTGCCGGTAAATTAAGTCGACTTCGGGTCTTGATTTACCAAGTCAAATGAGCTTTTTAAGTCCTTAATTTTTATGACAACTAGATATGTGTCTTAGTTTTCGAAAAAGGTAAAGATCACATTTTAACGACATGTCTAAGGTGTTCAAAGCATTTTATTCATAAGCAAATGCTCATCAAGTACTTTCCCGAACAATTGTGAGAAAACACTATGTTTGATTGACCAATACTCAATGAAAATTATCCAAATTATACAAGTTTTAAAGCTAACTTAAAGTACTTCATTTTGGCAAAAAAAGTTTACTTCATTTGATTTTGTGTGGACAAACTTATGATTCTTCAAAGTAAGACCAACATTTTGTCCAAAAACATCATTTTTAACCATAAATCTTTTTAATTGAGTTTGAGGTATCAAATCTCAATGATATTCAATGAAACCACTTATGTTGGAAAGTTAACTCTTCAAACTTAATTCTAGAATCAAGAATCAATCAGTTTTGATAAGTTTTCACCGAGATATGACGTGTTAAAGTCGAGCATTTTTTCGTATAAAAAACTGTTTCACAACAGTTTGATATTTCACATAGTTTTGCACATCAATCTTATCATATACATTCAAAGTCCCAAGCAAGAATATGTATTCATACATAATCATCAACTAGAAATCATGCATAAAACCTAATAGTACTTTAAGTTCAAGTTTTGAAAACCATTTTAAGTTTTATAAAACAATTTTTACAAAACTAGGTTGTTTTAGATGTTTTATCTTGGATAAACACTTGGATGATTCAAAACGACACGACAAAATACTTAGATCGTACCTTTAACACAAGGCTAGGAGATGAATCGTTATGGATGACGAAAAAAACTCCAAGGATACAACTGAACACTCCAACAAAGGTGACTAGTTCGATTCCTTCCTTTGTTTGCGATGGGTTTGGATCAAGTGGAGGTTCACGATGGCTTGTGGTGCCTCGGTGGTGGCTCATGGCTGCTCAATGGTGACTAGGTCACCGGTTATGGTGGTCGATCGGTTAGATAGAGAGCAGAGTGAGAGAGGACGAGATAAAGGAGAAAGAATGTGATGGTGTGATCTTGCATGCATACATACATCCTATATATACTACACCAACTTCGAACATCTTCATTGCATTCTTTAATGTCTACTCTCACAGGGGTAAGTGGCTAGGTGTAGACAGAAATCCATCGAGGGTTCGGGTGGATACTTTAGTTCATCGGGTTCGTTGAAAAATGAGGATTCTAATGATATAAGTTTCACTTCGTGGTTCAAGTCTGTGTGAAAGATGCTTCGGGTTTGTCCACTGGTTATTACCCATTGGTGAATAGCATAAGAGACGAACTTAATAATTAATGAGTACTTGACAAGTTTTATGGGCTTTTTGCAGGTAAAAACGAGTTCAAACGTAGGTATAAAATACCGAGTGTTCGTGTCATCCAAGATTGAAACACCTCGTTTTATTTTCGTTCTATGCGATGTTTCACCAATGTACACGGGTGAAATACAATGTCGTTTTTATAACTACAAAATTCATGCTTTCATGTCGTCATGCACAACAAGATAAATTAACCATGCAAGTTAATTAAATATGCGATAACATGCACAAAGAGATTAACTACTCTAGTTAATTAATACGTGGTTATATCTAAAGCAGGAAAATATTATTATAATAATAATCCAAAATTTTGCAGTTGTCACATACAACTAGGTGAAGTACTAATTTATGCTTTGTAACATTAGGGTTGGTGTGTTTTGGCAAACATTAGTACAATTGACTTTATAGCTACCAGTTTTGTTTTTTGTTTTTTTTATCATTCTGATGAGGGATTTGTTTATGAATTTCACATTATACATGTTTACCCGACGATGTTATTCATCATAATAAGGTTAAAGTAGGAACATCATGCTTGTGTAATCATATGAACCAACTAAAGGTGTCAATCTACATAGTTAGTGTAATTAGAGATTGTCCTATTAATGTGGTTTGTTTAGCGTGTTTTATATTAACATTGAAGTTAACAAGAATCATGTTTATGAGATTGATTTTCAAATTGCATCCAAACTTGAGGTACATGTGTATGAACTGTGTTACAAACCTGGAAGTGATCTTAATATCCATTCAAATTCTCAAGTTTATTGTTTTGTTTAGTTTACTTGCATGTCAAGTCTTACATTCAAATCAAACGAAACTAGATTTTCAATTAAGTCTTTAGCTCAACAATCAATAATCCATAACGACAAACTCTCTGAAGAATTGACACTCTACTTACCCTATCTAGTATATACGATGTTTAGTTTAATCTCAAAACATCTTACTTTTTATCGGAGTTTTGACACCGGTCATTTCTTCTTTTCGAAGTATACCTTTTGGCCATTAAATAAGTTTAAAGGAATAAATGTACTGATAATTTGATTCACCATTGTCGTAGTAAATGAAGGGAAAATAATTTATTTTTATATATATTCGATGTGATTTTTGGACTTGTTTTATGTTATGATAACTAGTTTTTAGTTACACATGTGTTGTTACATGGCTAACACATGTACACAATTAAGCTGCATTGCTATAACGTAATGTAAATAAAACGAAAAACTTATACACCTAAAAATAATAAAAACATATATGCGAACCACAAAAAACTATACACTTAAAAATTACCGTGAAATCTAAACTAAAACCAAGGAAACTAAACTTAAACAAAGGAAAATACTTCACACGAACTAACAAAATTGATATGCTGAAAGACAACGGTGTATAACTAAACTAAAACAAAGAAAACAACTTTAAAAAATATAGAAAAGAAACTAGGAAACTGACACATGATAAAGATGTTAGTATATAATTTGAAATGTTAGTATATAATTTGAAATTTGTTTATTTATTTATGAATGACTAATTTTCGAAGTTATACTATTTCTAGGAATTTGTTGAAACTTTTAAATTGATGATGATGTCACCTTTGCACAATGTCACACCCCTATGCACCCTGTCTGGTGCAGAGAAGGTGTGGGACCGGCTGTCTGTATCAGATCTCGTGGAAGCAACATAATAACATACAAATGAGAACAAATATACATCAGACAGTCAGTCTAAAAAAAAGCAGTTAATAAATTCTATTACACTTAAACTTAAGAGTTTAAACATTTGGGTCCCAGAAAACCCTAAGACTGACATAGCTAAACATACAAACGATAGTCATGACACATAGACACATCAACCCACCAATCTTTGGTAACTTGTAATCTGAGAGTCCAGTTACTTACCTGCAAATATGAACTAAAACATGTCAACAACATAAAGTTGTTTGTGTGACGTAGCTAATGACTCACATCCATTATTCAAATGTTTTAAAACGTGTGCCAAATTATGAAACAGAGCCCTATCTAAGGTCAACCAGCAACCAGGAGCAAAACTCAAACACGTGCACCCGAGTCCCCCTGTATGTTCCAAACATATATAACATATCTTCCCTAAAGCCAATGTTAGAGAATTCGGATGATATGTGAACCAGTGCTAATCCTATGGACATAGAACTATATATATGCCTCGTGGTAATCCAACCAGATAGGAGTTACCTAAATGGCCCGAGCTAACCCGCAAGGGGAAAATCACAACAGTCGACAACTTCACAGTTCATAATTCAGATATAACACATACATCAGCGGCACAGTTTAATCAGTAAACAATTGAACAAGTTCATATCGCAGCCTTGAAAACATTTAAGTTAAAAGATGAGGTAAAAGCTAACGACTCACAGATTTTCTAAGGAAAGTTACACACAGTGATGGCACGTAAATCCAACGTTAATTATCGATGCAACAATCCTATTATATATATATCATTATTTAATAATCAGAGTTTATATCTCATATTCAAGATTTCATTTGGTGATTTCCTAACATTTGTCCGAGAGTCATAAATCTAACCAGAATATTCAACATTGAGATTTTATAAATTTTAACCGGGTTTTTATACCAAATAATATTCACAGATTTATAACAGAATCATCTCATGGTTGAAAATCTCAACTCATAACTTTTATAATCAAATTTCTTTTTTAAATATGTATTCTGGTCAGGAAGGTTCGTGGACCGCGATTTTACAGTTTAACAGAGTAGCGGTCCGCGAGAAATGGAATCTTTCTCAGTGACAACTCACAGTCGCGGATCGCGAGTTTTCACAGGTTCTCCCTCACTGGTCCGCGACCAGTCCCCGACTATTTTGTCTTCTTCTGCAATTTTTTCATTTTACAGATTTGTCCAAATTTAAATATGGGGTTTTATCACTAAGGTTTCTAGTAGCCATTATATCCTTTTATAACCCTTTTTGAGGTTCATTTTTACACAATATCATAGTCACCATTTATAATAAAATTTGATTTCCATAATCAAAACTTCTCAAGCATCAAATATGATTATGTGACCTCATTTCTAACTCCATGGATGTAAATAAACTTCAGTTGATGAGAGATTTAGAGACCTTGAATCAAATTGTTGATGCATGCCATACAAATTCATTTTAATAGTTTTCTCAAGTATCTAAAGTTTAGCCATGATATTTGCTCCTTAATATACTAATTCCAATATGGTTTATCTACTGGAAACTCAGTGTACTACTATCTATCAATATTGCATATAAATAAAGATTACAACTTGCATGCATGAGATGTATGTACCTTGTGTTGTGAGACTTCTAACCTTATGCTTATTCACCTGAAATCCTCAAACTCAGCAGATGAATATCTTCCCATAGCATTATCATGTATTGAAACACATTTATAAGTGTTTGTTCTCATTAGGGGTGTTCACGGTCCGGTTTATACGATTTTTGGGTCAAACCGTAAACCAAACCATTAGTGACGGTTTTTAATAATCGAAAACCTAAACCGAACCGCTAAAAATTAAAACCGAACCAAACCGAACCACTACTTCCGGTTTGGTTTCGGTTTGGTTTCATGGTTTGCACTCTTTAGGCTTTTCATACAAGTTTAGAATAATAAAAATTTAAAAAAAAATTAATAGTCGATGCAACCTTATCATACGAGGTGTTGATACTTACTAGTTACCACCTCAAAATTGTTAATATAAGATCCAAAACTAAATTGCTAATACTAAATGATATTAATTGTTAATACTAATTGAAACTTTAAACAAAAATACGTCCAATAAAATAAAATAAATGAACATAGTTTATCTATCTATATATATACATATACATATATATACTATATGTATATGGTCCGGTCCGGTTTTTTATGACCGGTTTTTGGTATAAACCGTAAACCAAACCGTTCATTACGGTTTGAAACTTTTGAAACCGACCGATCGTTAGGTTAGATAAAAAACCGACCGCGAGACCAAACCGATGACCGGTTTGGACGGTTTCACGGTTTGAATCCGAACCGTGAACACCCCTAGTTCTCATCATATCATCATTCATATCATGTGAATGAACAAGGTTCAAGTTTGTATACCTTAGGTAGAGATTGTAGCCTAAACTTTATGATATCCAGCAGCAATAGCACTGGCCTTAATACCCTCTAGAATCGTTGGAAAATTATTCAGAGCATCATCCTTGCAACACTCATTCACTTCAATATGTTTTCTTAATGTTGCAATACTCCCAAGTGATTCTTGAGAGTAAATTAGAGAAATATAGGCTAATCTCCTCTATACAGATTCTCTGGCAAGTCATCAGATCGAAGGGGATAGGTGGAATACATAGGTGGAGGACAAGTGTGACCAGAAATTAACAAAAACTTAGTTTTCATCGACTAGAAGATTCGCGTACCGCCACTTTGACAAACATGGACTCGCGGTCCGCGATTCCTGAAAAGGAATGACACTCGTTGATATCTACGAAGTTGTTGGCCATCCCTAAAAGTGGTACTCGCGGACCGGCGAACTAGCAACCATGGAGACTAGCGGTCCGCGAGTCTATCTTTTCCAATTTTTTTCTTTTATTTTATTTTTTTATAAATTTCCGATTTATTACGGTGTCACACCCCGGTCAACGGTATCGGGTGTGAGCGAGAATGGAATCATAGTCGAGGATACATAGAGCAACATCTAATATATTTAAAACTTCATAAAACATTAAGTCATTGTATTGCAGCGGAAAGTGACAGTGGACAATGATAATGTCTTACGTTTGAAAACAAGTCTTAAATTAATAATAAAAGCATTGAACGGTTTAATAAGATAGTCGGGACTATGACTCCGTAAGCATGTCCGATAGCATAGATAAACCCCATTTGCACGTCTTTAAAAGGTTGCATCAATTACCTAAGAAATTATGAGTTTAAAAGGTCAACATAAAGTTGGTGAGGTTCACAGGTTTATGATTTATCATAAGACATTTGTAAAACAGTTTTCAGTATACTTAAATATTACACGGGTTTATCGTTGTGGATGTATGAGCTCACCTGAACCTTGATTTCAAATACTAACGGTTTACCCAACCATAACATCTCTTGCCCAGAGATGTTAAACAGAGCAGAATAACTGACGTGTACCCCCAGACAATCCGGAGTCAGAACTGGAGCTACCAGTTAGAGTAGGGTTGTCAACCCAAATAGATCTATTCACTAGCTATCGTTTTGTGCAGAACTAATTGAAATCAATTAAAGGTGGGATACGGTTGTACAAACGTTTATAACGATAATGTACCAAATTGGGCAATCAGTAAGAGAACAAGTAGTCATACGGCTAACAGATAAACCATAATATTAAGTAAAAAGCATTTATCAGATTTCATGATTTCTCTCCCAAAGTATAAAACAGTTAAAAGGAAAAGGGGTCGTGAAACTCACTGGATCAGCAGGTAAATGGCAAGTAAATAGTGTAGCCAACAGTAGCACGTAACGCCCTAAATAAAGTAAATAGGCATATGCATAAGGTCTACAATCATTTGAGTAACATAAGTCACCCAAGTGATACTGGTCAAGTCTTGACGCTTTAATCCCGTTTGTATACGTTTGAAAACCCGTTAGCTTGTATTTATTAAATAAATACTTTCATGATTATTTATATTTATGTTCAATATATATAACAAAAGATTAAACAACTTTTTAGTTCAATCAAGTCCTGAATATTGGATTTAAAAATAATAATGTTTATTATTATTTTTACCAGTTGGTATAAGTATTTTTAATTAAACAATTACGTGTTTGATTTGTTAATCATACAAGCTATAATTATTTTCAAATAATTATGATTAACCATACTTGGTGAATGAAACATAATTTAAATCCTTTCGTAAATAATTAATCGTCAAGATTAATTATTCATTTCATTTTGAAACATGAATCGTTTGACCTTTAATCATTTAATATTTCGAAATTGTTTAATATTTCTTTTGTAGGAAATATCCATTCTTCTAAAATATTAATTCGTGACGCTTGGATTTATAAGAGTTTATTTATCATAAACGTTGGATTGTTTAATAAAACATGATAAGTAATTGTTTGGAGATTTTAAACATTTACGTTTTCGCGTATATCGCCGTATGGTCCCGGTTTTATTACTACGCAACGTATCCTCATTTTGATTACTTCGATTCATCAAAGTAATAATAAAAGTTTATAAAAATAATTAATTGCTTGATTATTTTTATAAGAGTCTTTTATAAAACATATTCATTTTACTAAAGCCTTTTTATAGAAAAATTCTCTATTTTTATACAAATACTTAACTGGTTAAAACTTGTAATAAATCCAAGAATTTATGTCAAACTAATCATTTGACATAAATTTATTCTTTCCATTATTAGTAAAGAAATATATAAAAATTCTTCTTGTCTTGCTCTTTTGTAGCACATATTTAATGTGTCATTTTTCCAAATCAAGTAACATTCTTTTACTTATTATCATTTGTTGAATCATTTTTTTGTCAAAATCTACATGTGTGTTACTTATTTATTTTCTTTGATTTAGTTAAATAAGTCCATTAACATGTGCATCACATTCTTTCATTTTCTTAGTATTTTCATAACATATTATAAGTTCATATCTACTAACACATTGTGTTAGGACCAATAATTAAATAAAATGCAATCACTAACACATTGGTGTTAGGACAAGATAAATAACTAACAATCACTAACACATTGGTGTTAGGACATGATAAGTAAATAACAATCACTAACACATTCGTGTTAGGACATGATAAATAAATAACAATCACTAACACATTTATGTGTTAGGACAAGATAAGTATAAACATGTATATCATTTATGATTTTTATTTATGAAGGGGCTTGAGTTTTGTTTAAAACAACTAACTATGAAATCAAGATTTCATAAATACAAGATTCATGGTGCACACTTGTTACTTTTATTTTGATTTCACAAATGTGTTTCACCACACCCTTTGGCTATTTTAAGTCTCAAAGACACCAAAATGAGTGCTTTATCTTGGAAGAAAAGAGGTTAAGGAGAGAGTTTTTGTTAGTTGATCAAACAAATCATAAGCATTCTTGATTATTTGGTTGTTTATTGTCAAGACTTAAGGGTTTCATGGGGTGGAAAAGATGTAAGAAATGTGAGTTAGAAGACTCACAAAAAGAAAGAGGAGAATCGGTGGTGGTTGATGGTGGTTCCGGCGGCGGCGGCGGTGGGTTCCGACGACGGCAGCGGCGGCAGGGGGGTGGCCGGAGGTGGTCCGGCAGGCGCGCGGCTCGGTGGGGCTGGGTGGTTGCCGGCCAAAAGTGGGAGGAAGGGAAAGAGTTTGAGTGTTGGTTTGTGTTGGGTGTGGGGGAACCAAAGGAGGTGATCCCTTTCTCTTATACACAAGATTTGGGTCATTAACCAAAGGTTAATTATGTGTTGTCAAGCTCTCATTATCTCTAACTAAATCAAGAGTAGGTGATTAGTTTTTATAAACTTTTATAAAAGGGTATGAGCTTTTATAAAATATGGTGGGGTTAGGAGTTTATAAAAATCATAACTTTTTAAAATAAAAACCAAGTGTAATATAGTAATGTGGTGGTTTTTAAATAATTATTTGGGCCAAAGTTTATAAAAATCAAGTGGGTTAATTTTTATAAAAACTAGTGGTTAAAACAACTTAACTAAATTGTTTTGATTTTGGGCCGAAGCCCATTCGAAATTTGGAAGAGGCACGGGCCGAAGCCCTTTAAATGCCGGGCTGAAGCCCAAGGGGAGTGGGCTGGGCCGCTGGGTCCTCGGGTTGGGCCACGAGGGAGGTCGGGCCGAGATGGGTTGAGTCGCCAGGTTCGGCCCAAAGCCTATCGGGCTGCGGGTCGGGTTCGGGTTCGGGTCGGACACTTGGTTAGTCGAGGCGAGCCATCGGGTCGAGTTTCGGGTTTGTTCGGGCTTATTGGGCCTAACCGGGCCCAATAGGGTTAATGGATATTGTTTCGATTAAAATCTTGACAACGTTACGTTTTTCATCAGAATTTAAGTTCAATAAAATGTTTTAACGGTTTATTTTGGATTTGATAAAATATAAAAAGTCAATTTTTATATTTAATTTTTTTTGTTATTAAAGTTCCATATTTTATATATTAAAACTTTCATATTTTAATTACGAGTATACAAACGCGGGATTAAATTAATTATCAGTTAATCATCGAACTAGTTCAGTCAATTATATAATTAATATGCACGAATATCAAATCAGAAACTCAACGGAGAGAGGTTTGACATGTTTTTGATGAGGTGTCACATACGGGTGTTACACACAATATTATATATGGGAACAAATTTTATAATTAAATATTTAAATAGCTATTGTATTATTTATTTTAATAATGCACTCTCAAAGTCATTGCCCAAATCTTTAAACATGTTGTCGAAATCTTCCTTCCGCATAAAAAAACTTGTAATTATCGTTCCTCTAGACATAAAACAAAGAAGAAAATTCCATAAAAATAGGGTACATGAAGTGAGGCAGTTGAGTAGGAGCTTACAGATTGAAGAAGACGAACTCATCTTTCGGTTGTGATCGCTGTTGAAGAAGATGTTGGTTGTTAAAGATTGTAGACAAGAAGCATAGATTGATTGTTGAGATCGTCGAGAAGAAAACAGAAATCTTGGCTCCCAATCCTCGTTTTCAAGGGGGCAGACCGCAGAAGTAGAGCATTGTTGTTGAAGAACTAGGGCTCCAAGCTGACAAACTGTTTTTTCCTCATGTTCGTTGTTTTTCTCCAAGTATAAATCCTACGTGGATAAAAAGAGTACTAAAAAAATAAATTTGACACGTAGGATTTGCCACGTCATAAAAAATTAACGGTGTTAAGTTTCTGTTAAAAAGGGATTGTAAATAGGTTAAAAGTTGGGATTGTTAATAAACATTTTGTGAGTTGGGATTATTTCTGGTCAATTAGTGAAACATGAGATTATTTAAATCCAATAAACTTTCTATTAATACATGGTTTAAATCTTTAATAATATTTATCGTGTTTAAGATGACATTTTAAGGATACTCGCAAAATAAGACTGTGTGTAATGGGCTGGATGGAGGGTGCCACCCCCTCTGTAGCGCCCTACCACGCCTGAGCTACCATCCCCGCCGGCGCTACTACCTTCATCTCCCCCCCCCCTTTGGCGCTACCAACATCACGCCTCTACCTCCCTAAAATCATCAGCGCCATGGGCGTTATCCCACTACGCCTCATCACCCTGAGACGCTATGGGCGTTATTCAGGGTGATGAGGCTTTATGAGACTTGACCACTACACATAGCCTAAAGAGTCAGTGTTCAAGTCTTGTCGTCTATACATTTAATGAGTTTAGTTATTAATAGTAAATTATATTGGTATTCTAGAAAAATGTTTATAGATTCGGATCATCTATCATTATTGATTTCAAGGTTTGGTAGTCCCGTAGTCATTAGCAAAGCTTTACCGAAAAGTTTTGAGGAGGGGGGGGGGGGGGGAGTCACGGATTCTTATCTCGGGGGGGACGGTTCTCAATATATATATAAAAAATTCCAAAAATCGTAAAAATTAGCACTTCGGCCCAAAAAAACGGTCTCCACTATCCTTCGCCAGTGCCCGTAGTAAAGCGTTCAGCCCTTCATCTCGAGAAACATTAGTTACGAAGATCTTAGTTTCAAACTTCAACAATTGTAATATATGAGGTATATCTTAATAATCCTAATAAAGCAATAACATCTTTGCCACATGTTTCATTAATAAATGGTCCACATCACCACCGCCACATGTCAAGCTCACAATCAATTACCAATTTACTAATCATCGATTAAGATTAATCACCAATTTTATCAAAACTAAATTTTTATTTTAAAATTTTGATAAAATTAATATAGATTTGATTAATTTACTCAATAATTTTTAGTCTTTTATGAAAAGTAATCAACAACTTGTTAAACATAATAAAATTTTAAATGTTATAAGAATTTTATATCAATCATAATTTTCAAATTTTTTGATCATTATCTTTTTTTCTTTTGTATTTATCTAATATTATTACTATGTATTCAACCCGTATAGTATACGAGTTACTAACCTAAATTGAAAATAAAGTAAGATAAATTATAGTTAAAAAAATTATCAATTGAATTCACCACTATGTATTTAAAATCTCGTATAAGTTTAGATTCATTTATTTCAAATTCAAAAAATAACCAGGAGAGTTGCCAAAAAATTCTTTTTATGGAGAGGAGTCTTTACATTTATGATTTAACATACATAAAGTAATGTTCAATATTAATTAAATTATGTAAATGACAAATCATTCGACTAGAGTGTTATCTTTTAGAGTATAATTATCAGGTTATGGGTAGTGATGCAGGGGCACTATAGCGCCCCAAACTTTGTTTTTCGTGTTATGGCCATAACTCCTTTTATTTCTGACTTGTCCATTTCCCTTCTTTCTAGTTGGTTCTTTCGTGATTAGGCTATGTGTAGCATAAAGTCCTTATATGGACGTTAAACGTCATGTGAAGGTCTAGTAAACAAGAGACTTTATGGTTTAAAAGTATATAGTGCATAAACAACATTAAAGAAAACAGTTGTAATTATATCAAACTAAACTAATTAAATATTCATAGGTGATAAAGAAATAATATTATGTTGGCCGTTCAAAAAATAATGAATAAAATATGAAATCTTATTTTATGAATTATATTTTTGTAATTATGTCATTAATATGCTTTGAATAATTTCATTAATTACTCACTAAACTTAAATGCTACCACCTTGCATGTGTAGTATAAAAGCACCCAAAAACACCTTGAAATTCACCTCAATAATCTCTTGTGTCTTCTTAGCATAAATTCGTCCATCATTGTTCTTTCAATCATGTTTACCTTCTCAAATAAACATGGCCATGCCAAGGCTAGGCTTAGCACTTCATATGGTATACACAATTCTTTTACCTCACTTACAAATGAGCGGGTCATCTCTCCGAAAATCTTAATCCCACAAATCTCCCAATTAAGTGCCACAGACAGTGGACAAGGTCCCATAACTACCATGGAGCCCAAGGTCAACCTTGAACTTCGATTGGGCCCACATGGTAGCAATGATGTACTCGGAACTGGAACAATCTTTGAGATCAGTAAAACCCTTACGGCTCCTAAGGATCTTATGTTGACATTAGGTCATGAGACTTGGGGACATGAGTACAAACAGAGAGGTCGACTTCCTAGAACCGAAGGGCCACCAACTAGAGTCCAAGGTTTTGCTGGCTCTAACCGAGCAAAACCTAAAAACCGTGATTACTATGGACCTTGTGTGAGATGTGGCATACTCTTTGATACTTCTCAACTTTATGCTAGCCACATGGGGGCTCATTATAGGAAGGAAGCGACTAAGGCGGAATGGAAGGAGAGACTAGCTAGGAAATGTAAATATTAACTTCAAAATCTTATGCTAGCCACATGCTGTTAAAAAAAAATACTTCAAAATCTTAACTTTAAGAAAACTTTTGGGAAGATTAATGTCATCTTTTAATGTTTTTATTAATCTTTTTTCCTTTAAATGTCTTCTTTTAATGTTTTTATTTATCTTTTTCCTTTTTCTTGTTTCCCGATTGTGGGTCTACTTTTGGTATTCATGTAAAATTTCGTATTGATTTCATTTTTATTTTCTGATTTAACATGACATAAGATTGAGTGTTTAAATTAGGTAACATACATATATAATCTATTTATACTAGAAAATTTAGAAATTGCTTACAAAAGGAGCTATATATGTTTTGGGAGGTGATTAAAAGAAAGGTATGTTTGCCCATCATTAAATTACCTTATATATCAATTATGTTAAATTGTCAGTCTCTAATAGACCACTATTCCGTTCACACGTTTTTAGTTTATTGGTTGGCTTTGGCGGTGTGTGATGACAATGGTTTACCTCTCTCCACGTATCTTTCACTCTGTTTACCTCTATCTTTGGAGAATCCGACTATTCTCTTTCTCCTACATTGTGGCTTTTCCGATGTTTTTTACCTCTCTCCACGTATCTTTCACTCTGTTTACCTCTCTCTTTGGAGAATCCGACTATTCTCTTTCTTCTACATTGTGGCTTTTCCGATGTTTGGCGCTAGCGATGGAGCGTCGTTATCCGTCCGCCGGTAACGTCGATTCTCCGATAACGTCGAAGCGACGATGTCGTCGATCCGTTACGTTGAGGTTGCTCCTGCGCTTCGATCGTGCTTCGCCTATGAGGCCGTCGGTAACTTCGATTCTCCGATAACGTCGAAGCGACGATGTCGTTGGGGTTTCACCGATGCTACGTTAACGTCGAGGTGACTATGTCGTCGCTCCGTTTCCTGGAGTTAACAACGTCTTGGCTTGCGGCTTAGCTTCTGTGTTCTTTTGAGGTCCGATGTTGTAGATCTCATGACCTACAAGGTATGATTTTATTGATTTTGTTGGTTTCATCCGAATAAGCTTCATGTGGTGACGATGTAGTAGATCTGATGACCCACAAGGTACGATTTTGTTGGTTTTAGGGCATATTCACCTGATTAACCATCATATTGTTCTTCCGATACCGGAATTCGATTGTTAGTCGATTTATGTGCTTTCGTACTGTGGAATGTGTTTTTTATTGCTGCTTAACATGACCGATTTGGGTTTAGGGTTTTCAATAACCCAGATCTGAACTGGCAGACTTGATTTTTGTTGGCGTCGCTGTTGCGACATCGATATCGTTTTGACCTGCTGCAATCGGTTTTTGGTTAGTTCGTGCTTTTTGTTTATATGAATGTTGTTT
>JBCNJP010000024.1:46806038-46848433 GCA_039602395.1 Deinandra increscens subsp. villosa | reverse complement strand
GAGTTGTTATATATACACCTAAGGTTTTACTAAATTCACCCATTTCTATGGTCGTTTTGGTTCAAACGGTCGTTTCAAGGTCGTTTCAGTTGAAACGGCCCCCACGTGTTGCGACGACGAAACCTTAAAATTCAGGGGGGCGGCTTTTATATTGACCGTTTCAAGGTCGTTTTGGTTCAAACTGTCGTTTCAAGGTCGTTTCACTTGAAACGACCGTTTGGTTTTGGTGTTTTTAGTAAAATCCTCAGGTGAGGGTATGTTTTGTATTGCTTATTTGAGTGAATAATCGTTCTTTTTAAATGTTTATTAGCTTATGATTTTTAGAAAATGAGTTTTTAAAAATACTATTTATTAGCTTATGATTTTTAGAAAATGAGTTTTTAAAAAAGTGTTTGAACTAATTTTTGTGGTAGAAAAAATTAGTAAGTTATTTTTTAAAAAGTGTTTCTTTTAGCTTTTGTATGTAAAATAATTAAAAATTGGTTAAAAAGGGTTAAGTTGGTATAAGGTTAGGGTATGTTTGGGATTGTTTGTTTGAGTGAATAAGTGTTTGTTTTCTTATTTTTTTTAGTCAAAAGTGCTTATTAGCTTATGACTTTTAGAAAATGAGTTTTTAAAAAAAATGTTTGAATTAGTTTTTGTAGTGGAAAAACTTAATAAGTTGTCTTTTAATAAGTGTTTGTTTTATCTTTCATATGTAAAATGACTAAAAAGATGTTAAGTTGGTATAAGGTTAAATGAGTATAAAGTTAAATGAGATGCATTATGGTAATTGAACACCCAATAAGTCATAACCAGTTTTGAAAAGCCAGGAAATCTTGGCTTATAAAAACTTACTTCTAAAAGTGCTTATTGAGTTGTCAAATATATAAAACAATTTATTAATTTTTTGAAAAACCAATAAGTCAATAAGTTGTTTTTGTAAACAATGCCAAGCATGTTAATGTATTATATGTGAAACATAATGCATAAACCGGAATCTGTCGGTAAATTGAGTCGACTTCGGGTCTTGATTTACCAAGTCAAATGAGCTTTTTAAGTCCTTAATTTTTATGACAACTAGATATGTGTCTTAGTTTTCGAAAAAGGTAAAGATCACATTTTAACGACATGTCTAAGGTGTTCAAAGCATTTTATTCGTAAGCAAAGGCTCATCAAGTACTTTCCCGAACAATTGTGAGAAAACACTATGTTTGATTGACCAATACTCAATGAAAATTATCCAAATGATACAAGTTTTAAAGCTAACTCAAAGTACTTCATTTTGGTCAAAAAAGTTTACTTCATTTGATTTTGTTTTGACAAACTTATGATTCTTCAAAGTAAGACCAACATTCTGTCCAAAAACATCAGTTTTAACCATAAATCTTTTTAATTGAGTTTGAGGTATCAAATCTCAATGATATTCAATGAAACCACTTATGTTGGAAAGTTAACTCTTCAAACTTAATTCTAGAATCAAGAATCAATCAGTTTTGATAAGTTTTGACCGAGATATGACGTGTTAAAGTCAAGCATTTTTCCATATCAGAAACTGTTTCACAACAGTTTGATATTTCACATAGTTTTGCACATCAATCTTATCATATACATTCAAAGTCTCATGCAAGAATATGTATTCATACATAATCATCAACTAGAAATCATGCATAAAATCTAATAGTACTTTAAGTTCAAGTTTTGAAAACCATTTTAAGTTTTATAAAACAATTTTTACAAAACTAGGTTGTTTTAGATGTTTTATCTTGGATAAACACTTGGATGATTCAAAACGACACGACAAAATACTTAGATCGTACCTTTAACACAAGGCTAGGAGATGAATCGTTATGGATGACGGAAAAAACTCCAAGGATACGACTGAACACTCCAACAAAGGTGACGAGTTCGATTCCTTCCTTTGTTTGCGATGGGTTTGGATCGAGTGGAGGTTCACGATGGCTTGTGGTGCCTCGGTGGTGGCTCATGGCTGCTCAACGGTGACTGGGTCACCGGTTATGGTGGCCGACCGGTTAGATAGAGAGCAGAGTGAGAGAGGACGAGATAAAGGAGAAAGAATGTGATGGTGTGATCTTGCATGCATACATACATCCATCCATATATACTACACCAACTTCCAACATCATCATTGCATTCTTTAATGTCTACTCTCACAGGCGTAAGTGGCTAGGTGTAGACTAGACTTTGTGTCACGACATGGTGATGACAACAAGAGGGTGGTAGGGTGATGGTAGGCATAGGTGGCGGCGATGGGATGTTTGATGGTAATTGTTGTATATGAAGCCTTAGAAAATGGAAGCTTGCTATAGAATCTGTGATTTATTAGTTTGTGTATAGTTTGGCAACTTGCTTTAACTATAGGGTGTAAAGTGTAAGTATTTTACGCTTGTAAATCAGGTTTTAGTGACATGGGTTGAAGCTGTCATTCTCATGATAGTTATAGGGTGGTAGTTGGTCATTCGTGTTATAAGATTAGTTAGCCGTTAGAAGGCGATATAAGCAAGGTTGTTAGTTCAATTAGGTCATCTTTGTTTTGATCAATTCCTGTAAAACTCATTTCTGATTTCTTGATTCAATAATATTGCAAGCTTTCATTCATAATTCTGGTTTCTATTCTTCGATTAATTTCAACAATTGGTATCAGAGCCACCGTTCGGCTCTGAATCGAAGAAATTCCGACTGTGATTTGGGCAAATTCACCTGATCCGCTACGATGGTTGGATCTAAGTTTGAGATTGAGAAGTTTAATGGGCGAAACGACTTCGGCTTATGGCGTGTCAAGATGAGGGCGTTCTTGACGTATCAAGGGGTGGCTGAAGCTTTGCTTGGTGAGCACAATCGGCCTGATTACATAGATGAAGGCGACTGGTATGATATCCTTGCTAAGGCCCATAGTGTCATCGTTTTGTGTCTTGGTGATAAGGTCTTAAGAGAGGTGGCTAGGGAGTCAACCGCAGCCGGTGTTTGGCTGAAACTTGAGTCACTATACATGACCAAGTCCCTGGCTAATCGTCTTTACCTAAAAAGGAAGTTGTATTCTCTTAAAATGAATTCAGGTATGTCAATTGATGATTTCTCAGATGAGTTTAACAAGGTTATCATTGGATTAGAGAATATTGAGGTTCAAATTGAGGATGAAGATCAGGCAATTTTGTTCCTGTCATCTTTGCCTTTGTCATATGAAAATTTTGTTGAAACCTTGATGTATGGGAGAGAGTCTTTGTCAATGGAAGAAGTAATGGCTGCCTTAAACACCAGAGAATTACAAAAGAAGCATGAAGAGAAGGATGATGGTGCTGAAGGGTTATTTGTAAGGGGTAAAAGTGATCAAAAGTCATCAACCAAAAGGGGTGTTGCTGTCAAGTCAAAAACAAAGGGCAAGAAAGTATTCAAATGCTTTGTTTGTGGCTCTGAAAAGCACTTTAAGAAGGACTGCCCAGAATGGAAAAGAAGAAAGGGAAATGAGAGCAAGAATCATAGCAGGAAATATGGTGCAGGGTCAAGTCATGTAGAGCATGATGAGAACTCAGAAGGTTATGAGAGTTCAGATGTTCTCATGGTCACCAGTGATGGAAATAAAGATGGGTGGGTCATGGATAGTGGTGGTTCTTACCATATGACACCTCATAAGGAGTTTTTCCAAGAACTTCATGAAGAAGATCTTGGAACTGTGAAGCTAGGAGATCACAGGACATGCAGGGTTGCAGGTCATGGAAGTGTAGTGTTGAATCTACATAATGGCAGTAAGTTCACATTGAATCAAGTCAGGTACATTCCTAGTCTTAAGAGGAATTTACTTTCTCTAGGTACATTAGAGAGGGAAGGGTTTAATGTGAGTTTGAAAGAAGGAAAGGCCAGGATGATTAAAGGGTCTATGGTTGTGTTAAGTGGTGCTAGAAAACACAATAACATTTACATTCTTGATGGAAATGTGGAGAAGACTGAAACTGCTTTAATCACTGAAGAAGGAGATAAGCTCACCTTACTTTGGCACAAAAGGTTAGGACATATTAGTAATCAAGGGTTGACTGAGTTGAATAAAAAGAGTGTGTTAGGAAGCCTGTCTAGTTGTGACATACAGTTTTGTGAGCACTGTATAATGGGCAAACGCAAAAGGGTAAAGTTCAACCAAGGAAAACATAATACTAAGGGGATCCTTGATTATGTACACTCTGATTTGTGGGGGCCTGCTAGGAATGAGTCTATGGGAGGGGCAAGGTATTTTATGTCATTGATAGATGATCATTCCAGGAGAGTATGGGTATTCATGTTGAAGCACAAGAATGAGGCATTTGCAAGGTTTAAAGAGTGGTTATCTCTTGTGGAAAATCAAACAGGTAAAAGATTGAAAAAACTCAGAACTGACAATGGTCTTGAGTTTTGTAATAGGGAATTCAATGAGTTTTGCAAATCTCATGGGATTGGGAGACACTTGACAATCCCAGGGACCCCTCAGCAAAATGGGCTTGCTGAGAGGATGAATAGAACCCTGCTTGAGAGGGTCAGATGCATGTTGAATGGAGCTGGTATGCCCAAAAGATTTTGGGCTGAAGCTGTTAATACTGCAGCATTTCTGATAAATAGATCTCCATCAAGGGCTATTGAAAATAAAACACCAATGGAGATATGGACAGGAGATCAACCTGATTACCAAGGATTGAGAGTGTTTGGCTCTCTGTGTTATGCTCATATCAATCAAGGGAAGCTAGAACCAAGGGCTATAAAGTGTATTTTCTTGGGATATGCTGAAAATGTGAAGGGGTATAGAGTATGGAGAGTTGATGAGTCTAAGCCAAAGGTGTTTGTTAGCAGGAGTGTTGTTTTTCAAGAGCATATAGTGTACCAACAAGTGATGGATCAAACTAAACAAGGAATCAGTGAATTCAGGGTTGAAAGTAAAGTCAAAGATGGGAGTATTCAATCTGAGGTGGAGTCACAAGGTGGTCAATCTGAGGTGGAGTCTATGGGAAGCCAGCAACGGGAATCTGGTTATGGTTCAAAAGGAAAAGGGTCAGCTAGTACTTCAGAGGCAAAAGGGTCAAATTTAGAAGAATATTCATTGGCCAGAGATAGAACTAGAAGGCAAGTGGTTAAACCTATTAGATTTAGAGATGATGATGACATTTCTGCCATTGCCTTCTTGGTTGCAGAACAAGAAGGTGGTAATGAACCATTATCCTATACAGAAGCAATAAGCTGTGTAGATAGTGAGAAATGGATTAAGGCTATGGAAGAAGAGATGGAATCATTGCATCAGAATAACACTTGGGAAGTGGTAACCAGGCCTAAAGATCAAAAACCAGTTGCATGCAAATGGCTTTATAAGCTTAAAGAAGGGTTGTCAAGTGAAGATCCTCCAAGGTATAAGGCAAGGCTGGTTGCTAAAGGGGTTCACTCAAAAGGAAGGCATTGATTACAAGGAGATTTATTCTCCTGTGGTAAAACATTCTTCTATTAGAATTATTCTTTCTTTAACTGCTAAATATGACTTAGAACTTGAACAACTTGATGTCAAAACTGCATTTTTACATGGTAACCTTGAAGAGACCATTTATATGAGTCAACCTGAGGGATTTGTTAAAAAGGGTGATGAGAATAAAGTGTGTCTATTAAAAAGGTCACTTTATGGTTTAAAACAATCACCTAGACAATGGTATAAAAGGTTTGATGAATATGTTGTGTCAAATGGTTTTTTAAGAAGTAAGTATGACAGTTGTGTATATTATAGGGAGTATAAGTCACAACAGTTTATGTATTTACTTTTATATGTGGATGATATGCTCCTTGCTTGTAAAGAGCAAGGATAGATCAATGCTACTAAAGGTATGTTGATGCAGGAGTTTGACATGAAAGAGTTAGGTAAAGCCAGGAAAATCTTAGGTATGGAGATAAAGAGGGACAGAGATCAAGGCTTGCTTAAGCTTACTCAGGAATCATATATGAGAAAGATTCTAAAGTTGTATAGCATGGATGGTTGTAAGCCTGTTTCTACATCCTTAGCATTACATTTTAGATTGTCATCTAATGATAGTCCTAAAACTGATTAGGATTATAATTATATGTCTAAGGTTCCCTATGCTAATGCTGTGGGGAGTTTAATGTATTTGCTAGTGTGTACCAGGCCTGACTTAGGTTATGCAGTAAGCTTGGTGAGCAAATATCTATCAAATCCAGGAAGAATGCATTGGGCTGCAGTGAAGTAGATATTCAGGTATATAGCAGGAACCAAGGAGAAAGGGCTAATTTTTGGGAACAAAAATGTTGTAGAAGAGCAGGTTGAGGGCTATGTGGATTCAGACTTTGCAAAGGATTTGGATAGAGGAAGGTCCTTAACTAGTTACATGTTCAAAGTTGAAGGAAGTCTTGTGAGTTGGAAAGCTCAGTTGCAGCCTGTGGTTGCTTTAAGCACCACTGAAGCTGAGTATATAGCATTAACAGAGGCTATTAAAGAGGCTTTGTGGTTAAGGAGGTTTACTACTGAGTTAGGAATTGGTACAACAATTCCAGTAGTACATTGTGATAGTCAAGGAGCATTGTCATTGTCTAAAAATGCTGTGTTTCATGACAAGACAAAGCATATCTTAGTGAAGTTCTATTGGATTAGAGAGGTAATTGAGTCAAGAGAAGTTGTAGTTATGAAGATTGATACTCAAGAGAATCCTGCAGATATGTTAACCAAAGTGTTACCGGGTCCAAAGTTCAGCTTCTGTGTTGACTCAGCAGGGGTATTTTAGTCTATAAAGTTAGTAGCAAATGTGCAGACTTAGGGACTAGTATTTGACACTCTAGGGTATTCATGATATGTGGTCCGCTGTTGCTCGGAGCTAATGTCAAATGGTAGTTCTTAGTTTGGTGATCATTTGTTATTTCTAAGGCTCCAAGGTGGAGATTGTTGTATATGAAGCCTTAGAAAATGGAAGCTTGCTATAGAATCTGTGATTTATTAGTTTGTGTATAGTTTGGCAACTTGCTTTAACTATAGGGTGTAAAGTGTAAGTATTTTACGCTTGTAAATCAGGTTTTAGTGACATGGGTTGAAACTGTCATTCTCATGATAGTTATAGGGTGGTAGTTGGTCATTCGTGTTATAAGATTAGTTAGCCGTTAGAAGGCGATATAAGCAAGGTTGTTAGTTCAATTAGGTCATCTTTGTTTTGATCAATTCCTGTAAAACTCATTTCTGATTTCTTGATTCAATAATATTGCAAGCTTTCGTTCATAATTCTGGTTTCTATTCTTCGATTAATTTCAACAGTAATGAATTATCCATTGGATAATAGGAGGTTGGGTATCATCCATTGGACGATAGCTTTGTTCACTGGACAACAGAAATCCATCGAGGGTTCGGGTGGATACTTTAGTTCATCGGGTTCGTTCGAAAATTAGGATTCTAATTATATAAGTTTCACTTCGTGGTTCAAGTCTGTGTGAAAGATGCTTCGGGTTTGTCCACTGGTTATTACCCATTGGTGAATAGCATAAGAGACGAACTCATTAATTAATGAGTACTTGACAAGTTTTATGGGCTTTTTACGGGTAAAAACAAGTTCAAACAAGTTCAAACGTAGGTATAAAATACCGAGTGTTCGTGTCATCCAAGATTAAAACACCTCGTTATTGTAAACTAGCTCTAAGAAAACTAAATAAATATTTTTCTAGATAGTTATTTTCGTTCTATGCGATGTTTCACCAATGTACACGGGTGAAATACAATGTCGTTTTCATAAAATGAAAACTACAAAATTCATGCTTTCATGTCGTCATGCACAACAAGATAAATTAACCATGCAAGTTAATTAAATATGCGATAACATGCACAAAGAGATTAACTACTCTAGTTAATTAATGCATGGTTATATCTTAAGCAGAAATTATTATTATAATAATAATCTAAAATTTTGTAGTTGTCATATACAACTAGGTGAAGAACTAATTTATGCTTTGTAACATTAGGGTTGGTGTGCTTTGGCAAACATTAGTACAATTGACTTTATAGCTACCAGTTTTGTTTTTTGTTTTTTTTTTTTATCATTCTGATGAGGGGTTTGTTTATGAATTTCACGTTATACATGTTTACCCAATGATGTTATTCATCATAATTAGATTAAAGTAGGAACATCATGCTTGTGTAATCATATGAACCAACTGAAGGTGCCAATCTACATAGTTAGTGTAATTAGAGATTGTCCTATTAATGTGGTTTGTTTAGCGTGTTTTATATTAACATTGAAGTTAACAAGAATCATATTTATGAGATTGATTTTCAATTTGCATCCAAACTTGAGGTACATGTGTATGAAGTGTGTTACAAACCTGGAAGTGATCTTAATATCCATTCAAATGATCTTAATATCCATTCAAATTCTCAAGTTTATTGTTTTGTTTATTTTACTTGCATGTTAAGTCTTACATTCAAATCAAGCGAAACTAGATTTTCAATTAAGTCTTTAGCTCAACAATCAATAATCCATAACGACAAACTCTCTGAAAAATTGACACTCTACTTACCCTATCTAGTATATACGATGTTTAGTTTAATCTTAAAACATCTGATTTTTATCTGAGTTTTGACACCGGTCATTTTCTTCTTTTCGAAGTATACCTTTTGGCCATTAAATAAGTTTAAAGGAATAAATGTACTGATAATTTGATTCCCCGTCGTCGTAGTAAATCGAGGGAAAATAATTTCTTTTTATATATATTCGATGTGATTTTTGGACTTATTTTATGTTATGATAACTAGTTTTTAGTTACACATGTGTTGTTACACGGCTAACACATGTACACAATTAAGCTACATTGCTATAACGTAACGTAAATAAAACGAAAAACTTATACACCTAAAAATAATAAAAACAGATATGCGAACCACAAAAAACTATACACTTAAAAATAACCGTGAAAGCTAAACTAAAACCAAGGAAACTAAACTAAAACAAAGGAAAATACTTTATACGAACTAACAAAAATGATATGCTGAAAGACAACGGTGTAAAACTAAACTAAAACAAAGAAAACATCTTTAAAAAATTACCTTATATATCAAATTTGAAGGCTGATCTGTACTCTAAGCTGGGACTATTCCGTCCACGTGGCACCAATCGTTGGTTTCCACGTGGCTGTGTCATTTGTTTTATTTTTTTTAAAATTTTCAGTTGTATAGTTACCTTTTGTATTAAGTTTTCTGTATTTTTCTCAATCCTTGGTGTTACCCTGGTGGTACTGAGACATGGTTTGAAATCGGAGGCTCCGAGTTCCAATCCTGGGCTCTCTGATTTTTTTTTATTTTTCTTAATTGGTCTAAATGGCGGTGCTTTACACCTGCCTGCCTCTGACATGATTACTACACGCGTCAGTCATCAGATTGTCTTCCTGTTAAACGTGTGTATTTGCAAGGTGACTCATCGATGCTCCATCAAACATATGTCCCTAGGTTGGTCGCTTCCTCTCTCTACAAAATTTTATTTCTCTTTAAAAGTGGATCTATTCATCTGTCTTCTCGAATACTCTTTTGCTCTCCTCTCTACAAAACAAAATGTCTTCTCGGTGGTCGATCGGAGCAAAATTTCTACCTTGGTTGCTGCTTTATAAAACAAGATCGAGCCCCCTGGGCTTCCTACTACCAGTTGGCTTCCGGTGTTGTTGCTCCGGTACGTCGATTTGTGACCATTCGAGCGTTGCCGCCGGCTAATCCCCGCCGCCGTGGTTAGGGTTTGGCTCACTCAGATATGTCGCAGATCTGGATGCCCATGAGCCTCATGCAACAATCTGTTGATGGCAGATCTGAGCCATTTGTTAGGGTTTGGCTCACTAATAAAATGCAAGTTTGATTTTGTGATGTTCTTGACTGGATCGATACTTTCTTCAAGGCTCTGATGTTGTTCATGGCAAATCTGAGCCATTTGTTCTTATTAATGGTTGTTTCTCGGCTTATGTTGTCTGGTTTTTGATGGTGGGGTTTTTTTTTGCCATGATAATTTCACATGGTTATTTAGCGAGGCAATAATCTGTTGATTTTTTTTTTCGCCAGCCAAAAATTAATAAAATCTGAGCCATCTCACATGTAATCTTAAGTTTTTCAATTGATGTGGTCATTTGTCATTTTTTTTTTCTTCTGTGGGTTTATAACAAGTTTATATGTTGTATGTGTTGGTTGTTTGTTCTTGATTTCTCTTTAATTTTATGTTTCGTCAATGTTTAATTTTGTTAGCATTTTTTGTTACTTTGTTTATTTCGGCTTCAATAACGTCTATATTTCTCTCTCACAGAACTCTTTTAAACTTTTTGGAGCTCGACAATGGCGACAAGCCAGAGGTAGAAGCACTTTTACAGTTTTTGGAGCTCGATAATGGCTACAAGCATGTTACACCCGAGTTTCAATTTAGGAAAATAACGTTAAAACGTTAGCTTAGAATTTAGGTCCCAGAAAATTTTCGTTAATTAACGTCGTTAAAACGTTCGATTCACCCAAAAGACATGATAATTTGTTTTTAATACGAGTAACTAGTGTTTTAGCACCATTACAATTTACAAAACAATGCCGATGTCAACGGTCTTCGAGTGTTCGGTCCTTGGACTTGCTTATGGAATCCAGACCCGCACATCCCCTACCTGCATTCATCTTGAACCCATTAGTAATAAACATAATGGATGCAAGAAACGACATTGTACTAACAAAAGAGGACGATTTTCAACATTTTGAACCACCTCCACCGTAGCTTACGCCAGCCACCGTAAGCTACGGTGGTCCTGGCTAGGCTACGGTGGCCAAGTGCTGTGGTACGGTGGGTTTTCTCATCAGGGGCCACCGTAAGCTACGGTGGCACCGTAAGCTACGGTGGCACCTGGTGGAACCCCCCCTTTTCCTTGCCCTTTTGCATCCGAAATCTATCCGGGGTAACCCCCAAGCATTCCTTTCGAACCTGCAATGTAACGCGAGTCTAATAACACGACTTTTACGGCAATTACCAATGTCAAAACATATAACTCATTAAACCACCCAACGGGTCTAACTCAACTACATTATATACATATTTCTACATACGGTTTAGTTACCAAAGTTCTTTTTTATCGACCCATTGGTCACCATCGATGATTTGGGCCAACGCATGAGGATTCAATAATCCTTAAGGCCTCAACATCGCTTGGTGTTCTAATTAGACAACTATAGGTTTAACAATCGTCCTTATGGACCAACTTGTTAAACCATTATCCTTTAGGTGCATCAACGTTTTACCATATGCAATCCCTTTTCTAGGCATGACTACTACAAGTCATTTTACCACCTCGAGTATGCACTTAATAACGAGTACCTAGTCAATTCAACGACCACTTGTCCAACATATTTCATATGAATATAACATGTAGGAATACGTTACAAGACCATTCCCTAAATTTCACAATTAATGTGGTTCACATAATTCATTTAGTTGACAACTAAAACTTGGTTCATCACCTTGATTCATTTGAGTTTTTACACATTAACCCGCCTGACCCGTTAACATGAATCCTAATATTCATATTTCATACCATTAGCGTATCATAGAGGTTTCTAAATCAGCTTAACCTCCAAATAACAAGATATACCATGATTGTGGTTTTCTACATGCTATTTAGCCCCCATGTATCCATACCGTACAAGATTCAACATTATACATCTAAGATGTCATAATGTAACCTTGTTTAGGCACATCATCAATTAGCTAGATTTTTACTCTTCTTGACATATTCATACCTTTCCGTTTTGAGCAAGTTTAACACTTTACTCGTCAAATTGCATTACATAACATTATAACCATAGTGGGCAATAAACTGAATGTGTAACATAACATAAATGTTACCTCGTGAGCTTTAACCATCTTTACCGGGTTTACCGTGTGTCCTTCGGCTTGGTTGCTTGACTTGGACTTAATTCTTGTTAGATACACATGGCACCGTCAACCATGATTCTCTATATCACATTTGTCATGTTTTAGTACTTGATTCAATTAAGTACACTTTACATCTAACATTTATATCAACTACACATTAACCATACAATATGGCTCAACTCTTTCACATGCTAATAAGCCTTATGTCCATGAGGTTTCTAAGGTATGTAACATGATTTCCATATGTCACGATTATAAATTTTAGCACTTGAAACATCAAGATATATCAAGGCTTCACATTTGGCGTTCGTTTGCAACAATATACTAACTAAAAACCCATTTAGGCATTTTATCAAACACTTGGTGTGCATACATATATGCACACACATAACCCCATCCCTTGAATCTCCAATTAACCATTTAACATAGCGTTGGTGAAATCCATCCCCAACCCATCATCAATTCTTCATATAGTACCATATTCAAGCAAGAATTCAACTAATGCAAGCAATTTCACCACTCTCTTAAGTGGTCATTTAGCATGGAGGTTCAAGTATGAGAATTTGGTGACTACTTCACCAATTTGCCACACAAGATAGAAATTTATACAACATATAAAGTTTATAACATCCTAAGATGCTTAAAACATCAACCAATTTCAGATTGCAAGCCCCTAACTTTCGAGACCTAGCATGCATCATGATGGGGTTTTACTTACTTGATGAGAAATTGAGTTTGGGAAGATGAAAGCACTTCCAATTCCAAGTTTGTACATAAAAATCGCAGCCCCCCCCACATCCTTGTGCAGAATTATCGAGTGGGTGAGAGGGTTTGAGAGGGTGAAGTCGCACCAAGGGGAGGAGACATCGATCTCCAGCCTCCTCTCCTCCTCTTTTGTTTATTACACTTTAGTGTAATTACAATTCTGGCCCCTCCACCTTTCAAATATTCAATTTTTAAACAACAATGTCTTATTTTGTAAAATAAGCCCATGTGGTTTCATATAACACATAATCTTAACAAAGTTAGGGGTTTTAATGTTCCATGTTATTTAACAGATATATCCGATTTAAAAGAAAACCGGGATGTTACAATTCCACTCATAACTTTGAGATTTATTTAGAATAAATCTCATTTTATCTACTTATCCTTTAAACCCCCTCATGTTCAGAACGGGACAAGTCATGAACTAACGTCCCGTCCTATTTATTTACGAATAAAATATTCGTTCGGTTTTGGGATGTTACAAAGCAGAGGTAGCGTGAGTGTGCATTTTATGAATTGGAATGGAATTGGTTGTCCTAATTCCGGCATATTTTCAGTTTGTCAGGGCGACAAAACCAAGAAAGGTCAGAGAGTCCAACTTTCCCTCTTTTGAATCTTACTAATCTTCTATATATAAATAAAGCTGAGTGAGAAAAAACCATATCGATCGGATTATAAATTTGTAGAGAAAAGGTAACTTTGATTTCAACGGGGTTAAACTGAACATAATAACTAAATGTTATTTTTCAGTTTTTTTCTACAGAATTTACTTTTGTCTTTAATCTACTGAGTTATTATATATTAAGTTAATATTAAGATGACATTGCTAGGAAAACAAAACACGATTCCGACTAGAATTGAACTACCAAAGTTTCTTTGTCTGAGGAAAGGTGAAAACTTCTTTGAAATAATTGGTTTTGGAAATATTAATATAAATCAAGATGTTTACAGACTAAAAACAAATTAAATCTAATATTCAAGTTTCAATTAACAGCCACAGTGGGGTTTTATAGTCAACGGAAACATTTCAATTTACAGGTTTGATGGAGAGTGATGATCATCAAGATTAGTTAGTTACGGTAGAAGCAAATTATAAACCACCACCACGGCTTTTGCAATTAGATTTCATCTTCTTCAATTCGTTGTATGGATTCTCATCCACTTGGTATGAAATTATGCATGACTCGAGTTAGGCTTATCTGAAACAATTTTAACCGACTTTCTTTTGTTATCATAGACATATTATAAGTGATAATCATTTCTTACCCAATCTCAATATTAAAATTTTAAAATCTTTTAAAGTTGGATAACAGTCAATTTGTAGCTCTTATTTAGACAATAAATTATCCTGTTGCTGGCTCATTTCTTTGGGTTTAATATGCCAAAATGTATAGAGCTGCTACATATTATTGCCTTACAATATGTCTTGGCTGTTATGGTGTTGTATTTTTTCAAGCACAAAAACACATAAGTACAATCAATTAAATATTTACAGTTTGTGATTTGCACTTTTGATGCTTTGTGTTTAGGTTGTGGAGCAATTAAAGATCTTGATTTTTAAGAAATAAAATGCAGATCAACAAACTCTAATAGACCATTTTTTTTTGTAAATTTATGTTGTTTTATGGTTTGGTTGCAGGTTTAGCGAATTTTATTTCTTGGAGAGTTCTATTTCCAACTGCAGGTATTTTCTATCGTTTAATGGATTGTGTTTTATTCGTAAGGAAGTTGTGCTTCAGTTCATGTTTCTCCATTGATTTTCATTGTATTTTATACTTATGAAGAGGTAAAGTTAGTATGAATTGTTTTATTTCAAATAATCTTAACCTAGATTTGTTTTACCTCTTAGCTCCTAGCATATGTGAGAATCATATTGTAGCTTTGGAGGTATAACCAAACCATTGTAACATATACAAGGTATGATTATAGAAAAATACATACATATATCTATATTTCTGATTTCAACTCATTAGATATTGCCTTCACATTACCTTTGAAAACTACAAGTTTAGTGTTTATGATTGGAAGTCTTCTGCCGATCGTCATGATATTCAGATTGATCAGAAATTACGCATGAGGTATTACTTTGAAGTCAAGACGCTACACATATCTCATGTCATATGATGGACTTTCAAGGGTTGCTTTTGTAATGTAATAGTCGGTTAACTTTGTTTCGTGTTTTGAAGACAACTTAACTTTGTTTCATGTTTTGTGATGTAATATCTATGACTATGATAATATATGCTGACAAAAAATGTTAACCCGCAGCAACGCGCGGGCCTTTTTCTCGTATAGAAAAAAAAACTAGGAAACTGACACATGATAGAGATGTTAGTATATAATTTGAAATGTTAGTATATAATTTGAAATTTGTTTATTTATTTATGAATGACTAATTTTCGAAGTTATACTATTTGTAGGAATTTGTTGAAACTTTTAAACTCATGATGATGTCACCTTTGCACAATGTCACACCCCTATGCACCATGCCTGGTGCAGAGAAGGTGTGGGACCGGCTGTCTGTATCAGATCTCGTGGAAGCAACATAATAACATACAAATAAGAACAAATATACATCAGACAATCAGTCTCAAAAATAGCAGATGATAAGTTCTATTACACATAAACTTAAGAGTTTAAACATTTGGGTCCCAGAAAAACCTAACACTGACATAGCTGAACATACAAACGATAGTCATGACACATAGACACATCAACCCACCAATCTTTGGTAACTTGTAATCTGAGAGTCCAATTACTTACCTGCAAATATGAACTAAAACATGTCAACATCATAAAGTTGTTTGTGTGACGTAGCTAATGACTCACATCCATTATTCAAATGTTTTAAAACGTTTGCCAAATTATGAAACAGAGCCCTATCTAAGGTCAACCAGCAACCAGGAGCAAAACTCACACACGTGCACCCGAGTCCCCCTGTATGTTCCAAACATATATAACATATCTTCCCTAAAGCCAGTGTTAGAGAATCCGGATGATATGTGAACCAGTGCTAATCCTATGGTCATATAACTATATATATGCCTCAGGGTTATCCAACCATATAGGAGTTACCTAAATGGCCCGAGCTAACCCGCAAGGGGAAAATCACAGCAGTCGACAACTTCACAGTTCATAATTCAGATATAACACATACATCTGCGGCACAGTTTAATCAGTAAACAATTGAACAAGTTCATATCGCAGCCTAAAAAACATTTAAGTTAAAAGATGAGGTAAAAGCTAACGACTCACAGATTTTCTGAGGAAAGTTACACACATGCAGTGATGGCACGTAAATCCAACATCAATTATCAATGCAGCAATCCTATTATATAAATATACATTGCAAATTGATGGTGAATAGTGGACATATTGTTCTTCTTAGTTTGGCCACAGCTCTTTCATTTTTGTTACACTTTACCCCCCCCCCGGCCCACGGTTTTTGTCAAAACCGTTTGCGTCATCTTTCACTCTCTCTAAACTCTTTCTCTGTCTCCAAACTCTTCTCTCTAAACTCTTTCTCTGTCTCCAAACTCTTTATCTCTCTACAAAATTGCAAGCTTTTGAATCTTCTGATATTGATTTTGTTGTGCATAGCCGGTGATTTAAGACAACCTCTTCGTTGTAGGGTTTCGGTTCCCCATCGATCGCACCTTCTCGCAGACTTGATGGCGGAAGATAACAATAGAAGAAACGGCGGCACCGCCGGAGACGATCGAAGCGAAACGAGCGATTACACATCGGAGGACGAAGGAACGGAGGATTACAGGCGCGGAGGCTATCGGCGATGATAATATTGTTCTCTATGTTAAGGTTGTGATGATTCTTGCTATGGATTCTTATATATTTAGGTTGTGTTTATTGTGTTGACGAGGAGGCGTGGATCATCTATCTATCGCAACCGTCACAACGATCAGCACCTTAGATCTGGTCTGAGCCTTAATGGCTGTGATGATCGACTGTAGTCTGAGCCTTCTGCGTTGTAGGTGGCTGACGGCGGTTGACAATTCTTAGGGTTTTGTTACCTACTCCTATTGCCGGATTTTATGGTCACCGTTGTTGGTTTTTACCTCAGCGATGCGACCGCCGGTGTTCGTGATAGCCGGCGCCTTTCCGATCTGAAGAGATCCGGTGTTGTCGCTCGCCGAGATGGGGTTTTCCTGACGTTGAAGTGGCGGCTGTATAGTCGTTGCTCCGTTCAGGTGACTGCCGATCTTTGCTCTCTGAGTAGGGGGCCTGCTAATCGTTGCTGTCGATAGGGTTTATTGGCCCTTTTTGCAATCCCGTGTGTAGAGATGGAGCTCTTTTGCTGATGTCTGTTGCACCTAGCTAGATCTGAAACGAACATGGTATGGTGTTTCTGATTTCCTTTGGTTTTCGTTTATGTGTGAGTTTCTAATAAAACCGAAATCTAAAGGGATTTCTATTCGTTTGCATTTAGGGTTGCCATTTTCTATGGGTTTTTTCTACAAACCATGTATTAAATGATTTTTGGCCCCAGGCATTCTGATTTGGTTGTGGTAGATGCTTCATACTTTCTGATTTTATTAATTTTATGGTTGTTTGAGGTTTATACCTTCTGTACGTTTGTGGTTTCAATTTCTATGGCCTGATTATCTGAACATTGGTTCTTCTGTTGCTTTGAGGTTACTGTTGCTATGACAATCACTTGATAGATAGAAGTTGGTAAATGATGAACATTGGTTCTTCTGGTGCTTTGAGGTTACTGTTGCTATGACAATCACTTGATAAATAGAGGTTGGTAAATGATAACAAGGCCATGATGATTATTCTGAGTTGGGGTTCAAGGTAATTTTTTGGTTTATTTTGGCGTGGCAATAGGTTTTGCAGCCATAGAACTATAATAAATTAACCTTCTCTTATGAACCTCTATGAAGATCTGAGCCTAGCAAGTTATTCATATTACTTTATATAACATATACAAAGCAAATTGATGGTGAATAGTGGACATATGGTTCTTCTTAGTTTGGCCACAGCTCTTTCATTTTTGTGGTTTCAATTTCTATGGCCTGATCATCTGAACATTGGTTCTTCTGTTGCTTTGAGGTTACTGTGGTTCTTCTGCTGCTTTGAAGTTACTGTTGCTATGACAATCACTTGATAAATAGAGGTTGGTAAATGATAACAAGGCCATGATGATTATTCTGAGTTGGGGTTCAAGGTAATTTTTTGGTTTATTTTGGCGTGGCAATAGGTTTTGCAGCCATAGAACTATAATAAATTAACCTTCTCTTATGAACCTCTATGAAGATCTGAGCCTAGCAAGTTATTCATATTACTTTATATAACATTTTGAGTAACGTGGCAGTCTCACAGTTTAGCATTGTTGATCCACATGTTTTGTTTCTATTTGTTCAGATGGACGGTGATAATTGTTTGTATATAACACTTTTGCTGATCTGTACTCACCGAATCGTTACTGTACGATTTTCATTTCATTTTGTACACACCACATTCCTATAACATAGATCTGACTGACCCACTTTCAATTGATCTATTTGCATTGGTTGGACAATGATGCGAGAGGCTAAAGGAGCAAAGCAGCAACAGAGTTCTAAGGATTCGGAAGACGTTGAACACTTTCTAGAGGTAACAACATCGTTCCATTTGCCTTCAGAGTATGTGTTTTACTATGAATTACTCTACATTTTCAACCCCGCGGCAACGCGCGGGGGAGTCAACCATCTTGTTATATATATCATTATTTAATAATCAGAGTTTATATATCATATTCAAGATTTCATTTAGTGATTTCCTAACATTTGTCCGAGAGTCAGAAATCTAACCAATGTATTCAACATTGAGATTTTATAAATTTTCAACTGGGTTTTTATACCAAATAATATTCACAGATATATAACAGAATCATCTGATGGTTGAAAATCTCAAATCATAACTTTTATAATCAATTTTTTTTAAATATGTATTCTGGTCAGGAAGGTTCGCGGACCGCGATTTTACAGTTTAACAGAGTAGCGGTCCGCGAGAAATGGAATCTTTCTCAGTGACAACTCACAGTCGCGGACCGCGAGTTTTCACAGGTTCTCCCTCACTGGTCCGCGACCAGTCCCCGACTATTTTGTCTTTTTCTGCAATTTTTTCATTTTGCAGATTTGTCCAAATTTAAATATGGGGTTTTATCACTAAGGTTTCTAGTAGCCATTATATCCTTTTATAACCCTTTTTGAGGTTCATTTTTACACATTATCATAGTCACCATTTATAATAAAATTTGATTTCCATAATCAAAACTTCTCAAGCATCAAATATGATTATGTGACCTCATTTCTAACTCCATGGATGTAAATAAACTTCAGTTGATGAGAGATTTAGAGACCTTGAATCAAATTGTTGATGCATGCCATACAAATTCATTTGAATAGTTTTCTCAAGTATCTAAAGTTTAGCCATGATATTTGCTCCTCAATATACTAATTCCAATATGGTTTAGCTACTGGAAACTCAGTGTACTACTATCACAACTTGCATGCATGAGATGTATGTACCTTGTGTTGTGAGACTTTTAACCTTGTGCTTATTCACCTGAAATCCTCAAACTCAGCAGATGAATATCTTCCCATAGCATTATCATGTATTGAAACACATTTATAAGTGTTTGTTCTCATCATATCATCATTCATATCATGTGAATGAACAAGGTTCAAGTTTGCATACCTTAAGTAGAGATTGTAGCCTACACTTTATGATATCCAGCAGCAATAGCACTCCTTAATACCCTCTAGAATCGCTGGAAAATTATTCACAGCATCATCCTTGCAACACTCATTCACTTCAATATGTTTTCTTAATGTTGCAATACTCCCAAGTGATTCTTGAGAGTAAATGAGAGAAATATAGGCTAATCTCCTCTGTACAGATTCTCTGGCAAGTCATCAGATCGAAGGGGATAGGTGGAATACATAGGTGGAGGACAAGTGTGACCAGAAATTAACAAAAACTTAGTTTTCATCGACTAGAAGATTCGCGGACCGCCACTTTGACAAACATGGACTCGCGGTCCGCGATTCCTGAAAAGGAATGACACTCGTTGATTTCTGGGAAGTTGTTGGCCATCCCTAAAAGTGGCACTCGCGGACCGGCGAACTGGCAACCATGGAGACTAGCGGTCCGTGAGTCTATCTTTTCCAAAAATTTTCTTTTATTTTCATTTTTATAAATTTCCGATTTATTACGGGTGTTACACACAATATTATATATGGGAACAAATTTTATAATTAAATATTTAAATAGCTGTTGTATTATTTATTTTAATAATGCACTCTCAAAGTCATTGCCCAAATCTTTAAACATGTTGTCGAAATCTTCCTTCCACATAAAAAAACTTGCAATCATCCTTCCTCTAGACATAAAACAAAGAAGAAAATTCCATAAAAATAGGGTACATGAAGTGAGGCAGTTGAGTAGGAGCTTACCGATTGAAGAAGACGAACTCATCTTTCGGTTGTGATCGCTGTTGAAGAAGATCTTGGTTGTTAGAGATTGTAGACAAGAAGCATAGATTGATTTTTAGAGATCGTTGAGAAGAAAACAGAAAACTTGGCTCCCAATCCTCGTTTTTTAAGGGGGCAGACCGCAGAAGCAGAGCATTGTTGTTAAAGAACTAGGGCTCCAAGCTGACAAACTGATTTTTCCTCATGTTCATTGTTTATCTCCAAGTATAAATCCTACGTGGATAAAAAGAGTATTAAAAAAAATAAATTTGACACGTAGGATTTGTCACGTCATAAAAAATTAACGGTGTTAAGTTTCTGTTAAAAAGGGATTGTAAATAGGTTAAAAGTTGGGATTATTTCTGGCCAATTAATGAAACATGAGATTATTTAAATCCAATAAACCTTCTATTAATACATGGTTTAAATCTTTAATAATATTCATCGTGTTTAAGATGACATTTTAAGGATACTCGCACAATAAGATTGTGTGTAATGGGCTGGATGGGGGGTGCCACCCCCTCTGTAGCGCCCTATCACGCTTGAGCTACTATCACCGCCGGCGATACTACCTTCATCTCCCCCCCCCCTTTGGCGCTACCAACATCACGCCTCTACCTCCCTAAAATCATCCGCGCCATGGGCGTTATCCCACTACGCCTCATCACCCTGGGACGCTATGGGGCGTTATTCGTGGTGATGGGACTTTATGAGACTTGACCACTACACATAGCCTAAAGAGCCAGCGTTCAAGTCCTGTCGTCTATACATTTAATGAGTTTAGTTATTAATAGTAAATTATATTGGTATTCTAGAAAAATGTTTATAGATTCGGATCATCTATCATTATTGATTTCAAGGTTTGGTAGCCTCGTAGTCATTAGCAAAGCTTCACCGAAAAGTTTTGAGGGGGAGAGGGGGGGGGGGGGGGAAGTCACGGATTCTTATCTCGGGGAAACGGTTCTTAATATATATATATATATATATATATATATATATATATATATATCTAAATCTAATCTAAATCTAAACTATATAATAAACAAAAAGTTTGTTCCTACTTTAATTGGTAAAAAAGGACACTTGTCATCACCACAAATTTTTGGATTAAATCTAAGTTTAAATAAATAATTACATCCAAATAGTAAATTTCCATATTAGGGTTTATTTAGTTTAAACTTTTAATAAGTAATTATCCAATAATTAATTATTAAAATACAAATTTTTATATTAAAGTTGGTAATTATCCAAATACTAAATTTTAGTATTAAGGTTAATATTTTATTCAAGATAATATTTTTATTGCTTATATATTATATTTTATTAAAATAATATATTTTATTGCATATACTTTAGTACATTAATATAATACTAATAATACTTTATTCATAATAATATTTTAACTAAATATTATACATGTATTATAAAATATTTTATTCCATTATCATCTATTATTATAAAAGGAAAGTTTTTGGACACATTTCATTCTCACATTCAACCTCATAATAATTTTTCCTCTTAAATCATTCCCTCTTATTTTTAGTTTTTGTATTTTCATGGCAATAAATAAAAATTATTTATTGTATGGATAATCACAAGCCTAATTAATCAATTAATTTTTATTTTCATGACAATAAGTAAAATATATTTATTGTAGGGATAATCAACCACCATAATTAATCAATTATTTGTATTTCCAAGGTAATAAATAAAATATATTTATTGTAGAGATAATCACTAACATAATTAAATAATTATTTAAAAAAAACTTTTTTCTTTTAAAAAGAAAAGTTTTAGATATACATATCCGACTTTTTATTTATTGCATCCTAAATTATTTAATAACTAATTATTTAATTACTAAATTAAATATATAATATAATTTACTAAATTACAATTTAAAAAGTTCTATAACATTTTTATCGCAGCCGTGCGATGCACGGGGTATAAAAACTAGTATATATATATATATAATTCCAAATATAGCAAAAATTAGCACTTCGGCCCAAAAAAATTGTCTCCACTATCCTTCGCCAGTGCCCGTAGTAAAGCGTTCAGCCCTTCATCTCGAGAAACATCAGTTACGAAGATCTTAGTTTCAAACTTCAACAATTGTAATATATGAGGTATATTTGAAAATAAAGTACGATAAATTAACGTTAAAAAAATCATCAATTGAATTCATCACTATGTATTTTAAAATCTCGTATAAGTTTAGATTCATTTATTTCAAATTCAAAAATTGGATTTTTTAACATGTGTCCTAAGGGCACACATAAAGTATAATTAATGCATCTCGAAAATTGAAAAAAAATCTAATAAATGCATCTCGAAGAATATTTGTACCTTTTTTATTTTTCAAGATGAATCTTTGTATTTTTTCAATTTTAAAAAGAATCTTTTCAGTTTTCAATATGCATTTATTGCACCTTATGTGTGCCCTTTTTTTTTGGAACGGCGAATTCATTAAGAACGAAACCTGACCTAGCGAGGAGCCAGGCAAGGGAAAGGAAAACCATTAGAAGAAGGGGGACTTACATATCGAACTTGTCCCAATCCTCCCATTTAAGGGTCAACCATTTGCCTCTATTTTTGACCCAAAGAAAACTAAGACATTTAACATCTTTAAAAATAACGGAAACAACCGTTTTTTTCCTATCGAAAAGAGCCTCGTTCCTAGCCTTCCAAAGAGACCAACAAGCGGTGAGAACGATGGAGTAGAACACCATTTTTCATTTTCGATGGAAACGAGAGTCTTCAATGACTTTGAGGAGATCTTCAAGCTCAAAAGCAAAAATGGGAGGCACCTTACACCAGCCTGAAATTAAAGTCCACAGCCCACTCGCGACCCGGCAGCCCATAAGGATGTGGTGGACAGATTCATCGGCTTCTTCACAGAGGGGGCACCCAATATTATCCAAATTAATACGCCTGCGGGAGAGAGCGATCTTTGTGGCGATACGGTCTTTAAGGGCTCTCCAAAAGAAGATGTTGATCTTATTGGGGACGAGCTTGTTCCAAGGCATGATGATACCCGCTTAACGATTAAACCATTGAAGAATTTTCCTAACACCTGCAACAGAAAAAGAACCGGAATTGTCGCCACTCCAAGAAGCCCCATTCACGTTGGGAGTAATGAGCATACTGAGATCAACACCATCTTCTTTGAGCTGATCAGCAGCTTTAAAGATATTAACCCAAACCCCTCCAAGATGCTTCTTAACAGGAAGGAAGGAGAGGTTAGAATCCGAGCCATGAATGCTTTTAATTAATTTTCTCCAAAGACAATTCGGTTCATTGTGAAAGCGCCAAACCCACTTGGAAAAGAGACATCGATTAGTAACAGAAAAGGGAACAAGGCCAAAACCTCCTTCGTCTATCGGTTTTGCAATCTCTTCACGACAAACCCAATCGATACAAGATTTATCCAAATCTGAACCACCCCATAAAAAACGATAACGAATGCTTTCTAACTTTTGAATGATTTTAACCGGAGCCTTATAAAGGGAAAGAAAATAGATAGGTAAACTCTCTAACACCGCTTTGGCAAGAATGAGTCTACCGCCAATTGAGAGGGACTTGGATTTCCATCTAGAGAGCCTTTTCTCAAAAATATTGATGACATCTTCCCAACTTTTAATCCGGTTAATGTTAGCTCCCACAGTAAGGCCAAGATATTTAAATGGAATAACACCACTTGAGCAATTAAGTAAACCAGCTTTGCTTTGACATTCTTCTGGAGGAAAATCCCTTCAAAAAATAACCAGGAGAGTTGCCAAAAAATTCTTTTTATAGAGAGGAGTCTTTACATTTATGATTTAACATACATAAAGTAATGTTCAATATTAATTAAATTATGTAAATGAAAAATCATTCGACTGGACTGTTATCTTTTAGAGTATAATTATTAGGTTATGGGTAGTGAATGTGAAACCCCCATAACGTTCCTATAGTGCTTCAGCATTACTATGCAGGGGCACTATAGCGCCCCCAAACTTTGTTTTTCGTATGTTATGGCCGTAACTCCTTTTATTTCTGACTTGTCCATTTCCCTTCTTTTCTAGTTGGTTCTTTCGCACTTAGGCTATGTGTAACATAAAATCCTTATATGGACGTTAAACGCCATGTGAAGGTCTAATAAACAAGAGAGTTTATAGTTTAAAAGTATATAGTACATAAACAACATTAAAGAAAACAGTTGTAATTATATCAAACTAAACTAATTATATATTCATAGGTGATAAAGAAATAATATTATGTTGGCCGTTTAAAAAATAAAGAATCAAATATTAAATCTTATTTTATGAATTATATTTTTGTAATTATGTCATTAATATGCTTTGAATAATTTCATTAATTACTCACTAAACTTAAATGCTACCATCTTGCATGTGTAGTATAAAAGCACCCAAAAACACCTTGAAATTCACCTCAATAATCTCTTGTGTCTTCTTAGCATAAATTCGTCCATCATTGTTCTTTTAATCATGTTTACCTTCTCAAATAAACATGGCCATGCCAAGGCTAGGCTTACCACTTCATATGGTATACACAATTCTTTTACCTCACTTACAAATGAGCGGGTCATCTCTCCGAAAATCTTAATCCCGCAAATGTCTCAATTAAGTACCACAGACAGTGGACAAGGTCCCTCAACTACCATGGAGCCTAATGTCGACCTTGAACTTCGATTGGGCCCACATGGTAGCAATGATGTACCCGGAACTGGAACAATCTTTGTGATCAGTGAAACCCTTACGGCTCCTAAGGATCTTATGTTGACATTAGGTCATGAGACTTGGGGACATGAGTACAAACAGAGAGGTCGACTTCCTAGAACTGAAGGGCCACCAACTAGAGTCCAAGGTTTTGCTGGCTCTAACCGAGCAAAACCTAAAAAGCGCGATTACTATGGACCTTGTGTGAGATGTGGCATACTCTTTGATACTTCTCAACTTTATGCTAGCCACATTGGGGCTCATTATAGGAAGGAAGCGACTAAGGCGGAATGGAAGGAGAGACTAGCTAGGAAATGTAAATATTAACTTCAAAATCTTATGCTAGCTACATGCTGTAAAAAAAAAGAAAAATACTTCAAAATCTTAACTTTAAGAAAACTTTTGGGAAGATTAATGTCATCTTTTAATGTTTTTATTTATCTTTTTTCCTTTAAATGTCTTCTTTCAATGTTTTTATTTATCAATTTCCTTTTTCTTGTTTCCCGATTGTGGGTCTACTTTTGGTATTCATGTAAAATTTCGTATTGATTTCATTTTTATTTTCTGATTTTAACATGACATAAGATTGAGTGTTTAAATTCGGTAACATACATATGTAATCTATTTATATTAGAAAATTTAGAAACTGCTTACAAAAGGAGCTATATATGTTTTGGGAGGTGATTAAAAGAAAGGTATGTTTGCCCATCATTTAATTTGAATTAATCTGATCATTAAAAAATAATTTGTTTTGGTAGTCCAGATACTCGATTTACATATATATATTTTTTTATTTTTTATAATTGTATTTTTCTAATAAGTTGCGATATTAATGATTCTATTGATGTCCGTTACATATTAAATTGCTACATATAAATGCAACTAAGGTGGACAAATACGATGGGCTAAGACAACACCCACTAGCTTGGTGTATTGGCAAATGTGTATGACCTCTTAATTAGAGGTCTTGGGTTCAAGTCTACTTGTAACAAAAAGAATAAAAATGAGGGTTACAAGTTGGGCCGGGGGTTTTCTTACCAGTGGTGAGTTTCCTCTTGATGATGATTGAAGATGATCGGGTGAGTGGTGTAATGTCCCCGTCAGTGATCCAAATTTGCTGTTCAAAAAAAAAAACGATAGGCTAGGACATAACAAAAATTACAATAAGAAAATTCACTAACTAATGACATTTTTTTTAATAATTCATCAAAATCTAATTGGTAGGCTCAATACTTTGAGTGTTCGCTACCCGCACGAATGTACGGGTTGAAAATCTTGTTATACCTATAATACAAAAATCAACTTGATTTGTGCAAGTCCTATAGCACCCGTTAGTTCATTTAGAGCATGTTTGGTTGTGAGTTTGAAAATGACTTTTGGCTTTTGGAGGAGGCAAAAAGTCAAAAATACCCTCCAAAAGCTAATAAGTCACAACAAAGTATACAGTCTCTGTATTCATTAAGTGAGTTGTACATCTAATTTCCCTTTTACTTTTTGTTATACGTGTGTTATACATCTTATTTCCTTTTATTATGCGTGTGTTTAGGAGATCAAATTTGTTTCTCTGTCTCTCTTCTCTCTCTCTCTCTCTCTCTCTCTCTATCGGCATTTCTTGAACATATCGGAAACATCTCTCTCTCTCTCACACACACACACACACATGGTGGCCGCCGGAGTTGTCTCTCGTTCTTTGGTGACCGTCGGTGTGTCGTCGATGAGTTTGCCCAACGGTGGCATGGTTTTTATCATAGCCACTGATCGGATTTGTTTCTACGGTGCTCTGTGTTTACCGGTGATTTGTCGTCGCTTTCCATGGTGTTTATGGATCGCCAGCTCGTCATCGACGAGTTCGTTCGGCGGCGGAGTGGCGTTTATCGCAGCCGATGCTTAGATTTGGTTTTACGGCGCTTTGTGTTTACCGGTGAGTCGTCATTGCTTTCTATGGTGTTTTTGTACCGCCGGTTTACTGTTTATGTTCGCCTACGTTGTTCTGTGTTTAGTGTTGAGTCGAAGCCGCTTTCTGTGGTGTTTTTTTGGTAATCGGTTTACTGTTTCTGTCGGCGGTTTAGTGGCCACGACAGTCTCACAACCATAGGGCTTCAAGATGCCTAGGGTTTGGCGACATGTTTCTCTTGGATTTTGAATGAGTTGTTGATGTGTCTCAAATTCACATATTTTATGTTGTCGATACCCTTACCTACTGATAGTTTATATTATATTTTTGTCGGATTTATCTTTGTTTTGGCTAGTTTGTCAAACAAGACTTTGAAGCTGATCAAGAGAATAGTTACGGATTTGGAAAGATTTGATGGTGAAATGGTACAAGTTTATGAAGAATCTATGTTTCATGCTCGTCACGACTTGTTACAATCTAACGCCATGTTACGCCGACATCACCAAAGGATAACCTAAACCCTAATTAGTAAATCACAGATGGCAGTCACGGCCCGTTATGGGCATAACGGCTCGTTACGCCCATATTTTCAGAAACCCTATTATAAGCCTATAAATACAACATGTTCTTAACGCTTTCAAGAGTTCGACCCCGGAGGCTGTTATTCATTCATGTCTGTTCCAGATCAGAAGAGTCATAGAAGTGCTGGAGAATCAATCAGAGAGGTCCAGAAGCTCTATGATTGAAAATGAGAAGCATTCAACGTGTTGGTTTGATCTTACAATGTTTTGTTTACGTTTTATTAGATTCATTTACTGTTTTACAGCCTTGCTAGGCTAATCATTTGATATCATCTAAGACAATGTGAATCCTTTGAATATATCTATGTATGTTTGACAACTGTTCGTTTGTACATGACAACTTTAGTATAACGGTTACGTTTCTTACACATGATTGATGTATGTTATCTTTTGTATGATTGATTTGAGATATAATAATTGTGGTTGGATGTTTAGGGTAGACATGTCCTTTATGTTTGTATAATTGTTATTTCTGAGTTGTAGATTTATCGATCTTAATTAACATATATCTAGGTCCCTAGATAAACAATGTCTTTAAAATATGGGTATAATTGTAAATTATATATTTCTTTTCTCTTCCTTTCAACTTGGGAACACATAAAATATTTACTTTCTTTTCTTTTTCTTCGAAATTTGAAACAAAAAATAAAATTATATATCTCCTTTCTCTCCCTAGTTTTCCTTTCTCTTCTTTTCCTTCGTTTATTAAACTCGGAAACGAAGCGTAAAAACCCCTTATTAAATCAGTCTTGGCTAGCCCTCCAACTTTTAATTAACACATTTTTTGAGATCAAGTTTATATCTTTCACTCATTTACAAGTCATATCCCATAACTCAAAATTTTCATACCTACACTTAACTTTTAACAAGTTAACTTATAGTCTCAATACTTGAATTATCATTTGTTGTCTCCCAAAACTTTTATAAAAATAACTAAATACTAAAATGTAGTATTTTACTCTCGCCCAATAATTGGGATGTTACAGTAAGGCAACAAAAATGTGAAATTCTAAAAAGTACATTATACACTAGCTAGTGTATCGATACGGTCTCTCATGACTTGAAATGAATTTTATATATTACGATTTTTTTATACTAAGGTTAGGACTTTTCACTTGTTCATCACGAAGGGGATGCCCAAGGATGCTAGAGAATGAAGTAAGAAGCCATTTTTGAAAATTCAGAGCCTCAATCACTTCCCATTTCACAATTGATTACATAAATTATCACGTTTTCCATCTTGTAATCATGTGTGGCTAAATATTTTTAAATACAACTAGGTTTTTTTTTTCTTTTTGGTGTTTTTTTATTTTTGTCAATGTTGTACACATTTACGTTTTAACCTCTCAAGTTTCCTACAACATGTATATGAATGTAATCACTAAACTTCAAAAGATATATTTAATAACTAAACTTTTATAATAGCATTAATTAACTGCAATCTAGGTATTAGAAATCCACATACTATAATTTAGTGTTGCTAAGACAAATAACAAAGGTGACCCGCTACAACACGCGGACGGGTCACCAACTCGTTTATTTACGAATGACTAATGTTTGAAGTTATTCTACTTTTAGAAATTAATTGAAACTTTTATATATACTTTTGAATTTTTAAATTGATGATGATGTCACTTTTACACAATATCAGATTTGGAAACAAATTTTTAAAGAGTCTGGATAAAATAACAAACGAATTTGATATTCACACAACAACACGGTCGTTGCCTCCCAAATTGTCTAAAATGATTTTTTTTATATATATTTTTTATAATTTTATAAATATTTTTTATTACTTAATTTTATAAGACTTATTCACCTTAGCTGATGACAAAGTACTTAAGTTAAACGAACACTAGTGACGTAAAATAATTAATTTTCAGAATCGGAGTCTTTGTGGGATTAGGGCTGTTCAAAAAACTCGCAGCTCGTGTCTCGCTCGAAAAAAGCTTGAAATTAGCTTGCTCGGAAATCAGCTCGATTATAAACAAGCTGAGTCGGCTCGGCTCGGTTTCTAAACGAGTCGAGCCCGAACCAAGTCAGCTTGGCTCGTGGCTCGCTCGTTAGTTAACTCGTTGGCTCGCTCGCTTGGCTCGTTTAAATTTAAGCTAAATTTTTATTATATATACATATATATAACCCAACTTTTGAGTTTATTATTTATAATATAATTTTTAAGTTAATTACTAAGATTCCTATAGTATTTTACTTAAAGAAACTATTAAATTGGAATAAGATATAAAACTGATATGATACTTTTCAGTAAGAAATATTTGTTTTTATTGAAAAATAAATAAATAAACATTGAATTTAAAGTTTTTCATTACGAGTATGTCAAAAATTATGTTTTAGTCAAGTTATATATCAATATGTGTAAATAATATAAATTTTAAAAAATAACCTAGCTGGCTCGACGAGCCGGCTCGGCTCGACTTTTAACGAGCCGAGATTGAGCTTAAATATTTTAGCTCGTTAAAATAAACGAGCTGGCTCGGCTCGTTTACAGCCCTAGCTGGGACGGTCTTGATGACTTCTCGGTAAGTCTTTGTTGGTGTTGGACCCCCATGGTTTTTTTATTTCAAAACGATTTTCAAACAAAAGTTTGAAAAAATTTTGAAAATAAAAAACCATGGGGGACCCAACACCGCTAAAGACTTGCCGAGAAGCCATCAAGATCGTCACGACAAATACTCTAAGCCTCAAAATTTATTAGTTTACATCAGTACTGTTTTCGTTTAAATACCTTATTATTAGCTATGATGAATAAATCTTTTTAATGATTATAAGATTAAATAATTAAAAATATATTTATAAAATTTACAAAAAAGTAAAAAAAAATTTAGAGTAAATTACGGATTTCGTCCCTGAGGTTTGCACAAATTTCGGATTTCGTCCCTAAGTTTCATTTATTACGGATTTCGTCCTAAAGTTTTGCAAAAACGTATCGGATTTCGTATTGGAGTTCTTATAATCGAATTCACAGTAGGCGGAAGGGTCGCCGGCGATAGGTCATAGAGCCGACCTTGCCACCTCTCTTTCTTTCTGTTTCTAATTTCTTTTTTTCTTAGGCCATGAGGATCGGATCGGAAACTAAGTCAGTCAGTGTTTGTATTTGATTTTACTGGATGGGAGGTTAAATTGTGGTGCAAGGTCACCGACTCACCGCCCGTTCAATTGCGGTTTCAGAAGTAAACGTGAGGACATCAGATTTGGTTTATGCTTTTTCTAATTAGCAACAATTCTATGATTTTGAGCTTATGTGGAATTTGTTTTTAAAGGAGGAGGTGTCGCCGGAGATTGTGGTGATGGTAGTGGAGGTATCGTCGGAGATGGGTGTCGCCGGAGATGGGTGTCGCCGGAGATGGGTGTCGCCGGAGATAGGGGGTGTCCGGAGATAGGGTGTCTGATCATGATGATGATGAACACATTAGGGTTTTTATTTTAGTTTAGTATTTTTAGGTTTTTTTGTAATTATTAATTAAAGAAAAGGGTATATTAGTCATTTAACAATCACTTAACATAAAAAGTTAACGGCCATCCAACAAAAGGACGAAATCCGATACGTTTTGGCAAAACTTGAGAACGGAATCCGTAATAAATGAAACTTAGGGACGAAATCCAAAATTTGTGCAAACCTCAGGGACGAAATCCGTAATTTACTCAAAAATTTATTTTGGGTCGTTTGGGATGGCACGACCGTGGAAGATGTGTGAATATAAAATTGGCTTGTGTAAATATAATCACCCTTTTTAAAATTAAATATTTAAATAGAGCTATTGTAGTATTTATTTATATTGTGCCCTCTCAATTGTGATGCTAATTATAATTTGATAAGTGAATTCAAACTATGGTTCTTCAAATTATATATAGAGTCTGAAATGATCATTTCCTTACAAAGCTAGTATTTTGTTAATACATGGTTTAAATCTTTAATACTATTTATTGTGTTTATGGTGACATTTTAAGGATACTCACGCAATAAATAAGTGTCAGTGTTCGAGTCATGTCGTCCATAAATTTAATGCGTTTAGTTATTAGTAGAATGTTATATTGGTATTCTTGAAAAACGATTATAGACTTGGATCATCTATCATTATATCTCTCCCTGTAGCCGAAGCGTCGCCGGAATCTCGCCGGCATCTTGGCTTTCCCTGTTAGCGCTCCGGTAATATCCTTATCGCCTCTTTCCGGGCTAGTGATCTCCGTGGTGGGTTTCGTTAGGGTTCGTCCCATCCTCATCACGGATTGCATCCTCCGTCGGGGGGCTCGAGTGGGTTATTACAAGTAGTCTCTAACGGGTATTCGGGGCTTCTTTTGTTCCGAATGGAGGGTAGAGGGCTAGAGGCAGGTGAATGGAATACTGTTCGTCGTAGGAAGCAAGCTAATGCTAGGAATTGTGTTAACATCAACCGTAATTTCGTCGCCTACTATGTTACCAACATTCCGGATGGCTGCTCCAGGGAAGACATTGAAAGAGAATGCAAATGCTTTGGGAAGGTTACTGACGTGTTTATCGCCCGGAAAAGAAACAAGGTGGGTGAAAGATTTGGTTTTGTCAAATTCGATGGGGTGAAGGATAAGTGGAAATTAGAGAAAGTCCTGAACACCATTAGAATTGGAGGCGCAAAGTTAGCTGTTAACTTAGAGAGGTTTAATCGGGACGGCTCTCCGGTGGTGTTAAACGCTCCGGGGAAGTTGGGTCAAACGAAGGAAGAGGGGGGTGTTAGTCGGTCGGGCTACGCCCCTAAATTCTGTGTCAGTAGAGCCTGGTAGGACCTTCGCTGCCGTTACGGCTGGGGGACCGGAATCGGTGTCTTTGCCTGTCAAGGAAAAAGTGGTTGACCTGGGACACGAGGTATTTCCCTCCTTCACAGCGTGGGCTGGGGTGTCGCTTCTGGGAAGGGTCTCCGATCTCACTCATCTTTGTAACCTTGACAAGTTCCCGGGGAACGAAGGGTTTGGTGTTTTCAAAGTCCGGTATGTCGGGGGTTTCTCTGTTCTTCTTTCTTTTCTGAATCAAGGATATGCCCCGGAGTTTCTGGAGGACACCAACAAATGGAGCTCATGGTTCTCTAAACTATCGATATGGCGGGGTCAATCGGTTCCACCGGAAAGGGTGGCTTGGATTAGGGTTCTAGGCCTTCCTCCTCAGTTATGGGACCGGAAAGTGTTTGACATGATTGGTGAGCGTTTTGGCGCGGTGATTAAAAACTCAGAACGCGGACGATACCGACGGAATCTTATGCTTCAATGGCTTGGGAATTTTAGTGAACTCTTTCAAAAGGATCAACGAGAGCATTACTGTTTTATGGCAAGGGAGAAGATTTGTATGTCAGTGTTGAGGAATTCCAAGAGGATTGGGTTCCAGGATTCATTGATGCAATCAACTTTGGATATTCCGGCGAGGTCGAGCCTAAGGTTCGGTCGGAAATTTCTGCTCCGGTTGACAAGGCAGTGGAAGAGCTCGCCGGATTTTGCTTCCCAAGCATGTGATGAGTTTTTGCGTGGACAAAAGGTTGGGGTCTCGAGGGAGGCTACGCAGTGCATGGGAATTGGTGGGGGTGCCCACGTGCATGTCCGTTCCCCTTCTGGGCCTTCGGCTCCTTTTTATGGGCCCAATCTTGTGGATGATGCTGCTTCCAGGCCCAACTCTCCTTGGGTCTCTATCGAGAATTTGGAGCCCAGTGTGGCCTCCCTAGATCTTAACGTCCCACCTAAAAAGAAAGGTCTGAGAAATAAAAAAAAAGATTGGAGGTTTGACAGAAGGCTCCTGTTCGTCGCAAGCCAGAGCAGATCTACAGTTAGCGAACGAGGTCATCAATGATCTCCACATCAGGGCTTGTGAGGACAGAGATAACCTCAAGATGGAATTTCAGAAACCAAAAGAGGGCGGGCATGGTTATGGAGGATGAAGAGATTGAAGATGAAGTGGCGAACATCATTGACATTGCGGAGTGTGTTAACATCGGTCTCAGGCACCACCGGGAGGGTGTCCGCAAAATTATTCAGGAGGAGGTGTCAACTGTTGATGCCTGATGGATTTAATTTCATTAAATATTTGTGGGGTGGGCAAGGTGGGTAAACGTTCGTGGGTGTCCCAGATTAGGGCTAAATTTGGTGCCCAGTTTTTGTGCTTGCAGGAAACCCAGTTTGCCGATGGTAGTAAAATCGATTGCAATCATCTTTGGGGTAGGAGGGGAGCGTGTTCTGACTGGGTCAATGCCAGGGGGAGGTCAGGTGGCCTCGTGTGCATTTGGAATCCGAGCGTTTTCTCGGCTTCAAGGGTGTTTAAAGATGACCGATTCATGATTGTTTCTGGGACCCTCTTAGGGGCTGGGATTCGTGTTAACGTGGTCAACGTCTATTCCCCTCATGACTTGGGTGGAAAGAGACGTCTGCGGGACAAATTGGTGGAACATCGTTGGAATGACCATGGATTGTGGGTTTTTGCCGGTGACTTCAACGAGGTCAGAGGTGAAGATGAGCGCCTTTACTCCGAATATCATCCTTCAGGAGCTGCTGGCTTCAATGCTTTTATCGATCGCGCCCATCTTTTCGAATACCACATGGGTGGTCTGAAGTTCACTTATACTCAAGGTAATGGGAAATCATTTAGTAAAATTGACCATATCTTTGTTTGCGCTGATTTTAAAGCTAGGTGGCCCAACGCCTCTGTGGTGGCGTTGCCTCGTTTGCGATCCGATCACTCTCCTCTTGTTTTGAGGACTTCTATGCCGGACTTTGGTCCCCGTCCCTTCCGGTTTTTTAATGCTTGGCTGAAGTTGGACGGTATCAACGATGTGATTTGCAAAGCGGCTAAAGAAGCTGCTTCTGATGGGGCGCCGGATCTTAGGCTTATGTCTAAGCTTAGGGCCATTAAGATGGCTCTTAAACATTGGATTGCTAAAGTCAAAGTTGTCAATGGAGCGAAGAGGTCGGAAATTGAAGCGGAGTGCAATTGGTTTGACGAGATGGGGGAATTACGCCCGTTGGACCCGGATGAACTTGATGAATGGGCCTGTTGTAAAGCTGACTTGAAAGCTTTGGATGAGGCTGAGGCTGAAGAATTAAGGGTTAAAGCTAAAATGAAATGGTGTTTGGATGGAGACGAGAACACGGCGTTTTTTCACGGAATGGTTAACCAAAAACTCTCCAAGGGTAGGATCCAAGGTCTGATGTGGGATGGGGAATGGATCGAGGACCCATCAAGAATTAAAAAGGCAGCTTGGGCATTCTTCAAAAACAGGTTCAAAGCGGGAGATTGGGAATAGACCGACTATGCTTTGTGAGGGTTTAAAGAGGCTCTCCGAAGATGATTGTTTGAGACTTGTCGTTCCTTTCTCCAAGATGGAAATCAAAGAGGCTGTTTGGCAGTGTGGGAATGACAAATCTCCAGGGCCGGACGGGTTTTCGTTTGGTTTTTTTAAGCACTTTTAGGAGATTTTTGAAGAAGATTTTTCTGATGTCCTCAACCACTTTCATGACAATGGTGTTATAAGCAAGGGCTGTGGATCCTCTTTCATTTGCCTTGTTCCGAAATCTAGAGATCCCTTGTCCCTAAACGATTACAGACCGATTAGTCTGGTTGGCTGTATCTCAAAAATCATATCCAAAGTGTTGGCGATTCGTTTAAAGTCCGTGATTGGGTCGATTATTTCTGAAAATCAACTGGGTTTCATTGCTCGCCGTAGCATTTCGGATGCTGCTTTGGTTCTTAACGAACTTGGTTCTTGGGGTAGGCGGAGCAAAACAAAGTTATTGCTCTTCAAAATTGATTTCGAAAAAGCCTTCGACTCGTTAGATTGGAATTTTCTGATTTCTATTTTGGATCAAATGGGTTTTCCTCGGAAATGGTTAGAGTGGGTTAAAGGTATTATGGCCTCTTCCCGTGCGTCGGTCATTATTAACGGGTCTCCTACGTGGGAATTTCAGTGCACGAAAGGTCTTAGACAAGGGGACCCTCTGTCGCCGTTTCTGTTCGTTATTGCGATGGAGGCGTTCACCTGGATGATGGATAGAGCGGAGCGATTGGGAATCTTCCACGGAGTGCCGATTCCGAATAATGGCCCAGTTTTATCGAGTATCATGTTCGCGGATGACGTACTTGTTATGGGGTTGTGGTCGAAGTTGAACTACACAAATCTGGGGAGACTCCTGAGAGCTTTCTTTATGGCGTCTGGCCTGAAGGTAAACATCAGAAAATGCTCGGTTTTTGGGCTTAATTGCGATGAGTCGGAGGTTCTTGAAGCCGCTAGTTCTTTGAGATGCAAGGGTGATAGCACTCCTTTCTTTCACCTGGGCTTCCCTGTGGGCTGCGACATGAACCGAATTGAGTGCTGGAAACCGGTTTTGAAATGTTTTTCGGATAGACTCTCAAGTTGGAAGGCCTCCACGCTTTCTTTGGCTGGTAGGCTGGTCCTTGTTAAAGCAGTTTTGGACAGCCTCCCGATCTATTTTTTCTCTGTTTTTAAAGTCCTTAAAGGAGTGCTTAAGCGGTTAGAAAGTATGAGGATGTGTTTTCTTTGGGGTGGTAGTCACGACAAACATAAGATCCATTGGGTTTCCAAGGAGGTTGTGTCCCGTCCGATTGACAGGGGGGCCTTGGTCTTGACTCTTTCGAGAATACGAATCTGTCACTGTTATCTAAATGGCTTTGGAGGTACCGTACCGAAGCGGGGAACTGGTGGAGGAGAATTGTGGATGGATTTCATGGGGGTAAGGTTGATGGGGAGGTGATTCCTCTAAAGAAAGGCGGTACCGGCGTCTGGCACAACATTATAAAAGCTGTTGGGCTCTTGCAGCTTAAAGTGCTCAAGGTGGAGGACTATATGGCCCATACTAGCGCTGGTTGGGCTTGGAAGTTGGACCCGTCGGGTTGCTTCTCCACGAAGAGTGTTAGGGCCAGAATCAGGGATTTGCAGCAGCCTTCTAATTCTGCTTCTATGGTGGTCCGATGGAACAAGTGGGTTCCGGCAAAAGTGAACATCCTCTTTTGGAGAATGTTGATAGCTCGCCTTCCGACCAAGGATGCCCTCATTCGGCGTGGGGTGGGAATTCAGTCTGATACATGCCCGCTATGTGAGGAGTGCAAAGAATCTGTACCCATTTGTTCTCAGGTTGTTTTTTTGCCTCCTCCATCTGGTCTTTAATTACTCAATGGTGCAAAGTTGGAAATGGGATTATCTTCGATACCAAGGACTTGGTGATTGACTGGCACGCGGATTCTTCTTCCCCCAAACTTCGGCTGCTTGATGTCATCTATAGAGCCGCGACTTGGGTCATCTGGAACCATAGGAATGATAAGGTCTTCAACAATGTGCGTCCGGCCCTTAATCGAATGATCGTCGAGATAAAAGTCACTAGTTATTTTTGGGTTTGCACTAGGGTCAAGGGTTGGAATAGAGATTGGGTTTCCTGGTGTAAATTTGACTTCCAAATGTAATTGTCTTGTTCGGGGGCCGGTGTGAGTTTCTTGCTCGCCGGTGTTTCCCCTTTTGTTCAATGAAAGCGCCGTTTTAAAAAAAAAATCTATCATTGATTTCTGGGTTGGTAACAGAGTGAGAAAGCCTTCGTCTCTAGAAACATCATTTATGAAGGTCTTAGTTTTAAACTTAAACAATTGTAATATATAGGGTATACTAGGTTATGACCGACGCATTGACACGAGGGTTGCGATTTGAAATTTTAAAACGATAAAAAGGTGAGCAATAAATCGTTCGAATTCATATCTACGAGAACAACAATTAAAATTTATAATTCATTAAATTGATATAATTAATAAAATGAAAAGATAAATTACAAACTTGTAAACCTCTCTAGAAGTTATAATATGTATCGCTGGCTATGCTCACGGTTGATTTCTCCAATGCGTTTAACGTTGTGGATAGATCGGCCTTACTCCGGGAAGTGAAATTAAGGTGGCCGTCTATATCTTCATGGGTCGACTTTCTCTACGGTCAGTCTGCGCGGCTATACTTAGGGGGAGATCATATTTGGGCCACTACTGGGGTGCAACAGGGAGACCCTTTGGGCCCTCTCCTGTTTGTCCTTGTTCTTCACCCCCTTGCGCACCGGATTCGAGAGAATTGCCGCCTCCTCCTCCACGCGTGGTACCTTGACGATGGCACTCTCATTGGGGATTCCGAGGAAGTGGCCAAAGCTTTGGCAGATTATTTCGGAGACCGGCCCCTCCCTGGGCTTGCAACTCAATATCAAGAAGACGGAGTTGTTCTGACCGTCTTGCGATGGGAGGAAGAATCGGCCGGGCCCTCTTCCCCTCGGGCATCAGTAGGCCGGCCCTAGGGGTAAAGCTCCTCGGAGGGGCAGTCAGTAGGGATGGTGGGTTCATTGAGGGGTTGGCGTCCAAGAGGGCTTCTAACGCTGCCGCTCTAATGCACCTCCTTCCCAAGATTCAGGACTCGCAATGCGAACTCCTCCTGCTTCGCTCTTGCATGGGTGTTGCCAAGCTCCTTTTCGGCCTGCGGACCTGTCCCCCACCCACATGTAAGGGGCGGCCTCATTCTTTAAGCAGACCCTTCGTGAGACAGTTGAAAACATTGTGGTCTGTGGAGGGGCTTTTTTTGGGGACCTTCTGTGGTGGCATGGACTCGGATTATACTTTCGCTATGGCGGCCCTGCGTGACATCGTACCGGGTTTTGATCTTAGCGGTTTCTCTGATAAGGACACCGCCCCCCCCCCCCCAAAACCCCAATATGTTTTGGCGAATACCCTTTCCAGCAAAATCGTGTTGGATATGGAAACCCGGTTTAATATGAATGCCAAGCAAAAAGCGGTGTGGAGCTGTCTTCGTCAACCACATGCCCAAGATTTCCTCCATGCTCTCCCCATTGACGGGCTCGGGCAGCGCATGTCGTCGGTCGAATACCGATCTATCCTCAAGTACCGGATTATGATACCCCTCTTTCCCGCGGACGAGAAGTGCCCTGTTTGCCGCAAGGCGTGTTTGGACTCGTTTGGGGAGCACGCGGTTCACTGTAATGATCTCTCCGGGGTTCAAGTACCGTCATGACTGGGTCCGGGATGTGCTATTTGACATTTTCAGAAAGGCTGGGATTTCAGCCCAAGAAGGATGCCCCCGTCAACTTCTTAACTGACCCAAAAGAGGGGCGTTCGACCCTTAGACCGGCGGACATCCTGGTGTTTGGGTGGTCAAGGGGGAAGCACGCTTGCATCGATCTGACTGGGGTCTCTCCCCTTGTGGGCTTTGGCTCTGGGGTTTTCACGGCGGGGCAGGCTGCTGCTAAGGCGGCTGCGGGTAAGGTGGACAAGCACGAGAAGGCATGTCTCGAGCATCAGCATGTGTTTGTCCCTTTTGCTTTTGACACGTTCGGGCACCTCTCGTCAGAGGCTGCGGACACGCTTGGGCGGATCCAGAAGGTTATGCATGGACATATAGTGACTTCTAGAGCTAAGAAACTTGTTTTTATATGTTGGACTGAGTTGTAACCTTTATTTTACGTTATGCAAAAAATGCTACTCATTTAAAATATATATATATATATGTATCATAATATCATATACATCTAACAAATAAAATAATAATGAAATAAAACCAAGTGGATAGTCTGAAATTCATGAAAACTGAAGAACATATATGTGTTTAAACAAAAACGTGAAAAATTAAATTATTAGGAAAACATAATTCAACACATACGGAATGTGATTAAGATGTTATAAAAAAGATTAATAAACGGGCGTGGTAATATGAATAATTAAGATGTTATAAAAAAGATTAATAAATAGTTAAATTCATATATATGTAAGAGATAAGGTAGCGTTTGGTATGCAGAAATGGAGGGTGGAATGGAATGAATCATTACATCAGAATGAAAAATGACATGTTTGGTAGCACATTGGAATGAAATGGACCATTACATAAGGAATGTGATTCATTCCATTTTTAAAGATTTTCATTCCATAGGGGAGGGGTGTTTTTTTTCGATTTCTTCAAGAAATGAAATGAAAGTTCGTTTTTTCCAATTAGATTTCTTCTTAAAATTTTATGAAAAAATAATAAAAAGGAAAAAATAAAAAAATAAAAATATGAAAAACTATAACAAAATAAAAATAATAAATAAATAAAAATAATAAAGATAAAATTAAATTAAAAAATATAAAATAACAAATAAAAAATATAAATTAAATTACTTAATAAAAAATAAAAAATGTAAAAATATAAATATAAAACAAATGTATTAATTTTAAATAGAAATATTAGTAAATTATATTTGATTACTTCGTTTTTACTAACAATGAAACAATACGAAATAATGTTTTATTTCATTCTCACATGGTAACCAAACAAGACGATGGAATGATAATGATCCATTTAATTCCCTTGATCATTCCATTCCCTAGCTCATTTCATTCCCTTTCTTAATCCATTACCTCATACCAAACATAACCTAAATGTTATACAATTATGTGTAGTTGACTAGTTCTATTAACTAATAATACTAAATCAGAAAATTTAAGAGATAGAATAAAACTTTCAACTATGAATGATTAAAAAGAATTTATAATATTCAATTTGGAAAATTGGATTTTAATAATCCAAGTCATTACCAATTGGCCAATATTAATCCCAATTTCAAAATTAGCACCACATTAATCCCAATTATTAAGGTGTTGGACTTCATTGGACCCCCGTTAAATTTTCCTTAACTCTGTTAGTTTTTTGCTGACGTGACACTGATTAATAAAAGCCACGTAGGATGCCACGTCAGCAAACAACTAACGGAGTTAAGGAAAACTTAACGGGGGTCCAATGAAATCCAACACCTTAATAATTGGGATTAATGTAGGCCAATTTTGAAAATTGGGATTAATATTAGCCAATTGATAATAACTTAGATTATTAAAATCCAATTTTCCTATTCAATTTACCTCTTACAATCTACCTCTTAAAATGAAGAATTTTAAATAGAGATCACATTCCTAAAAACATGGAAGATTATAAAACATAATTAGTATTGAATTTGACTTTAAGATTATAAAATATAACATATTATTCAAATATAAGTAACGCCTAAATGTGTATCATATAAATGTAATACAATTATAATCTATTTGCTACAACAAATATATGCAAAAAATAATAGGTTTCCAACAATTTTGTAACACCCCAAAATTTTATGACTTAGATTATATATATGTGCTATATTTGTTAAGTAGCTAAAATATATATATGAAGTAATATATACGTATAATAGAGAAATGTCACGATATTCGACACGAAGTTCGAGGAAACGTCAAGAGGCGAAATTATAGAGTATGATAAATAACGAAAAATAAAGATCGTAGGCGCATGCGGATCTTAAACCTGAGCTATAACGAAGCGGGAAAACGCGAAATAGTGATTTAGGCCCGGTTTGTAATAACCGTAATTAAGACACGAACGTCACTGAATTAACACCGAGACGAAAGTAAAATATCAGGTATTGTTAAATACTTGATTTATAATCGTTATAAAATATATTTGCGATGTTCGGCACAAATAACGCTGGAATCGGTAACCGTTGCTGTTACGCGATAATAACTGAAATCAATTCGGTCGACCTTTCGAGATACTTTTATCAACTCGGCAAGGTATAAATAATTATTATAATAATTAAGTATTTTAGTCAAGACGACGTATTCGGTTTATGAAACGGCCGTGATCAATATGCCAATTAGACACGCACTTTTACCGCGTAATTAAATGAGTATTCGCTGGTTGGCATAATAACCGGAGAATAAATATAATAAGAATATTTATTGGACCCCCGTAATATTTTAGATGTTCGGGAAATTTTATAAACCGTCTAATATTATTTTACGGGTTTAAAGTACGGGGTATAATACCTACTTAGTTATAATATACTGTATTAAAATATCAATGACTTGTTCCCTACTTCACTCTTTTATACCTGTCGAAAATTTTGATGTGAATCATCATATAAAAACATTACTCAGATACATACGTGTCTCCACTAGATTGTTTAGTTCACTTCAAAATTTACTACATATATACATACATACGCATGCACAAATCATATACAAACACACAAAGCCCTCCGTTCACGGCGGCAAGCAAAACCAAAGCCCTCCGTTCGTCTTTCCGGCGGAGCTTACCCATTTCGACCCTCGAACACCGACGACCTGCTGCCAACCTTGGACAACCACCACAACCCACGACGGCAGCTCCGCAATCCTGGATCACCCGAAGATCTCCTCCGACCCTCCTTCTATTCCGACGAACCCAGCAAACCACCCCCACCGGCGAACACAGCCCCCCTGCTCCCTCGTTTTTCTGGCGACGCAGCTCCGGCGACCTCCAGCCGTTAACCTCCGATGATTGCAACTCGGGCGACGGCGGTAACCTCTGGAACGATGATCAGCAGTGGCAAGGATGGCGGAAGGTAAATGTGGTGGTGGTGGTTGCAAACGGGTTTAAAACCCGGTTTACCGTCCCCTTCTTTCAGTCTCTATTTCGGTGGCAAGCGGTTGATGACGGAGCATGACGGTAACACCAATGGACTGCCGGGATGGTGGAGATTGGTGACGGTGATTGACGGTTGTTAACGGTGAACAATGGTGGCTGCGATTCGAGTCAGAAAAGGAGACGTCAAGTTAAACCCGGTTAAGTTCGGTAGAGTTTTCGGTGGCGTAACGAGGTCCAAACGACAAACCGACAACGGGGAAATGCTCGTGGCAAGAAACTAGTCGGGAAGGACTATTCGTTTGTCAAGAATGGACAACTTTATTATTCGATTATTCTGGACTCGTTTCACGACCCGTCAAGAGGTAATCACGTTAAATATTTGTTATTATTACAAACATTATATTTTAAGTTAAAGTTTATATCAAATCATCATATAACGGGATAAATGATATAAATATATATTTTAAACGAATAAATATATATAAATCAGTTTTATTTAAATAAAATTGATTAAAAGAAAAGATTTAAATATTAAATATATATATATATAGGGGATGGTTACTTTGAAAACCACCCCGAGTTGTGAAAACTACGAAAACTTTTTAAAATCGGGGTTAAAAATTGTTTTTTTTCTTTTAATTTTTTTAT
>JBCNJP010000024.1:46785284-46805538 GCA_039602395.1 Deinandra increscens subsp. villosa | reverse complement strand
CATATAAATGGGTTATAAAACCCATTTTAATTCATTTGAAACAAATACCACACACACAAGTGTGTGTTCTCGAGATGCAGCAGCCAAAGGGGGTTCCCCTTCCCCGTTTTTCCGGCCACCGAGTCCGGCCACGAATAGGCGGCGCACGGCGGCGCTCCGGCGGACTGACGGCGGCGAGCTTGGTCTTCGGCCCCTCCTGCTGCGATGACTGTACTCTCTCTCCCTGCCGTCTTCTTCCTCTCTCTCTTGTTGTAGCAACAGCAGCGGCAGCCGCTCACGACGGCTAGGGTTTCGCCGTGAAGGTAGCGGCGGCGGTCTCCCCGTGCGCACCGGCGGCCACCGTCTAGCCTAGCGACGGTGGTGGTGACCTCCCTCCGACCCTCTCTTGTCGTCTCTCGATCGGCGCAGCAACAAGAGCAGCAGCAGCGGCGGGTGCAGCGGCGGCAGCCGCGATTCGGCAGCCCAGCGACGGCTGCGCCGCCCCTCTCGTCCTCTTCCGTGGTGGTTAGTTCATGTTCCCTGTTCCCTTTATTTGTCTAGTTCATTACCCGTTTTAAACCCCGATTTATCCATGCATGTACAGATCCGAGATGTGTGGTGATGTTATGATAATGGTTGTGGTGGTTTTGCGGCGATGGTAGCCGGACCGGCGGCGGCCATGGTCTCCGGCCGCCGGAAATGGCTCTAATGATGATGATGAGGTAATGTTTGGCTTGAAAAGGGGTGTAGAGGTGATTTGGGAGTGTTTGGATATGAGTTTTGACAGATTTGAGTCAACTCGGTACCGAGTCAACCGAGTCGACTCGGTAAACGCTTCTGGTCAACAGTTTCGGATGGTCAAACGATGTCAAACCAGAAAACCGAGCTTACAGTATTGTTCGTGACGAAAAATCTTGCGGGATAGACTACTTATTCGTTAATTTTGGTTTCGGGTCAAGAAAGTCAACAAAAGTCAACCGGGTCAAACCCGTGACGAATCTGGTCAACGTATTTGAAGGGTCAAACGAAGTCAAATCTGGAAACCGAGCATGGATTATCGTTCGTGGCGAAATTCTACTTGGAATGGACTATTCGCTCGTCGAATTCGGATGTGTTTAGCATTTTCGGTTAACCGGGTTCGAGTCTGCGTACCGACCGGAGGTATAACCATGTTCGCTATCTTGTTATTGTTTTAGTAGTATTGTGTACGTCGTGTGAGGAACGTTCTGTCAAATAGAAGTATTATTGTTTATAAAACATTGATAACAAGAAAAATATATATAAAGCCTTATTATGATTTTATGTAATAAACTTAAGATTTCATGATTATCAAAGTTATGATCTTATGTTAACAAAGCCTTGATTTTATAAAAGGTATGATTTTATATAAATCAAGATCAACCAAAAACGGGATATTCTGTAAATATATATATATTAACCGGTCTTATAGATTATATACATAAACCATGATTTTATGTAATAAATACTATGATTTCATGTGAGGAAAACTTATCATTTTATGTAAGTTTATATAAATGAAGTATGTTTTATGTTAATAGAAGTTATGATTTCATGTAAACTACAAAATGGATATATATATATAACCGATGATTCTATGTGAAGTAATATTATGAACAATTTATGATTTCATGTGAACTATAAGATGGATAAATATATATATATATATAATCTATGATTTCATGTAAATAAATATCATGATTTTATGTGATGTATGAACGAATAAACTTATACATAAAGACTATGATTTTATGTGAGACAGATATAACATCTGAAGTATACATAAGATATGATTTTATGTAAAAGCTATGATTTTATGTAAATGATAAATAGATTGATATATACATAAGTTATGATTTTATATAACATTTGAAGTATTATAAAACATAACACGATCGAGACTCGAGCGATATCGTTTGGTTTAGTTTAGATAATCTGTCAAACAGTCCACATGGCCGTATTGTCACTAAAGGCATACGACCGTGTTCGGCAGGAACTGTTTAATTAGAGATTGACAGATAAATTACGATCGTAACCGGGTTTAGGCCATACGACCGTATTGGGACATCCGGTTGTATTGGGACCTCAACCTGCGAACGCATCGTATCGTTTAAGGCACGGAGCACAACCGAGCCTAACCAGTATTATTCCGGTATTAAGTTTAAATGTACCTATACGTGTTTAGGTCATTGGATTCTCCAAGCTTAACATGACGTTAAGCTTTGTCTAGGCAATTGCATCTGTGACATCTGTGGATTGTACGCAATCCTATCCGTATGACTTGGTACTTCGAAGATCTGTGAGTCCTCTGACTTCCCTCATTAGTTAACTGTTTGAGATCACATTTATGCTATGATGTATTTGTTATATCTGTTATGAATTTATCCTGTCGAGCACTGTTAGTCGGAATGCCCTGTGTGGGTCATTATAGACTTTCTGGTCATTAAGGATGAGCCACTAGGCATATAAGGGATTATAGCGGCCGTTATAGTTAAACAAGATATGATTATCCGGATCCTCTAGGATTAAGAAACTAGGGGGAGTATGTCCTTATATGTTGAATTTAAATTTCTACTCGCAAAGGGTGTACGGCCGAGCGCAACGTGCCCGTAGAGTACATGAAGTTTTGACCTTGGGTGCGACATGATAGATTTATGAACTGAATGTGTTAATAACTGTTAATGTGATGATGGTAGTTACGACTCACCAACAACGTTTGTTGTTGACATTGTGTTGACTTATGTTGCAGGCAAGTGTATGCAGGTGATGATGCATCTGTACAGGAACATTGGGGTACTATTTGTGGCTATCTGATAGAGCCTGTATGAAATTAATGAATGTATGTTGTTCAGTGCATGTTATGACTACAATTCCTTGATGTATGTATCATTTGTTTGTTCAGTTCTGGGTTTATCCGGGGCCCGATTCTATTAGGTCGGAAAAGAGGTGCTTTGTGCATCCTCCGTCAAGAGCCGGCCTAAGGTTTCAATATGAGGACTGGACGTCCGTGTTGTTGTATGTTTTATTCTGTTGTTGGTGCCGAGTAAACTGATACGGACAGCCGGTCCCACACCCTCCCCCGCACCTGGCAGGGGGCGGCGGAGGGGGGTGTTACACGGAAACTTTTCAATTATTGTCACCACTTGAAACGTCTCACAAAGGGACATATCCTCTGCGTGGACCTCATGTAGTATAATTTGAAGCTCTTGGACTTGGCTCATCACAGTTTTATAATCAACCATTTTATAGTCCAAGAAACGGGCTACCACGAATTTCTTCGTGCCAGCATCCTCCGTTCTAAACTTCTTGTCTAAAGACTCCCACAATTCTTTGGAAGTATTGAACACCGAGTAGACATTATATAATAAGTCCACGAGGTCGTTCAACACATAGTTACGACACAAGTAGTCCGAATGCTTCCAATCTTCCACCGCGCTAACGGTTTCGGCGTTGGCTTCCCCTTCACTGAGTTGGGGAGCGGAATCCGTGAGACACCTCGCAAGGTTTAAGGTGGTTAAGTAGAACAACATCTTCTGTTGCCACCTTTTGAAGTGTAAACCCGAGAACTTCTCGGGTTTTTCGGCATGACTCGCGATGGTGTTGGCCGTTATGCCACTTTGGGTACCAACCGATGGTGTTCCCTTAGGCTTTTCGACTATCTTTTCAACTTCATTAGTCATTTTTCTGAAATAGAAAACTACACAAGTTAACATTCATAATTATTAGTTAAACGCACACATTTAAAACGTAAGAAAAAACCACCAACTAATGAATGGTTTTCAAGGAGTAGAAGAGAGTTTTTAATCTCTAAACGCGCACGTTTAAGGAGATTAAAATCCAACAAATAGACGGTTTTAGTAATGTAGTTAAAAGTTTATAACTTCAACTTATGGAGGTTAGATTATTTTAAAAAATATATATAACGTCCAACTAATGGATGTTAAATCTTATTTGTCATAGCCGACAACTCGTTTTGATTCTAAGACAAACTTTGAGTCAAAACGAGTTAAACATATATTTTTTTTAAAACACTAAATCACCTCGAGAAATCTAAGTCTAACTTTGAGACTCGAGGCAATGAAGTTTTTATAAAAACGAACGGTGTTTTACAAATTTGTTTTAAGTTTGTAGGAAAACCGTTCGTAAATTTGAAATAAAATAAATATTTTATTTACGTACGATTACAACAAAATAAATAAACTTATTCTATTACAATACAGTTGAAAGGATTTTGATCTACTCCTATTACAATTACAAGGAAATGAGAAAATATTACACGGAAATATAGTACAATACAAATAAAGAATAAAGATTACAAGGAAATGAATTAACGGAAAACTACAATACAATGAAATAAATAAAGAGACAAATTTATAATGAAAATAATAAATATTTGAGTGAAAGAAAATGGTGACAGAAAGTTATAGAAAAGGTTTTGAGAAAAATATTTTGAAATAGTTTGGAAAATCAAAGAAGGATAGTTAAATCCTTTGGCGAAGGATTCGGGTCAAAACTCAGGTCCCTTAAAATAAATTCCGGGTCTACTAAGGTTCCGTTTGTTTCCCAGGGTACAATCGCCTAAACCGTATTGTACGGCCGGGATAACACTAAGCTTGAAAATACCTTCGAAGCTTGAAGAAATCAAGAACGATGAAGAAGATGAGAGAAAGAGTGAGGAGAGGCAGAGATAATTCTTTTTGTGAATTCGGTGTGTTTTGCCTCAACTAATGAGGCTATATTTATAGTGGTGGGAGTCTTGTTGAGCACTCAAAAGTTAACTCGTAGTCAAACTTTGCATTAAACTTCTTTAATGCAAATTGATTTCTAATTAACGCGGAATTACCTTAATTAGCTCAAAAACACGTTTACAGCTGTCAATCCGGAAGTACTCTATGTAACAGCTATTTTCCGGCTGAACTGGAGCTTCCAGACCAACCCTCCACTTGAACTTCAACCGGAACTACTGTTCCTGTTGAGCTCAGTTCCGCCCGAACCACACATGTCCGCTTGACCCACCTTCCGTCTGAACTGGTTCTGCTTGAACCTAAAAACAATAAGGCGGCTCTCAAGCGGCTCGCGGCGATGCGAAGTGCAAAGTGCGCCATCAAAGCACCACATTGCGCCTCATACGCCCACGCCATGCACACGCGCGTGCATGTGCGATTATGAGTGCGAGTTAGGAGTGCTTCGCACCCCTCAGGGTCCAAGGGATGTGTCCGACTAGAGGAAACAATAGTTGGTAAGGTTCCCAGCTTATAAACCACTTTTGATTACAAGGAAATGAATTAACTAAAGAAGAAAAATCTTTGATTGAAAAGAACAAACTGAAAGACATCATAGCTAAATTTACTAAAGAAGCTAAAGGGAGAGAAGCTTCTAGTTCTTCTTCGAGTTCATCAAAGACCCCAGGTTATAAGAACAAAGGATTGGGTTTTGAGATCAAGAAAGTACCTATTCAAGCTAAGAAATCAGTGAAAGCTGAAAAGATTTCAAGAGTTAAAGTTCCAAAGAAATCACTTACTCCGAAGGAAAAATCTTATTATTCTGGAAGGTCATCATCTTCAAGGAGTCCATCTCCTAGGTATGATTCCTATGATGATTTTTTTAATAACTTTGATTCTAAACATTCTTCTGGTTTTCAAAATTCGAAGAATATTTCAAATGTTTTTAAATTTCGAGAAAGACTTCGTTATGCATGTCGTCAACCTGGACATCTTGCTACTGATTTTCCGACGACTGCATATATCCACAATACTGCTAAATATGTGGATAACAAAGGTCAGATTTTTAATGAACCATGGTCTCCAAAGGTCAAATTAACTCGTAAGCCGTCTTGGTTCAAACCGAGCGCCAATTGAGTCTGATTCTGGTTCTGATCAAAAATCAAATTCTTTAAAAATATGGAAACCAAAAGTTGTATCCAAAGCCAACGATGACTATGTGGAAGACACCGGGCGACCCGACGCTATTGAACCGGGTCGTTCCCAGAGCAACTAATGTTTTATTTGGTGTCAGCAGGTATTTCAGGAAGACCTTTCGGTGATTGAAAAATTGTTGATTATGAAATATCTGTGATAACTTAAATTGAATTTTCAAATTATTTTTGTTTTCAAAAATGCTACACTACTAGTATTCGTGTTGGTTGATCAATTTCTGGTTTGTTTTTCACTCCGTCTCATTTTGAGGGGGAGTTTGTTTTTGAAAATACAAAAATAGTATGTTGTTTTCACATGTTAAAAATAAAAATCTAAAAAAAAACGAATTTGTCATTTTTAGGGGGAGAAAATTTGAAAAGACAAAAATATTGAACAATGCAAAAATTCAAAAACATTGAAAAATGAGAAATTGTATCCGACATGATTAGGAAATGATGGTACATTGGCTGACAATGTCTGACTCATGGATAAAGTAAATGTAAAAGCCATAAGACCATTGTTCGATGAGCTAGGTAGGCTCGACAAATTAGAAAGTATACGAATGTGAAATCTAATACTTGACCTAGTAGACAACATCTTGATTCATATTTCATGATATATCAAGAAAAAGATGTGTGAAAAGAAAAATGAGAAGTCATTGTGTATACATGTGTTTATTTTGCAAAGATTTAAACTTGTTTGATTTTCTTTATTTTCTTAAATGATCGGACTATCTCTCCGTGTCCACAAGACCGACCTGATAGTTGTTCATTTAAAGTTCTGCCCTATATTATTTGGTGTTTCATATAACTCATCAGACTTTCTTTGCGTATACGGGAGTACCGACCTGATTGTTGTTGATTTATACAATTTCAACTTGTTTTATTTTCTTATTTTGTTAAATCCGAGGCCTTATTTGCGTATCGAAAGATGGCCTTAAGGTAGACGATTTAACGTTCTTATTTCCTTTTGCATAGAACACAGTTGACTATATCATGTATACAATCATTATGTGTTAAATCACAAATGAAATCACAAAAGTGTGATAAGCAAAAGCATAGATAGTGTGGGGTACACTGGTCAATGCAAATCTAATCAATACCTTAATATATCCAGATGTTATGAGTATGATTGTGCCTGAGTTAAAGTTGGACAAGTTATATATGCAGTCGACATGGCTTATGTGCTACAATAATCGAAATTGAAGTGTAGTTCAACATGCTATGTCCAATATGATCCCAAGTTGTGATCTTTCTCACAAAAAACAAGTGTCTGATTCTGTATTGCATTTTCATTTCATATCAGAAATTACCAAAAAAAAAATTGGTGTGTTTTAGCATAAACTTCATAAAAGCCAAATGTATTTTATTTCTTATTTCTTTTCGATTGATCAACACATTATACGAAATCAAATTTCAAAATCAAAATATCTTGGAGTCTCAAAGAGACGTTTTGCGCCAAGGTTATTTATGTTGACAGGTTTCTAAGTGGAAAGAGAACATCACAACTTCAAGTCTTCTGAAGATTGTTGATAAAGATTTTACACAAGCTACAATGTCTAGTATTCAAGATCAGACTCATCGTCAAGTCAAGGAAGAGTTTGATTAAAGATACAAGTTTATGTGAAGATGGAAATTGATACTGCACATGTCTAGGGGTAGTTTGTTGATACATGGTTCCTGGTCGTCATGTGAAGTATCAAATACAAGACAAAGTATTGCAAGATTGTGCTGAGCCGAACTCTAGGCGAACCCCAGTTCGGACTCACACGAACCTGGTCCGAACCTGAGTTCGGCTGATCGGGTTTAGGCTTAGCTAGTTTGTCTATAAATAGTTAGTCTTGTATTGTGATGGTAACTTCTTGGTAAAATCTTCTATTTGTGTTTCTGTGTAATCTCTATGTGGTCTAATACAAAATCCTTTGTATTTACTCTTTGCGTTCATACGTTTAACATTAATTTCGATATGACCGAGTAGACGATCCATCGCTTACGCATTTTCAGAGTAACGACTAAATATCTAGACACATGGAAATAGAGGAGAAGCTAAAAGTATACAAGTCAAATAGCGGACTTTAGAAACATAAACAAAAAATTCATGTATCAGATAGTCGCATATACCAAACTTTATTCAAAGAGATTAAGGGTAAACATACACTAAACACAATCCACTACATAAAATATAATGGATTGGATTATTCGTACCTTAGTAATCAAGTCATAAAAGCAAGAGAAACATAATCTAATCAAACGTCACATAGAAGCTAAATTAATTAATGTCAAATGTCACAGTGATATTTCGTAAGCAATAACACATTTCGTTGTTTAAATTCAGTGAATCAATAGCACATCAAATATTTCACTAATATATAAATTCATCATAATTATTCTAGGCCGATTCTATCCGCACACCCCTTCATTCTAATTTAACACTCTTTTACGGCCTCGTATAGCTAAAAGACAAAATTTCTGGCAGTTGACCACTCAAATGTCGGAAATCCTAAATTTACACCCCTTCACAACCCCGTAAATACATTTACAGCCCCGTAAATTATTTTATATTTTTTTACATTTTACCTACCACATTGTACTACCCCGTAATTATATTTACACCCCCATATGAACCCACTATATATACACTTGAACGGTTCATTCCAAACTCCCCATAATTTTGCATTAAAAATCTTAAATTTTCAACTCCAAAAACCGTAATGGTATCCACTAACCCACGTTTGTATTCGATTTGTTCACTTAATAATCACGAGGACGGGTTACAAGTTGATGATGTATACGCAGGAAACCCAGATTATTTCACCTTAAGGATTCACCATGGAGGTGAATTCACAGATGTACCCGGGAGAAGTGTTATATCTTCGGTGATGGAAACGGATAGATTCGGAAAATTAAAACGAACAGATAGGCAACGGGTCGCTCGAGATACAAACTTCACCATTCGAATGATTCCGTTGAGCAAAAACCAAACCGAAAAACAAGATACAGACACACCACTTGAATTCGATTTAGACTCCAAAGATCACCACTGATGTGCTCGCAACGTACCTAAAAATAACTATTAAAACTTAGACCTAACCTAGACCCAGACACGGAAAAACCTAAAAGACTCAAAATTTCCTAACAACGACCTAAGTTAATCTTGCTATTGCCAAGTGTCCCCGGCAACGGCGCCAAAAACTTGATGTGCTCGGAACGTACCTAAAAATAACTATTAAAAACCTAGACCTAACCTAGACCTAGACACACCTAAATTTTACCGAAACTACCTAAAACCGAACCGAACCCTAAGGCAGTGAACCTGTCGGATTATAGTAAAGCTAAGGTAAGACCAGATATCGAACCTAGGACACTACGAAAACAAGAATTAACCTAGACCTAAGAAATGGAAATACTGAGAATTGAATTTGGGTTTTTGACTCGAGGAATTAAATTGACTAATTTAACTAAACAACGCAACTAACAAACGGAAAGCAGGAAAACTTAGGAAACAATCAGACACGAGAAAGACACCACCTAGACCTAGAATCTCAACCAATACCTACAAGTTAATCTGGCTATGACAACTCTGATGGAAGCTAATTAACCTTTTAAGTCCTTCTTAGCAAATGTTCCTAACGTTCGGACAGGAGTTCACTTTATGAGTACATCCAACCTCAACTAGACCTAACCACCCTCGAAACAATCTAAGGCACCCTATGCTAGCAGGAACTACCACTAATCAACACAACTGACACGGAATAGCAAACTAACTAGTTTCCTAGGGCATCCCTCTCGGCTTGTCTAACTAGAGCAGCACACTAGATTCAAGGAAATCATTAAAATACTAAACTATGATAATCAAGACAGATAATCAAATCAATCACAAACACACAGTCACGCAATTGATTACCCAACCCAAACCGAAAGACATTCGTAGGCTAAGCAGTTTAGTAAGTTAATTCAAAACCTAATTCTAGTGGTCATATGCATACAATCATGTTAACAATGGAATTGAATAGAAACACAACAGCAATCAAGTTATTAAAAGCCAAATAAAGTCGTAAATACTAGTCGTTCATCATAAATGGTCTAGGCGGTGATAAATGCCTAGCCTACAATCATGTCTAGACCAAAAAACATCATAAAGATTCTGTCTTTAACCATAAACATAACTGAGTCTAAGAATTAAACAAGAAAAACCCGGATGATTGATGATGGATTGTGATGTAGAATTGATCACCCGTTGATTCCTCTGCAGTTCCAGCCCTTCCTTGCCTCTAAAAATCACCTCTGGTTCGCCCTTTGCCGTCTGGAAGTCGAGTACAGGTGTAGAATAGCGAATAAAACCCTAAAAGTTGAATTTATATCCGAATTGCTTCTTTTGCGGGTTTTGAAGATGTAGTCGTATCGCCTACTGCCCTAAATCTCCCAGGCGATACGCTTGGGACGTGCTGCGCGACAAAAGAGTCGGTCAAACCGACTCACAGCTTTCGTTGACTGCCCTGGTTCCACGTGTATCGCGCGCTAGTTTACTCTCCCCAGGCGATACGCCTGGGGTCTTCTTTTCAACACTTTTCATTTTTCTTCTCCTTTAAATCCTCCACTTCGCTCTAGTTATCTTGTGGCCACATGATTTTATTAGAAACCTACAAAAACATATAAAACACATAAATAAAGACTCAAGGACCCAACTTTAATAAAAAACAACTAAGACTAATAAAAACTAACTCAAATTGACTCGAATAACTATATAAAAGACCCCGAAAATAGGATGTGTTTGCAACACATCAACCACTCAAAGTGCCAGTTTGAGTTAGCAATGGATGAATCGCAACCTCTCTAAACTTAGAGAAAATCACATAAACTTTGTTTTTTCACATAAACTTCACTGCCTTTTCCTTTCATTGATTTTGAGATTACATAGAGGAAATACTAAACCACGTAGCTTGATTCTAGGGAAATAAATAACTGCTATAAAAACTTCCTACTTACTCCACCTAGTAATTAAATAAAAACATATAACTAGAAATAATAAAAGGAAAAAGAAAGGATTTAATTTAAAGCTACATGGGGGTGAACATGCAGAATCCATGTTCACGTAGTCAAGCCTTCCATTTGGTTCAAATTAACCTAAATCGGACCCGTCTCGTAAAACCCGGTTCCTTCAACCTCTAGCACTTTTGAACTCGGTATTGTTTGGCCATCAAGGAGTTACGTGGGCGGTGTGTGTAATTGCGTTGACTACCAACACGTGAATATGTTTACATTTTCTTATATGTCATTAATCATGCAGGATCTCGGATATGATACTCGGACCAATTTTTGGTTCTACTTTAAGCCCGATGATAGTCGGAATCTTGATAGGGGCTTGTAAACGTTAACAAACACTTGGACGCACATTGTCTCAGTTCATGCAACAGTACAGATAACAGGATAATGCGGGTCGTTGTTGTGCGCTGTCCGATAGGCACGAAGACCGGCTAAGACTACTTACGCAGGAGTCATCCAGACAATCCGGGCAAAAACATGCCGCCAAAACGAAATCTGTTGAAGGAGTTTATGGAACGGGTTGGTTGAGCGGTTTTTTGTTCTAAATAAACCAGATTAAATTTTTTATATTTATTGAGTTTATGATTTTTGATTTTCTCGTGTGACCGTCCATAATTTTTTTACTAATGAAGCGGCTTAGGCGTCCAAAAGAAAATTAAAAATATAACATATAAACGTAATCCAAATAAATTTTCAAGATATAATGCATTGATAAATTTAGGAATTGGGTCCTAACACTATAAAATTATAAATTATTTTAAAGTTACCAAATTATAATAAACAAACCAAACAAACAACTATCACGATTTTATAAGAAATGATAATAATAAGTTTTAGAGTTCGGGAATACATCATTAAGAAATAATAAAAAAAACACAAAACAGATCAACCAAATAAGACGTAACTAATCCTCGTCTTCATCATCCTCGTCATCGTCTTGTGCCTGATACGGGGGTGGATCATGGATTTCTAAACTATTTGCCATGATGTTCATCATTAGGATCTGCCATTTTAGCATCCGGTCATGCCTCAGCTGTCGCCGCCCCCTGGCGACGAATTTCCAAACTCATTTCCTCTATTCTCTATGACAAAGCTGGAGGCATCCTGACCGCACGGTACCTGTAGCACACTTGCTCAACCTCGTGTGCTATGTTACCCTGACCTCCCGTCCCACCCTCATCATCGTCATCACCTATCCTCAGGCACAGGCTCCTCTCGGACACACTCAGGGATCGGGTCGGTACTGATGCGGATTCCGCCCCTGCGAGATTTTTCTTAGGAGCTTCATGCCGTTCATGACTTTTAGACCCATTCCCTTGGCCAAAACCGGTTCTCCCAAGTATTGGAGGTTATCATTAATGACCCCTAGTGACTGCGATCATAGTAATGAAGACTCCGCAGGTAATTTGAGTACCCTCCGCCCTGCTTCCCTGCAAGACATATAAAAAATAAAATTAATAAATGTTTAACAATTATAAATTAAAAGTATAACAATAATAATGGATAATACTAACAATAAATAATAATACTAACAACAATAATAAACAATTTTACTTTTAATAAGATTAATAATAATAATAATTTATAATTAAAATTTTACCTGGCGGGACAGACAACCAGCAAGGCCGTGCGCCAGCGGGCAAGGGGTACGGTTAACCAACACTTGTAAGTAATATAAATCAGCCCCCGTGTAGCGCTCCCTGCTATCTCGACGCGTCGTGATCAACGAGGCGATCAATCGGTGAATGTATCGTATAAGGGGGAACCGAATGGAGGTCCCTCGAGATAAATTTGGATCCCACTAAACTCTGGAGATAGAATCCCACCATCGATGTTGCGCAGCCTCGTTGCTCGCCCGAACTGCGTCCGTGTATGCTGGGGTATGGGTCTCCTCAGGGGTGTACAATCCCGATACAACAGCAAACTGATGTAGGGTCATAACATAAGCATTCCCAAGCATACGAAATGAAATCCTATGTGGCTTTGGCCCGTCTAGGGCATTATTTGGTAACTAGGGTGTAGCACCCTGACGCTCTTCATATGTGAATGTGGAGAGAAACTCCACAGTCAGTAACATATAAGAAGGCAGCATGGCTGACTCAAACAACCGCCACCATGGGGTATTTGCCCCTATTATCTCGATGAAGGGCTGCAACGCGTCAATTGTCGCTAACCATTCAGAGTCAGCCATCGTCGTACCAACAATCATCCTTCCTAGTAACCTCCATATCCTCTCCCGTCCAATAGAGTCCTCCGGTAACTGAAGGTAGGGGTGCGTAGCTAAGCCATCATGCTGATAGGCCATAATATCTGCAAAATAATAGTAGTAATAAATGTTTTAACATCAATAATAAATAAATTAGTGTAATACCAACAATAAATAAAAAAAACTAACAATAAAAATAAACTAATAATAATGTAAAAAATAATAATAACTATTTACGGCGGCTTCGAGCAGCTCCAGGAGACGGTAATTGGCCTACAAAAAGGTAAACACAGGTTAAAAGTTACTTTATATCTAACCATAAAATGCATGTAATACAGAAACAACCAAGGGTTACCTGATGGGCGACAACCTCGTCATGTTGCACAATCTCCTGGGGAGATAGCTCGGCCAGGGGATGTTGGGCAGCAGCGGTGCTGGACCCTCGAGTTTTTCTCTTCATACCAGAGGCCCTCGATGTAGTGGCCCGGGATGCTGGGGGCTCAGCTTTGACGGAACTCAAGATCATCAGTTCCTGGTCGTCTCCTAACCCTGAAGAGAAGGCAGCTTCGAGGTCATCGGCATCGAATGTTGGGGCAGCTGCAAAATACAACATGACCCAGGATGTCAGCAGTCAGGTATGAAAGAAACTAACAAAATGCAGGGTTACTTACAACTAGACATGCTGACGGTAGGCTGAGAAAAGAGTGAATGTTCGATGGCTCTAAATGCACGCTCAAACTCAGGAATCCCTAGGAATTTCTGTAAGTTATTCTCTGTCTCCTCCTCCTCAGGACCAATTTCCTTCAAACTCTTCGTTGCAAAGAATAATATTCAAGGTCAGATTGCATAATTTCAAATAAAAAACCTTAACATCTAATGCAGGTGTGCCTACCCTCTATAACCCAAGTTTCTTGAAGCTGTTGACCACCTGGTATACTGGAACGCTTGACAAAGAAAAATCCACCCTTCCATTTACCATGTTTGGGTAGCATTGGGGATGAGTTGCATGTCCTTCGAAAGGGACTTAAACAGAAAACGGCTGGACCCGTGGGATTTCAGTTCATAGGTCAGGGCTAATTCCGGCAGGCCGATCAAACGTTTGTATGAGTGGTTCAGACGATCCAGGGTTCCCAGGATGCGCCACACCACGGGAAGAGTTTGGGCATACGAAAGGCCGGTGGCCTGAAAAAATTCAGCAACAAGGTTGGAGAAGGGGTAGGACAAACCCATGTTGAACGGGGTGAACGGAAAACAAACCCAGGTTAGAGAAACAAAGTTCGACCTCAATCTCGGGTCGAAAGCCCTGATAATGGCCGACGGAGGAAGGAGACCAGAACCCTTCAATGTTGTAATCTCATTGTTCGTGAAATTGCACCTCTCCTGCTCAGGGTGGTGAAGAAACTTCTGGTCGATGAAGTCCTCCACCCCGACAAGAGAAACGATGGGTTCGCGACGAATGCATCGTTTAGTCATGATTTGAGAAAAGAAAAAGAGAGATGAGAGGGGAAATTACCTGATCGGAATGGGTGAAAAGAACGACGGATGCTCCTAACTCTTGACTCAGGTGAGGTAAAAGACTCGAGAGGTTGGGGTTATTTATGGGCTGAGAAGTTACAGAGGTGATGCGACGCCGGTGGATGAGATCAAGGCTAGAAAAGCGAAATCTGCGGACAGGATTGATATAGCTTTGATGAGTCATCGTGAATTCAAAAAATTCACAGCTGTTAAATCTTATCCACTAGCTGCGAATTTGGGGGCAACTGTTATGCCCTGGATTCTGGACCGAATTTCTAATGTTCTTTGATAGGTTGAGACCCCTAGATGTCGAATATCCAGGGACTGCACATTCGGTTAATCGGTACCCTGGATTTCCATTTATATTCATATTACCCTTTATATGATTAGTATCCCAGGATGTAATGCATTCGATATTTATCTATTTAATCTACCTGATCGCAACATGCACGGATACCCAGCATGCTAGGGTGACGTTACTAACCTTTCATTTGACTCTGTGTGATCAAGCCAGGTACGAGAGAATGGATAACGGTCATATAGACTCGGTCAAAGCCAGAACACGTGTGGAAATGAAGACCCGCCACCAAACTCGGTCAAGTAACGGTCAGAGGTCGTTGGAAGGGAGATCCCAAGAATCTAAGAATTATAGTTAGGATTCATATGTATTTATACGCGGTGTAGGACTTGATTTTTTCACTTACGATCACTTGTACCCTCACTCACTCATTTAGCAATCACCGCAATCAAGCAATTTTCAGTGAAATAAACGGGCAATGTGTGTTATTGTTGCCAAGGGGTTTTTTTATGTCGGCGGCTCTTGGAGACATCCAAGGGTTAAGGGCTTTTTCCCCTCAAAAATCTCGGTGTTCTTAGTTGCATTCATGGAAGTTATCATTTGTGTTTCCATTTCTTCTATTCAAACCTTGGATTTTAACCGGCAAATTTGATTTTATAAACTTAGCATTCAAGGCACCTAACCTCACAAACTATTTTGGTTACTAAATTAAGTCTTAAAATTTTTAGCCAAAACAGTTATAATACTAATAAGTATACGATAATGATAATAATAATTATTACGTGGTTGGTAGAAGATGAATTTGCAGGAAAAAGCATATCACAGTACGACAATATTGATTAATAACATCGGGATATAACGATACAATTTGCACAATTTGCACGGCTGGGTGCAAGATGCGTTCTTATAGTGTGCAAGATGCGTTCTTATGTGTTCTTATATGTGCAAGATGCGTTCTTATGCGTTCTTATAGTGTGCAAGATGCGTTCTTATAGCAATTTGCACAACTCAATAAGTTTTCATTGAAAAGACGGTAACGGTTGAAACGAATTATGCACAACTTTTAATTTTTACGGCCCCGTAAATATTATTACGCCCCCGTAATACGATCAAATCAGTCAGGGAATCTCTGAATTCCTCGAAATTAGTGTTTTACGACCCCGTAACTTTATTTATGGCCTCGTAAAGGGTTTACGACCCAGTAAAACTACTTACGACCCCGTAAAGGGGTGTAGAAAAAACGAAGAGGTGTGAGTATAGGAGAACCCTTATTCTATATCCATAACATAACATTTCCTTTATTTAAAAAAAATAATATATAATTTATAAATTTTTAGTATATACAACATTATATAAATATATAATTTATTTAACAACTTAAAGGCAAAATAAACTATATAATTTATATGATTTAGGTTGCTAGTCGTATTTTTAAAAGTGTATACTATTTACATGTCCATGCGCATTCGGTCATCAACAAAATTAAAGGTAGCACACATAAAAAACCTTTAAAATAAAAAATAAGTCACCCTCAAGTCCCCCTTACATATGCGTTCTAATGCTAAGGACCAACCACTGAGCTACATCCGTAAGTACTAAATGTGTGGATGAAGTGTTGGCAATTTGGCATACATCAACCGCCAGGGGTGAAGCTTCTCTCGAGCCAGACCAGGGCTCGGGCCCCATCTATTTTTCCGTTTGATAATGTAAATTTATACATGTTTAGTCTGAAAATTTTTTATTTACATAGTTTGGCCCCATTCTTTTCGGCCTCATGACTTTAGGTCCCAACCGACTTTCGACCCAAGCTTCGTCCCTATCTATCGCCAGCCAATTCATATATGACCCTTAACAGATACAACTAAGTACTTCTCCGCGCACATAGATTTACAGATCAGAAACAACTATTGGGTTCACAGAAATGCACTCGGATGACATTGTTTGGTACACAAGAACTAGACGCTATGGTATGTTTCATGAATTATGAAATCAAATTTGTTTAATTTCTTTAACCAAACATCAACTATCATATTTCATTTTCTATTATAAAGATCAAGAGCATGGTGCAAAGATACAAACATGGGTTACATGGCAACAAGAAACATGCAGATGAAATGAAAATCTATCAAGGAATAAACAACTTCATGGAGACCAAAGAAATCAACAATGCACCAAAAACGACCCTTATAGTGATCAATGTTTTAAATATATTAATATACCAACATTCCCCAATAATTGTACAACATAATGTTCAAACATAATGGGTACAAACATTTTTTAACAGCCTTTTAAATAACAGATATACACTAATTTTTTTACCATTATGTTGGAGATTGGCTTATCTGGATTTACATACAAATGTGTAGATGGTGTGGATCCTAGGTGTATCCGATCTCTATTTTTGTATGTACTTAGAAACTTATGTTTTTGATAAGTAGCAGCAATACCTCCGGTTGATATGTGAAAAAAAAATGCATCAGTATAATTAGTGTGTTATAAACCTTTACGTATTGGGCCTTAGACTCATTTTACATATTTTCTATCTACCTAACCTGCTTGCAATTACCATCTGACCCACTGAGAGAGAAAACTACAAGCATAATCACCCATTTAAAAGTAAATATCTCTTAAGATTACACTAGGAATACATTAATACATCATGTATCCTGTCATATTAATCAAGAAATTAAATTAAAATACTCAGATGCAAGGTTAATCATTTGCTTATGGTGAATAATCTTTTGCAGGTGGCCTTTAATGACTGGTTTAAATTGTTTGGACTTAGGACAAACATATGCCTTTGATTAGGAGTTAAAAAAAATGAGTATTTTACCAGCAGCAAAAAATGTTGGTATTGAAGGTAACAAGTAGCAACAAAGTTGAATTTAAAAAAATGCATAGCCTCATTAACATCTATTGGCTTTGCTAGTTCATTTCCTGATCCAGCTACAGCATCCTTGAAGCAATATGCAATAGATAAATTAAAAAAGAACAAAGGGGTATGGTTACCACTTACCATTTCTAGCTCAAAGTTCAGCTTTCTTGAAGATCCAAATTATGGTGGAGAGTTGCCACTTGGATGGAAAAGTGAAGGAGGGAAAACATATTTGTTTGCGGGGGAAATAAGCTGAAAAAGTGAAGGAGAGAGCAAGTTTAACTAACAAATGTTGCGGTTCTCTATCTAGACCGCACCATTTGTAATAAACCATCGCAACATTTAATCGGATTTGTTCGTTAGGCATACAACTTGTATGTGAATTAATCCATCAAAACTAAGTCGTTTTGATGGAAAACAATTTAAATTTGAAATTATTCTATATTTTCTTATACAACTTGTATGTCTAATGACATCATATTCATTTTTCAATTATTAATATTGAAAGTATATTAATTCTCAGGGGCTTTAAACTTCCATGTAACTTTCTTACATACAAGTTTAATTATTTATTTATATGTAGCAGTTTAGAGATGGATTAAGCCTGCTACCTACCTTATTAAATTATATTTTTTTTTTATAAATTATATGAAGTAGAATTTAGACGTCTACATAACGACGACTTTAATTACAAAATTAAATCACATGTAAATACAAGGAAGGCACTAGGAAACGCGCCGTTATGAATGTCAACCCGTCTTAAAATTAATGTATACCGTACGGATAATATTAACAAATAAAATTATTATATTATATAATTAATACGTAAAGAAAATAGAAATAGAAATAGAAATATATGCAAAGATTAAAAAGCTTTAAACAAAAAAATTTATATTAGACGATTGTATATAAGGAAATCTATGTGTACATATTACACCACAAAGAAACATCAACTCTTGTCCCAAACTCAAACGACTCGATCGCAAATAAAAAAAAAACTACATTTTACAACGTAAAAGTTAGAAACCGGCCGCTCAATCTGTTGACCCTTGACTTAAAAGTTATGTTCCATGATTGTACTCGTTACATCGCATACTTATGTGTTAAATTCGTCGCGTACATATATTAAAAAACAACAAATGACAAAATAATAAAAATAAGTAAATGATATAATGATAAATATGACAAATGACATAATAATAAAAATAAAGAAATGAAAAAAATAAAGAAATGACATAATACTAAATATGAAAGGAGAAAACAATATAATTGAAGTTACCAAATTAAGTAATTGTATATAGGGAGTAATATTATTAAATTAGTCACCTCCTAAACTAAATTATTATATTTGAAAACTTCCTATATATATACACTTGTTAATTTGATCAATTCTCTTGCATCTAGCTACTTGATTAATTACAATGGCTCGTATGATTGATCTTGGTGGCAACAAAGGAGGGGAAATTATGGAGTTTGAGGGGTCACATATTGTCTTCATGCTATGTATGATTCTAGTATCTATCTCCATTTTATCTATGGTTATTTTTGTTTGTGGTGATGATAAGAAACAACCTACTCAAAAGGATCAATCTTCTAACAAAAAAGGCGGTGGTGGTTGTTGCTGCTTCTGTGGAGATGGTTGTGACGGTGGGGGTGGCGACGGTGGTGGCGGTTGTGGTGGTGGTTGCGGCGGTTGTGGTGGTGGATGAAAGGGGCTTTGAAATGAAAAGTATAACTAATTGTTTGAAGAATTGTGTATTTTTTGATTCTAAACTCTAAATTTGTATGATATGATATTTGTTTTTGCTTTTTTTTTTTATAAAATATAAGTCTTGATAAATATATTGATGTAAATATTTGTTTGGTTGTATAACTAGTTGTAACATGGTTTCTCGACTAGTATTGTTTACCGTCGTATAGTCAGTGTCATTCTTACACCATCTATTATTTGATCATATATTAACAGAAGCAGAGATAAAAAAAACGTACTAAATGTTTGTTTGACTCTTTTAAAAAATTTCAAGTGATCGTTTCATCTTTTTTTATTATACTTTTATAGAAACACGATAACTAATAGGAAGACACTAACAAGTAATGACAAATAAAAACATATAGTGACAAGCAAAAAGATAAATAACACACTAAAAGCCCCCAAAGAGTTGAAAAACTTAATTTTTAATTTTACATATAGTAATATTGTACTCGTTACAAAGATTAAAATGCTCATTTTTATTATGTAAATTAAAAAATTAGATATATAATATCGTATATAAAAGTTATTAACGTTTTAGATAATGAAAGAACTTGATAAAAACCCAATAAATATAAATAAAACTTGCATCATTTTCTTTTTCTCTGTCAATTTAATCTCAAACGATAATTAAATTTTAAAAGAACCTCACATCC
>JBCNJP010000024.1:46760681-46784784 GCA_039602395.1 Deinandra increscens subsp. villosa | reverse complement strand
AAGTACGACTATACACGATTAACGAGAAATTAAAGCTGCCTCGTCATTAGTCGATATGTCCAGGCAGATACGTGCTATAATTAAAAAAAACATTTAGGGACAACAAATATTTTTAAATATACGTTTTAGATTTAAAATAAAGAATGACATACACTTGATCCTATACGAGGATTTCCATGCAACGCAAGAAGTGAGCCCCAAAACTCTCTCGTAAGTGTATAGGATCCCATGTAAGAAATCATACAATACGAAGAATCCATACCACTGTAAAAGAAGCGTAAAACATTTGGAGCCCAATTTTCTTTACTTTCAAAATTCCAAACTTGTTTCTCAACAGGTGGTGGAATTTCGTCAATACTTTCAAATGAGTTAGAAGAAGATCCGATTTCACGGGTGTTTCTTTTTTCGGTCTTGATGACATAATTTTATTTTGGATTTGAGGATTTGTGTGTGTATAAAGTGATAAATGAATTATCTCCTATTTATAGAGTTAAAATAAAGTGAGTAAAAAAATTGAAAAAAAAAAAGATAATTTTATACCACGGTCGGTCGACTTTAAACACAGTCGCCGACGACCCTCTCCAGAACGGTCGGGCGACCGTCTAATTTAGGTTTTTTTAAAACAAAATATATACGGTCGTGCGACTATAACAACGGTCGACTGCGACCGTGGACTAAAACGACCGTATATTTTTGATTTATTTTTATTTTTTTAAACAACGGTCGTGGCGACTCCGACAAGGTTGTCAGACGGTCGGCACGACCGTTGCAGACATATTTGAAATACGGTCGTCTCTGGTAGCGTACGGTCGGACGACCTTGAGTACGTGTATATCCGACCGTGGACTCGATGAGGTGTCACCTTATTATTGGTTTAGAATCACGGTCGGCCGACCGTTGGAGGGATGTCCCAGCCGACCGTGGGGGTGGCTATTCTGGTCCATTTTTTGAAAAGAGGGGACATTCTCGTCCAACCGTGGTCAACAGGGCCATTTTCGTCTTTTTCCCTATATACAATCGTCTAATATAGTTTTTTTTGTTTAAAGCTTTTTGATCTTTACACATATTCTATTTCTATTTTCTTTACGTATCATTATACAATATAATAGTTTTATTTGTTAATATTATCCGTACAGTAACACGCGTGAATAGAAAATCTCGTATGATACAGTAACGAGGAATCAACCGCGCGTTGCAGCGGTTGTGTATTTAAAAAGGCTGGAGATGTAGACTATTCGACACCCATGTATTACATAGCAAAATTTGGTGGTTGTATATGCACATATAACGTTTGAAACATCCGACTACAGTGTTTACAAAACATTTAACAACCGATTCTAGTAGTCTTCCCTAAACATGTGGTGGGGCATCATATGAAGAAGCTCCTGAAAAAAGTTAGAAAGTTAAGTAATTCATGGCCTCTGTTTAACCTAAGGAATATGTGCTAATACAGACTACCTGATGTTCAAGAATTTATTAAGGACATGGGTTTATATGTATATCTCAGCTTCAATTATATAATTGTATAAGAAAACACCTTGTCATGTAATGTTTCAGTTTAATAAATATGAAATAAAAGTATTACTTATTTGTACGACTATAGTGTACATTACAAATTTTATATGGTTAAGTACTCGGATATTAACTATTATCTCACATTTTTATCCTCAGGTATGCCTTATACGTTTGTTACCGATTCAAATTCTGCATACAACTAACATCTACCATTGTTAGTAAATCCTTATGTTATGTGGCTGCGCTTTTATTTGTAGATACTTTTGACCTGTAATAATCACATAGAGATGAATTTTCAAAATATTTTCAAGGGAAGATAAAGCTATTAGTTAATAATATAAAATGGTTTTAAAAAAGTTAGAGCCTTTGTTGTTGAGGACTTAATAATGTTATTATCAGTGTATTGCTTCGAAACAAACATATTTCATTCAACCATCACATCTAACCAGGAGGATTTTCGCACATAGCAATTTACAGGTATAATTTTAAATTATCATAAAATGAAATTCAGACATTAAAGGTTCTTATTTGTATCTTAGAGATGAGAATTAACGTAAACACCTTTCTTCAAACATTATAAAACTACCATCATGCATTTTAATTCCTAAACCAAAATTAAGATTGTTAAGAGCCTAAAATCAGCAGAGGCAGTTCAGAGTAACAACACTCATGTCATTTTGATCACCTAAACAATATTGGACAAAGCTAATGCTAAAGGCTAATCTTATATAAAACCTCATACTTTAGATCATCCAAAAGTTGAGTCTCTTATAAGTAAACACAACAAAAGACCTCATTGTTGTTTTCAGAGGTTGAAGTAAGAATAAAGTGATAAAAGAAATTTTCAGTTAAATACATTTCCTTATGAATCACGATAGGTTTAAGGAAGGAAAATTGAAACAATATTTTACTTTGTTCATATCTTGCCTGCCCATGGATTCAGCAGCAGTTTGAAAAGTTAACCTATTCGGGAATCCCCGGATCTATGCTTATTTTCAACTCCTTATATCATAATTAATACAGGTTGAAACTTTAAATAATATATTATGTACAACAGATTAAGATTCCTAAAAAGATTAGTCCCTAAAAAGTTTAAAATATCAAAACCAAGACACCTACCGAGTTAAAAATGACCCACAAATGCAAAAAATGTAGCTGTAGACTCGCATTCACCCAACACAAAGTGAATGTACATCGATCTACACCGATCTACAGATGAAGTTCAGAAATTAGAAGACCTTATGGTTTAAGATCAAAATTAATCTCTGACATCTCTCTTTATACATTATTCAACTATCAGTACGCTGCCAAAATTAAACACTAAGTGGAACACCCTCCTTTTTTTAACAACCTAACCATATATATATTTATCACCTAAACAAAAGCGGGTTGCTCTAGTACAAAAAGGTCACCTGATTCCAAAACTAACATTTGAGGCTCTTGTAGAAGAACATCTAACAAAAGGCGTCAATACAGATCGAGCATTCTTCCTTACAAATAAGACCGAACATAAATTTAGCAGCAACCAATTTAAGAGAGACTCCTATTTGTATGTTTAAGGTGTTCATCTACCATGGTACATCTTAAATCCTATATCAGATTAAACGTACAGAAAAACGTATCACTAAAGCCGTTGGTCACACCTAGCATAAAAAAGTAACCCACAGAAAATCTCGAAGTCTAAATCACTAAAAAAAGGCATACATGTTAGGTACAGAGATAGATAAACAGTAAAATTTGAGAAAGTTATTAATTAAGTAATGTCATTCCAAACCTGGCATCCGAAGGTCTTGTAGAAGAACGTCTAACAAAACCCCTGATATAAATCAAACATATTCCCTTAAATATAACATATGTTTATGGTGTTCATCTACTATAAGACATCTTAAATCCTAGATCAGATTTTAATCATTCGGTTAACCTCTGAGTGATTAAGAATTGCATCCTCTTTTTGTTTTTTACCATGGGAAACTGAATCATTAAAGCTATTGGTAACACCTAATATCCAATGTTAATCCCACAGGAGACCTCACACTTTAAATCACCCAAAAGAGACATAAATGTCAAGTATAGAAAATAGACAGATAATGAAATCTGATAAGGAAAAATTAGGAAGGTTTCAGACCACTTACTATCTAAAAACATTGTTAGGTATGGGTAGCATCCAATTGAATCATAAGAGGTTACTTAAATTCCGCCTCTATCTCCTGGCTACTACCTTTGAACTAATACATTTATCTTATTTCAAATAAAATGAATGGCACAATTTCGGTGTGAACTATCGGTTCATCTTTAACCATGCCTCTCTTTTTGTTACCTATTCTGGCCACCTAAGAGATTACAATTATAAAGTCTCCCAAAACTGTTACAATTTTTACAGTCAATTAATTTGTCGATTTCGATTATTAGTATACTATACTTTAATCTCTGTTGTACACATTTTGATCTTAGGCTATTAGACATAATACCCTCTGTGTATCACCTACCTATGGTTTATTGTACATGTATGTTGTCTTTAAACTCAATATTGCCTCTGTGTATGCAACACGTTACAATATAATAACTATTAATCTAGAAAAAAACATGAAAACCAATGACATTAACCACCAGGGGCGGATGCACTTGAAGGGTATGGGGGGGGGGGGGGGCAACCCAGTACGGCCCAACATTTCTTCAGTAAAGGATGTAAATTTGAGTGATTTTGCCCCAATAATGTTCAGATTAGGGGCACTATTTTTATTTTTATTGGGGCACAGTCCTACTACCCAGTCCATTTATTTGATAGGAAAAACCCAAACAATAATCAATTGAGGAGTTTTTACTATTTCACCATTGAACCGCTTTGCGCCTCCTACCCTCCGTCTCTTTCATTAATATTTTTTTTTGAACATCTAATTTAACACCATTATTTTACACTCCCAAGTTTTGAACTTGGGTCTTCACCAAAAAAGACATTGCCTCTTACCACTAGGCTATAACCTAAGTGGCCTTTCATTAATTCATTTTACTGCAAGTTTTCATGAACTGTAAGTACAAAAATTTAACTATTTATTTAGTATTATTGATTATTTGTTGTTTGATTAATTGAATAATTGTTAAATCTTGTGCCGACGTACTTACACAAAAATCCACTATTATTCAATTGAATCGTTTATTAGTTGTTGTTGCTTACCTAAGCCTTACATATTTTTAAAAACTTCGAATCATTAATTAAGTATTATTTGTTTGTTATTTAAAACTTAGATCATATCATCATAACGCTTTTAACTTTTTGTCGTTATTTTTTAACGACATGTAATTTGACCAACTCGTTTTCCGAGCGACCTATATTTTGCCCCCGTTTTAAAAGTTTCTGTATTCGCCACTGTTAACCACAGGTAAGTACCTAATCTAAACCATAAAACACAAACATATATAAGAATCTAAACAGCAGAGAAAATACAATCTGAGTCAAAATTAGATAAAAGTTGTAAAGAAGATATATGAAAGCAACAAAATCAAAACACGGATCTAACCTTTGAAGCAACATGGCGTAGTTGTTTCTGAGAAAAGAAAAAATTAGATGTATTAAAAAACTTGTAGTAGAACGAAAAATACAAACATCAAGAAAAAAATGAAGAACATAACCTGTATAAGCAGTCGCAATCTGGAAGGTAAGAAAAAAATCCGTCGAACCGAAGAATCGGAGGATACTGTCAAAAGAAGATTAAGGAACGGCAAAAAGTTATAGCGCTGCCATAGTGACGGTGCAAGGGAAAAGGGTTTATGAGCTACGTGTTGGATACGTGGCATTAACTATATGAGGGAGGAGTTTTAAAAATTAAAACACCATTGTCTGCAAAGGTGAGGGTCGAACCCGGGTGTCTACAATCAGAAACCGATGCCCAAACCATCAGAGCATATCATCAATGATTCATAATTTCCTTAATGCTCTATATATATAAAACGGTGTGTGGGTGAAAGTCAACGTTAGTCAACCTAAGTTGTCTAATGTGTTGATATGTAAATATGTAATTTTAAGACGAGTTGACATTCATAACGGCGCGTTTCGTAGTGCCTTCCTTGTATTTACATGTGATTTAATTTTGTAATTAAAGTCGTCGTTATGTAGACGTCTAAATTCTACTTCATATAATTTATAAAAAAAGAAAATATAATTTAATAAGGTAGGTAGCAGGCTTAATCCATATCTAAACTGCTACATATAAATAAATAATTAAACTTGTATGTAAGAAAGTTACATGGAAGTTTAAAGCCCCTGAGAATTAATATACTTTCAATATTAATAATTGAAAAATGAATATGGTGTTATTAAACATACAACTTGTATGAGAAAACAAAGAATAATTCCAAATTTAAATTGTTTTTCATCAAAACGATTTAGTTTTGATTGATGAATTCACATACAAGTTGTATGTCTAACGAACAAATCCGATTAAATGTTGCGATGGTTTATTACAAATGGTGCGGTCTAGATATAGAACCGCAACATTTGTTAGTTAAACTTGCTCTCCCCTTCACTTTTTCAGCTTATTTCCCCGCAAACAAATATGTTTTCCCTCCTTCGCTTTTCCATCCAAGTGGCAACTCTCCACCATACTTTGGATCTTCAAGAAAGCTGAACTTTGAGCTAGAAATGGTAACCATACCCCTTTGTTCTTTTTTTAATTTATCTATTGCATATTGCTTCAAGGATGCTGTAGCTGGATCAGGAAATGAACTAGCAAAGCCAATAGATGTTAATGAGGCTATGCATTTTTTTAAATTCAACTTTGTTGCTACTTGTTTACCTTCAATACCAACATTTTTTTGCTGCTGGTAAAATACTCATTTTTTTAACTCCTAATCAAAGGCATATGTTTGTCTTTACTCCAAACAATTTAAACCAGTCACTAAAGGCCACCTGCAAAAGATTATTCACCATAAGCAAATGATTAACCTTGCATCTGAGTATTTTAATTTAATTTCTTGATTAATATGACAGGATACATGATGTATTCCAGGGCCGGAGCTCGAAGATTTAGAGGACCTGTTCGAGCTAAAAAAATGGGTCCCATTCGAAAAAAATTGCAAATAGAAAAGTTCTTAAATAAGAAAAAAATTAAGTTATAGCAATAAACGTAAGAAAATTATAGTTTTAAAATGACATTTATAAGTAGTTAACTAATAAATCTTGCAAATATCCTAGCATTTTTAATAGCAACATACATAAAATCTTAAAAAATATGGCCCCCTATAATGATGGGCCATGTTCCGTCGCACCTGCCCGCACATGTTCAACGCCACCCATGATGCCAGTGTAATCTTATGAGAAATTTACTTTTAAATCGGTGATTATGCTTGTAGTTTTTTCTTTCAATGGGTCAAATGGTAATTGCAAGCAGGTTAGGTAGATAGAAAACATGTAAAATGAGTCTAAGGTCCAATACGTAAAGGTTTATAACATACTAATTATACTGATAATTTTTTTTTTCACAGATTGGTGGATGCACTTTTAAAGACTTCTTGATGGAGCAATTTGGCGGATGCACTTATAAAGGCATGTTGATGGAGGGGGCAAAAAGAAAAAAAATCAATATGGAGGTATTGCTTCTACTTATAAAAAACATAAGTTTCCGAGTACATACAAAATTAGAGATTGGATACACCTAGAGTCCACACCATCTACAAATTTTATGTAAATCCAGATAAGTCAATCTCCAACATAAAGGTAAAAAAGTTAGTGTATATATGTTATTTAAAAGGCTGTTAAAAATGTTTGCACCCATTATGTTTGAACATTATGTTGTACAATTATTGGGGAATGTTGGTATATTAATATAGAGTGCTTATATAGACACCCACCCATTTGCTAAATTCACCCATTCCCTACGATCGTTTCGCTCCAAACGGTCGTTTCAAGGTCGTTTCAAGGTCGTTTCATATAAAACGGCCGCCACGTGTCGCGACGACGAAACCTTAAAATTCAGGGGGCCCCCCTTTTTATAGGCCGTTTCATCCGAAACGATCGCCGAACGATCGTTTCATCCGAAACGACCGTTGGGGTTTGGTGGATTTAGTAAAAGGTCTTGGTCGATATAATTGTAGATTTCTTTGGTCTCCATGAAGTTGTTTATTCCTTGATAGATTTTCATTTCATCTGCATGTTTCTTGTTGCCATGTAACCCATGTTTGTATCCTTTGCACCATGCTCTTGATCTTTATATAGAAAATGAAATATGATAGTTGATGTTTGGTTAAAGAAATTAAACAAATTTGATCTCATAATTCATGAAACATACCATAGCGTCTAGTTCTTGTGAACCAAACAATGTCATCCGAGTGCATTTCTGTGAACCCTATAGTTTTTTCTGATCTGTAAATCTATGTACGCGGAGAAGTACTTAGTTGTATCTGTTAAGGGTCATATATGAATTGGCTGGTGATAGATAGGGATGAAGCTTGGGTCGAAAGTCGGTTGGGGCCTAAAGTCATGAGGCCGAAAAGAATGGGGCCAAACTATGTAAATAAATTTTTTTCAGACTGAACATGTATAAATTTACATTATCAAACGAAAAAATAGACGGGGCCCGGGCCTGGTCTGGCTCGAGAGAAGCTTCACCCCTGGCGGTTGATGTATGCCAAATTGCCAACACTTCATCCACACATTTGGTACTTACGGATGTAGCTCAGTGGTTGGTCCTTAGCATTAGAACGCATATGTAAGGGGTTCAGACTTGAGGGTGACTTATTTTTTATTTTAACGGTTTTTTATGTGTGCTACCTTTAATTTTGTTGATGACCGAATGCGCATGGACATGTAAATAGTATACACTTTTAAAAGTACGACTAGCAACCTAAATCATATAAATTATATAGTTTATTTTGTTATAAAGTTTTAGTTTAATTTGTAATTCTTTAATAGTTCAGGGTTAGTTTTGTAAATTTTAGTTCGAGTTTGTTAGTTACCGTTAGGTCAAATAAGAGCTATATTAGCTCGTTCTTGTAATCGTTTTCGATCGATTCAGTGCAATAAAATTCTCCTCCAATTTTGTTTGTTCATAACCTGTGATTTGATTTGGTATCAGAGCGAAGGTACTGCTCTCGATTCCATCGATCAATTTCACAAATCCGGTGAAAGAATTTGGGGATCGCTGATCCCCGTTTCGATCAAAAATTCATCGTTTCATCTTGTCGCCTCGCCGGCCTTCTCCGGGCAGACCAAGAACACCGTCGGGACGAATTCAAACCTCTGCAATGACGGACGCTGCAGCAGGAGGAGGAAGAACGGTAGTGAGGGAGAATTTCACAATTCCTCTTCAGGTACCGATGTTGAATTCAACGAACTACTCAATTTGGGCTGTGAAATTGAAGACGATTTTCAACTGTCAAGGACTCTGGGAAACTGTACAACCAGCCGAAGGAGCGGCTGTTGATTCCAAGAAGAACGCAGCTGCTATCGCCTATTTGTTTCAAGCAATGCCTGAGAATTTGATCCTGCAGGTTGCGAGCATGGAAACGGCCAAAGAGATATGGGAAGCTATCAAGATGATGAATGTAGGGGTTGACCGAGTAAAGAAGGCTCGCCTGCAAACTCTCAAGAACGAATATCAGTCCCTCAAGATGAAGGAATCAGAGACAATTGATGAATTCGCTGGAAGATTAAGTGAAATAGCCCAGAGATCAATTGAATTGGGTGAGAAGATTTCTGAACCCACACTTGTAAGAAAACTTTTAGATTCAGTTCCAGAGAGATTCCTGCATATTGTAGCATCTATAGAGCAAGTGGTTGATCTTGACACTATGATCCTGCAAGAAGCTATTGGGCGTTTAAAGGCTTATGAGGAAAGGACTGGAATGAAGAATAAGTCAACTACTGGTAAAGATGATCAGTTACTCCTTACGTATACTGAATGGCAGTCAAGACACAAAGAGTCCAAAGGGAAGTCAAAGGCTGATAAAGGGCTAAAAGGATTCAAGAAGGGTGGGGAAAGTAAGAAATTCACACACAATCCAAAAGAGCAAGAAAGGAAGAATGGGAACAACAAAGTTAAGAAAGACAAGTCCAGGATCAAATGTTTCAAGTGTGAAGAATACGGCCACTATGCAAGCGAGTGTGGAAAGCAAAAGATCAAGAACCAAGAGAACCAAGAAGCACATCTAACTCAGACTTTTGATGATGAAGAAGACCCTGCTCTGTTAATGACTTGTGGATTGGGAGATGATCATAAAGAAATGGTGTTTCTGAACGAAGATAAGGTTCACTTATCAAGGTATGACTCTCTCAGCAATGATCTAAATATGTGGTATCTTGATAATGGTGCTTCAAACCACATGACAGGGACTTTATCACATTTTTCACAACTAAATAAGAATATAGGAGGTAGCATTAAGTTTGGGGATGGTTCAAATGTAGAAATACAGGGTAAGGGGTCTATCTTGTTAGAAGGAAAGTATAAAGAACATAGGCTGCTTACAAATGTCTATTATATACCATCACTAAGATGCAATATTCTAAGCCTAGGACAAGCTACTGAAATAGGATGTGAGATTAGAATGAAGGATAACCTTCTATGGTTGTATGATAGGGATGGCTCTCTGTTAATGAAGGTTCAAAGGTCTAAAAACAGGTTATATAAAACACACTTGAACATAGGAAATCCTGCTTGTTTCTTGGCATGTATGGAGGATGAAAGTTGGAACTGGCATGGAAGGTTAGGCCACTCTAGCTTTCAAGTTTTAGATGATATGACCAGAAAAGGCCTTGTAGAAGGGGTACCTAGAATTAGGCATAAGTCTCAGTTTTGTGAAGCATGTTTAGCAGGAAAACACACTAGACAAAACTTCCCAAAGCACTCATCCTTTAGAGCTAAGGAACCACTTGAGTTAGTGTCATTAGACCTGTGTGGTCCTATTACACCAGAAACAAAAGCTGGCAACAGGTATTTTATGTTGTTAGTAGATGACTTTTCTAGGTTCATGTGGGTTAGGATGCTGAAATCTAAAGATGAGGCTTTAGAAACATTCAAAAAGTTTAGAAGGGATGTAGAGGGAAAGTTGGGTTTCAAATTAAGAACCTTAAGATCAGATAGGGGGGGAGAGTTCACAAGTCATTTGTTTAAAGACTATTGTGAGTCCTGTGGAATAACCAGAATTCTGACAGCACCTTATTCCCCACAACAGAATGGTTGTGTGGAAAGGAGGAATAGGTCTGTCATGGGTATGACTAGGAGCATTATGAAAGGCATGAATGTCCCGAATGACCTGTGGGCAGAGGCTGTAAGACATAGTGTGTACATTTTGAATAGAATATCTACTAAGTCTTTGGTTGACTCCACTCCTTATGAGGCAATTAAAAATAAGAAACCAAACTTGGCTCATTTGAGAGTTTTTGGGTGTGTAGGGCATGTTAAGGACACAAAACCTGGCATTAAGAAGCTTGATTCTAGGAGTTATCCTATGGTTTACTTAGGTGTTGAAGAGGGTACTAAAGCACATAGGATGTATAATCCTGTTAGTGAGTCTGTAGTTGTGAGTAGGGATGTTAGATTTGAGGAATCTAGGCCCTGGGATTGGAAAGGGAAATCAATTGCACAATCTGACACACAAAGGAGCTTAGATAAGGATAAGATAGAGGATATTGTAGAGGTTCAGGATCAATGGTCTGAAGATGAGGAGGAAATACCTATTCAAAATGAATCTCTAGGAGATATGCCTATTGAACAGGGTAGAAGTAGCAATCAGGCTAGCTCTAGTCAAAGTCAAAGTGAGCCTGTTAGGAGATCTGGTAGAATACCTGTTGTGTCATCTAAGCTAAATGATTATGTATTAGATCAAAGGTTAAGGCTTGGAAGGCAAAGACAGGAGGAAGAAGAAAACTTAGCTTTGCTGCTTACCCAGGATGATGAACCCATTACCTATAGTCAAGCAAAAGGTTATAAGGAATGGATGCTTGCTATGAAGGAAGAAATAGATGCCATAGTTAGGAACAAGACTTGGATTTTGATGGAACCTCCTCCTAAGTGTCACCCCATAGGTCTTAAATGGTTATATAAAATTAAGAGAGATGCTAAGGGAAATATAACTAAGTATAAGGCCAGATTGGTTGCTAAGGGATATGTTCAACAACTAGGGATAGATTATGAAGAGGCTTTTGCTCCTGTTGCTAGGATAGAAACCATAAGGTTGATATTGGCTCTAGCTGCAAAAATGAAATGGATTGTTTATCACCTAGATGTGAAAGCTGCTTTCCTGCATGGAGAGTTGCAAGAAACTGTCTATGTAAAGCAGCCAGAGGGGTTTGTAGAATCAGGGGAAGAGCATAAAGTTTATAAATTGGTTAAAGCTCTATATGGGTTAAAACAGGCTCCTAGAGCCTGGAACCAAAGGTTGAACCAAGTCTTAAAAGAAATTGGTCTAAGGAGATGTAAGTATGAGCAAGCTATATATGTAAGGGAAAAAGGGAATGCTAGACTGATAGTTGCAGTGTATGTTGATGACCTCTTAGTCACAGGGAGTGATCAAAAGGAAATAAATCAGTTTAAGGAAGAGATGTTAAGAAAATTTGACATGACTGATTTAGGGGAACTGTGTTATTACTTAGGAATAGAAGTTAAGCAGAATTCTGATGGAATAGCTTTAACACAGGCTGCATATGCTAAGAAAATTGTCAAAATAGCAGGTATGGAAGATTGTAATCCCACAAAGTTGCCTATGGAACCAGGGATTAGATTGAGTAGTCAAGAGGGTGGTGAGGTTGTGGAGGCTACTGCCTATAGAAAGCTAATTGGATCTCTTAGATATCTTACACAAACCAGGCCAGATATTCATTATGCTGTAGGTGTTTTAAGTAGATTTATGCAGGAACCTAGGGAGGCTCACATGAAGGCTGTGAAACACCTGATAAGGTATGTGAAAGGTACCCTTGATAGTGGTTTGTTGTACAGGAAACAAGATAATGGAGGTCTGTTGGGATATAGTGATTCAAATCATGCAATGGACATAGAAGACAGTAAGAGTACTTCAGGCAATGTGTTCTACTATAATGGGTCATTGGTTACATGGTTTTCACAAAAGCAAAGGACAGTTGCTTTGTCCAGCTGTGAAGCTGAACTGATGGCAGCAACAGCTGCAGCAACTCAAGGAATTTGGCTAAAAAGAATGTTGGAAGAGCTAACTGGTATTGAACAAGGAAGGGTCTTGCTACTAGTTGATAATAGATCAGCTTTAGCTCTCATGAAAAATCCAGTTTTTCATGGGAGATCAAAACATATTAGTATGAGGTATCATTACATCAGGGAATGTGTTGAAGAAAATCAAATTTCAGTTGATTTTGTTAACACAAATCTGCAAAAAGCAGATATGATGACCAAGCCCCTGGCTAGAAACAAGTTTGCAGAAGCTGTCAAGATGTTGGGTCTTGAGGAGATCAAGAAATAAAAAAGGAAGGTTCTTTGAGTTTGATCATGCATCAGATTATATTGAGGGGGTAATTAGGCACATTTTGCACACAAATCCTGTGGATCACTGGTGTATTAATGATGTTTTACTTGCTGTTTCATGAAGTCTGAAGTATGATTGAAGTTTTGAACCATAAAGAATTAAGGGGGAGTTTGTTATAAAGTTTTAGTTTAATTTGTAATTCTTTAATAGTTCAGGGTTAGTTTTGTAAATTTTAGTTCGAGTTTGTTAGTTACCGTTAGGTCAAATAAGAGCTATATTAGCTCGTTCTTGTAATCGTTTTCGATCGATTCAGTGCAATAAAATTCTCCTCCAATTTTGTTTGTTCATAACCTGTGATTTGATATTTTGCCTTTTAGTTTTTAAACAAGAAGAAATATCCCGCGCGTTGCCGCGGAAAAATGTAATTTAACTTATAAGATTAGAGGTCAGTTACTTATGTGAGTTTAACTTAAGACTCATCTCAATTCTTAAGAGATATACGTAATAGTTAAAGTTAGGTAGTTTATTTATAACTTTATAAGTGTATAATGAATATAGGATTTATATTTTGTGAGTTAAATTGGATATGTGCAATTTTCAAAATTAGAAAATTCCCAAGTCTTTTCCATAGGAGTGAAGAATCTTATATATGTTCTAATATGAAAACTTTGGTTTTTAAAGCTAATCATCTACCATACGTCCTTTTTGTTGTGTTGTTTATAAAGCAAATTGCCAATATAATACATGTCAATCCGAATGTATACAAAGTCGTATGACACTTATATACCTCAAAGTATATATATTAGTTTCTTTTTAAAACATTAAATGCTATACCGAGTAAAAATATTATTATGTTAATTAAAAGACTTGGTTGAAAATTTACCTTTCTTGTTAATTAAATATTATATAAGATTAAAAATATGATTATTATATATATATCATTTTGAAAATCCTACGTGTACACTAGCGGAGCACTATTCATACCACGTGTCCGCACGCATGGAAGCCAGGTGTCAGGTGGTAGATGGTTTAGTTTTTTTTTTAATTTTTTATACTTACTTATTGCACAAAATCTGTGTGCGAGGATATGGTTTTATTAAAACCATGTTCCGCTTATTGGTTTTCTTTATTGTGTGGTGTTTTCTCATTGGGTGGGAGTGGCGGTGATGACAAACCACTCCACCGCCTCACTCTCTCTTTCTCTTGATTAAAGGAACATCTCCCTCTCTCTCTTGCCTCATTATTCTCTCTCTTCATCTCTCTATTTTCTGTCACCAAGACAATCCACCGCCACCGCCGATGGTTTTCATCGGCGAAAGAATCGCTGCGCCGTCGACGGATCGCCGTTCATCTCTGCCGGCGTATTATGGTGCGTCGCCGTTGGTGTATGATACTCGCTATGAGGCCGCCGGCTAGGCGGCCGCCGGAGTCATCCGGTGTGTCGCCGTCGGTGTACCACCATTGCGTCGGAGGGTTGAAGATCTGCCGCCGTCGACGTAATAAGGTGTGTTGTCGTTGGTGTACGGTGTTCTCCACGGTCGCCGGCTAGATGCCGCCGGAGTTATCCGTTGTGTCTCTGTCGGTGCGCCGCCGTTGGATCTGTTTAAGATCTGTTTGCTTTTTACATTGTTCATCTGATTTCTTTACCGCTGCTGTATAAGCGGCTCTGATGATGATTTTGGGTCATCGATTTCCCTTTTACCAGAGCCTTTACGGCGATGATGGTCACAAATTTTTGGGATTCGTGATTCATGTTTCATAGTTGCTGTTGCTGTTAGCGTTTCATGGTTATGGCTTGAAGAACTTTCTGGAACTGTCGGTAAACGTGCCCCATGTCACATTTGCGTTACTGTGTAACGGTTGATTCATTCGATTGGCACTATTTTTCTTTGATTACGGGTTTCAAAGAACCCAGATTTGAATTGGTGTTGGAAATTTAAGGAACTTTGAATCTGAGTTTAATGGATTTATGATGGTTTGTGTTGGTTTGACCTTGAAACGGAATTGTTGGTTGTAAATGGCGATGGTGTTGGCTGTAAATGGCGATGATGATTTTCTGGTGTAAAAATCTGGTGAGAATCCATGTGTAGGAGGGCAATTTTGTTTTGCAACCACCATGGATTTATGATGTGATTTTGTAAATCTGAGCCATATGAAAAAAAAAATCTTTTTCTATGATTTATTCTTTTTGTTTTTTAATATCTAATTCAATTTTCTGGTCTAAAATCTAGATATAAATTTAATTTTCTGGTCTAAAGTCTAGATATTCTACACATAAATATCAGTTTGAAGGTTGCAGATCAAGATGGTAGCTTTACCTATTGGGTCTTTTTGTTTTTGTTTAACGACGGTTATGGATGGATTAGGCGGTTCTTTCTTCAACTGTTTCACTTTATTTCGAGACAAATACAAACCACATTTCAGATCTAAATTTGCATTCTGAATTCAGTTCATATCTCCATTTCAATATTAATTTGTTTTTTAAGTTAAATGTAGCAGGGAGTGACTTTGGAAAGGGAACTACATAAAAAGAAGACAAATGTGTTGTAGGTGAACACGTAAACCTGCTCAATTTACACGTGTTTGACTCTTGGTTAGTCCAATTACACGTGATGTCAGAACATGTGTCTAAACCTCAATTGTATTTGCAATTAGTGAACTGAGCTTTTGGGAGTACATCATCATAATCTGATTTGATAACTTTTTTTAAAGGTCAAGTTTATACATCAGTGACATGCTAGAAAATGTATCAAACTTTGTAATGACTTACTAAATTAAATTAGCTAATAATATGTAACTAAAAGACATGGATCTAGGGAACGGTACAGATCTATAGCATGAACGAAGATACTTAAAAACTCAAGATGCAAAATATAGAACGATATTATGTTCAATAAAGTAACGTATCTTGCGGCAAACCGCATTCCGTTTTACTTATTTCAATGCGAAACCTTCAACGTAAACTAACAATTAACAGCCTCAACGCACAAACTCAACGCATTACAATATATGATCTCGCCCCGCGGCAACGCGCGGGGTTGGTAATTGATTTGGACTATAAACAGATTTCTCAAAAATGATACATTGTAATTGCTTTGGGTTGCTGCTATCTATAAACAGATATGTCTATTGGTGATGGCTGTGGGTACTGATTGATTTGTCTAATGGTAACTTTAACCCCCTTTTACATCCTAAGACTTAACAGAAGTACACCCGACAACGAGGCCTCGCCCGCCGCAACGCGCGGGTCGCAGATCTCGTATTAATTAAAAGACTTCGTTAAAAATTTATATTTTTGTTAAATATATTATATAAACTTGAAAAGATAGAGAACAAATAATGAAAATAAAAAGCAAGGGAATGCAATCGAATAAAACCTAGGGGCTATCTATTGTTTTCTATAGAAAGAACAAATTATAATGTTTTCAAAGCCTAAAGCCGATGATTTTTTTTTTTAAAGTTTTGATGATTTGCCAAATCAAAACTCATCATCGATCTTCTCATCCTTTTCTTAATTTACATTCTTAAATTCACCATCTTTTCATCCCTTTCTTGATTTACATTCTTAAATTCACCATCTTTTCATCTTTTCAAAGCACCATCATTTGCAACAAACCACCACCATCGTAACCACCGTAGCACCTCCACTATGGTTGTCTTCATTGTTCCTTGAAGAACGACCCTGCACAATGTAACCAAAGCAGACCGTCAGTTAGAGCAACCCGACACATGCAAGTCCATTTAAAGGGTTTTTTGTTTTAAAAGGTAAAACCCGAACAGTTTGACGGAAAATGTATGTGCGTAAAGCCGGTACCTGAGAAGGCCACAGCATGAAGTTTAAAAATTAGAAGGTATTAATGTTCTTCTTCGACCTCTAGACCATCAACAATATTAATTGCTATTACGATCTCCTCACAACATTCGTGAGGAACATGCATACACAGGAAAAAGAGATGGTGGAATATTATAGAAAGAAGACATGGAGAAGATGAACTCAAACCTCAGTGAAAAGAGTAAAGATCGGCTTTGACTTTATCTTACGGAGAGTGGTGACTCTTTTTGTTTAGATGGAACTCTCTTTGTGTATGAATTGAGACAACGACTACAATCGTCAGAAATTAAAGTTCTCTTTTTGAGAGAGAGAGAAGAGCATTGCGATTTCTTTAACTGAAGCAAGCAGATGAGGCTATTCGTAATGGGGCGTTATTGGGCCCTTTAACGCCCTATAACGCCCCTTATAACGCCCCGCCCCACTACGCTTAGGCGTTATGGGGCGTTATGGACGAAAAAAATTCTTGGGCGTTAGCCAGGTAACGCCGAGAGAGGGGAGAAATCAAATGATTATGGGGCGTTATGGGGGCTTTATCCACTACACCATAAAGCCCCATAAAGCCCATTGTCCAGTCACCGTTCACATGGCGGATAATGCCCCATTCGGGGCCTTGTGGGACCTTATCCATTACGGGTAGCCTAATAGATTATTATGAGTAGTCTTTAAAGGGGCAAGAGAAATGAAACTCTCTTGACACGTGGTTGGAAAAAAATACATGTGGACAAAAAGGTTTTACATGCTAAACACGTGTATGGCACCTTAATGTTATCCAATGAGCCTTCAAAAGTAATCTGACATGAGAGTCTTCTTTAATAAACCATGCCACTTGTAACAAATCACTACACAGAAATATGAGTATTAGCGGCGACACCTTTAGCGGCGACATCTTTAGTGACGACATCTTTAGCGACGACATCTTTAGCGATGACATGTCGCCGCTATTGATTCCCAATCCGTATGTGTGCCCAGCTTCTATTTTAAACCGTCGATTGTATGAAGGATCGGAGGGCCTCGGTTTAATCGTACTTGCGCATTACCCAGAAAATTTAGCGGGCTATTTCCCTCCCATTTAATCGTCTTCTTCACTTTACCCAAATTCACAACCCTAATCTCTCTCGACACCACCTCCAACGACCTCCATTCTCGACTCCAACTGAACCCTCCGTTCCCAACACCACCTGCAACGACTGGCGGCGACATCCACTAGATCACGACGGCCATGGATTCCACCTCCGTTCAACACCTTCTTGACCTCCGTTCAGACTTGCAACTAGGGGTGTAAACGAGCCGAGCCGAGCCCGAGCTCGACTAGGCTCGAGCTCGGCTCGTTTAAGAATAACAGAGCTCGAGCTCGAGCTCGGCTCGTTTCGAGTTTTGTTTGTAAAGCTCGAGCTCGGCTCGTAAGAATTTATCTTGACTCGAGACTCGGCTCGGCTCGTTTAATATTTAATTATTATTTTTATATTATTTTATTAATTAAATTTATACATGTTTATAATTAAAATTTTTATATACAATTAAATACGTATTATTTTAATGATTTTTTATAATTTTATTTATAATATAGCTAAAATATATCTAAAAGTATATAATAAATAAATAAAAACTATATAAATATAAATAAAAGCTATAAATATATAAAAGCTCGTTAAGCTCGCGAGCCGGCTCGGGCTCGAAATGTAAAGCTCGGGCTCGAGCTCGCTTATTAAACGAGTTATATTTCAGGCTCGAGCTCGAGCTCGGGCTCGATTAGGCTCGGCTCGTTCGAGCTTTTTACCGATCCTATCTCGAGCCGAGCACGAGCTGACTTGACTCATTTACACCCCTACTTGCGATAACCATCTCCGATTCCACATCTTTTCAGTACAATTGTCCTCTTTCTTTCTTATTTCATTCTTTTTTCAACTATTGCTTCAATTCATGTCTGATTGATTCATTATTGTTTCAATTTGAGTTGATTAGAAAGTGTGAGTGTTAATTTAGGGTTTCAACTGTTTTAATTTCAGTAATGCTTTAATTGTTGCTTCAATTATTATGTTTCTGGTGTGTACATGCTTCATCTGTTGCCCCTGTTTAAAGTTTTACTCATGCTTCAAATGTTGTTCATGTTGATTTGTCCATTTGGAAGTATGTTGCTCATGTATTGATTTGGAAATTGGAAGCAAATGAAATGTATGTAATTCTCAGATTGTTGATTTCATGAATCGTGAGATGAGTTAATGTTCACAACTAACATTAATCTTTCTTAGTAAATAATAGCAATAAGTTGATTATGATAAGAATCAAAGGGTCCTGTTTTGATCACTCTGTATATAATCTTTGTTCTTTTAATTGGGAGTTAATGTTTTGTTGTTTTTTTGATTTAGACATTATTGTTGAATCTAAGTGTAGTATTCAGATTACTCTCAAGGATATTCTTCATGTGCTGAATCCCACAGAAGATGATTGGTCTATACAACATCAAGTTATTAGTGATCTTATCTATGTTGTTTCAACTGTGGATATTCTTAGAGGTAAGTAGACATCGTCCTATATTAGATTGTGTGAACTTTGTGTAATTATGTAAATTATGAGTTTGATTTTGCAAGTAGGTGCCATAGTGGAGCCGTCCGGTTCATTTGTGTCTAACCCCTTTACAAGATGGGAGATATAGATATCTCAATCGAGTTACCAAATGGTTCATACATTTATACTGCTGGGAATTGTAGTATATCTGATTGTTCATGTAATTTGGTAAGCTTCAATTGTGTAATTAGGTAAGCTTCATGTATATCTAATTGTTCATGTGTATCTTTTTTGTAGATTGGTGCTACCAATTGGTTTTGGATGGTTCATAAAGGTTATATGTGTGTGTAAGTTATCTTCAGCCTTGATTCTTAAACAATTGTAGTATACACTGCATTGTTACCTTCATTCTAACTTCCTTTACACACACTGTATTCATTGCACATAGGCCTTGGATGGGATTATCCTGTGTTGTTACCTTCATGTATATCTAGTTGTTGGTCCACATCCAAGGTATGTTTTATTCAGCTCATTTCATGTTTGGTTGGTTATGTTTTTGTTAACATCATAATCATCTTTTTTCATTCAAATTGTTAATGAGGTAATTTGCTTTGTATCTTTTAGGTTTGACCATCCAAGCTAATTTGTATTACAAAGTGTTGAAGGATCGGTCTACCATTCGAGGCCGAATAGGGTTACACGGAAGTCCAAGCAATATAAAGAGCAAATCACATTCGAGGTTGATATAATGTTCAAGCCCAAGCGATATAGAGCATATCACATTTCAGTTTGACGAACCGTTTAACCCACGAGCATATCACTAGCTAGTTCAAGCCCAAGCGATATAGAGCATATCACATTACATGTCGGATACAATTTCTCATTTTTCAATGTTTTTTGAATTTTTGCATTGTTCAATAGTTTTGTCTTTTCAAATTTTCTCCCCCTAAAAATGACAAATTCTATTTTTTTTAGATTTTTATTTTTAACATGTAAAAACAACATACTATTTTTGTATTTTCAAAAACAAACTCCCCCTCAAAATGAGACGGAGTGAAAAACAAACCAGAAATTGATCAACCAACACGAATACTAGCAGTGTAGCATTTTGAAAACAAGAATGATTTGAAAATTCAATTTAAGTTATCACAGATATTTCACAATCAACAATTTTCCAATCACCAAAAGGTCTTCCTGAAATACCTGCTGTCACCAAATAAAACATTAGTTGCTCCGGGAACGACCCGGTTCAAAAGCGTCGGGTCGCCCGGTGTCTTCCACATAGTCATCGTTGGCTTTGGATACAACTTTTGGTTTCCATATTTTTAAAGAATTTGATTTTTGATCAGAACCAGAATCAGACTCAATTGACGCTCGGTTTGAACCAAGACGACTTACAAGTTAATTTGACCTTTGGAGACCATGGTTCATTGAAAATCTGACCTTTGTTATCCACATATTTAGCAGTATTGTGGATATATGTAGTCGTCAGAAAATCAGCAGCAAGATGTCCAGGTTGACGACATGCATAACAAAGTCTTTCTCGAAATTTAAAAACATTTGAAATATTCTTCGAATTTTGAAAACCAGAAGAATGTTCAGAATCAAAGTTATTAAAAAAATCATCATAGGAATCATACCTAGGAGATGGACTCCTTGAAGATGATGACCTTCCAGAATAATAAGATTTTTCCTTCGGAGTAAGTGATTTCTTTGGAACTTTAACTCTTGAAATCTTTTCAGCTTTCACTGATTTCTTAGCTTGAATAGGTACTTTCTTGATCTCAAAACCTAATCCTCTGTTCTTATAACCTGGGGTCTTTGATGAACTCGAAGAAGAACTAGAAGCTTCTCTCCCTTTAGCTTCTTTAGTAAATTTAGCTATGATGTCTTTCAGTTTGTTCTTTTCAATCAAAGATTTTTCTTCTTTAGTTAATTCATTTCCTTGTAATCAAAAGTGGTTTATAAGCTGGGAACCTTACCAACTATTGTTTCCTCTAGTCGGACACATCCCTTGGACCCTGAGGGGTGCGAAGCACCCTTAACTCGCACTCGTAATCGCACATGCATGCGCGCGTGCGTGGCGTGGGCGTATGAGGCGTAATGTGGTGCTTTGATGGCGCACTTTGCACTTCGCATCGCCGCGAGCCGCTTGAGAGCCGCCTTATTGTTTTTTAGGTTCAAGCAGAACCGGTTTAGACGGAAGGTGGGTCAAGCGGATATGTGTGGTTCGGGCGGAACTGAGCTCAACCGGAACAGTAGTTCTGGTTGAAGTTCAAGTGGAGGGTTGGTCTGGAAGCTCTAGTTCAGCCGGAAAATAACTGTTACGCAGAGTACTTCCGGATTGACAGCTGTAAACGTGTTTTTGAGCTAATTAAGGTAATTTCGCGTTAATTAGAAATCAATTTACATTAAAGAAGTTTAATGCAAAGTTTGACGGCAAAACAACTACCGAATGCTCAACAAGACTCCCACCACTATAAATATAGCCTCATTAGTTGAGGCAAAACACACCGAATTCACAAAAAGAATTCTCTCTGCCTCTCCTCACTCTTTCTCTCATCTTCTTCATCGTTCTTGATCTCTTCAAGCTTCGAAGGTATTTTCAAGCTTAGTGTTATCCCGGCCGTACAATACGGTTTAGGCGATTGTACCCTGGGAAACAAAACGGAACCTTAGTAGACCCGGAATTTGTTTTAAGGGACCCGAGTTTTGACCCGAATCCTTCGCCAAAGGATTTAACTATCCTTCTTTGATTTTCCAAACTATTTCAAAATATTTTTCTCAAAACCTTTTCTATAACTTTCTGTCACCATTTTCTTTCATTCAAATATTTATTATTTTCATTATAAATTTGTCTCTTTATTTATTTCATTGTATTGTAGTTTCTCCGTTAATTCATTTCCTTGTAATCTTTATTCTTTATTTGTATTGTACTATACTTCTGTGTAATATTTTCTCATTTCCTTGTAATTGTAATAGGAGTAGATCAAAATCCTTTCAACTGTATTGTAATAGAATAAGTTTATTTCTTTTGTTGTAATCATACGTAAATAAAATATTTATTTTATTTCAAATTTACGAACGGTTTTCCTACAAACTTACAACAAATTTGTAAAACACCGTTCGTTTTTATAAAAACTTCATTGCCTCGAGTCTCAAAGTTAGACTTAGATTTCTCTAGGTGATTTAGTGTTTTAATAATAAATATATTTTTAACTCGTTTTGACTCAAAGTTTGTCTTAGAATCAAAACGAGTTGTCGGCTACGACAAATAAAATTTAACATCCATTAGTTGGACGTTATATATATTTTTTAAAATAATCTAACCTCCATAAGTTGAAGTTATAAACTTTTAACTACATTACTAAAACCGTCTATTTGTTGGATTTTAATCTCCTTAAACGTGCGCGTTTAGAGATTAAAAACTCTCTTCTACTCCTTGAAAACCATCCATTAGTTGGTGGTTTTTTCTTACGTTTTAAATGTGTGCGTTTAACTAATAATTATGAATGTTAACTTGTGTAGTTTTCTATTTCAGAAAAATGACTAATGAAGTTGAAAAGATAGCCGAAAAGCCTAAGGGAACACCATCGGTTGGTACCCAAAGTGGCATAACGGCCAACACCATCGCGAGTCATGCCGAAAAACCCGAGAAGTTCTCGGGTTTGCACTTCAAAAGGTGGAAACAGAAGACGTTGTTCTACTTAACCACCTTAAACCTTGCGAGGTGTCTCACGGATTCCGCTCCCCAACTCGGTGAAGGGGAAGCCAACGCTGAAACCGTTAGCGCGGTGGAAGATTGGAAGCATTCGGACTACTTGTGTCGTAACTATGTGTTGAACGGCCTCGTGGACTCATTATATAATGTCTACTCGGTGTTTAATACTTCCAAAGAATTGTGGGAGTCTTTAGACAAGAAGTATAGAACGGAGGATGCTGGCACGAAGAAATCCGTGGTAGCCCGTTCTTGGACTATAAATTAATGGTTGATTATAAAACTGTGATGAGCCAAGTCCAAGAGCTTCAAATTATACTACATGAGGTCCACGCAGAGGATATGTCCCTTTGTGAGACGTTTCAAGTGGTGACAAAATTGAAAAGTTTCCGCATACGTGGCTTGAGTTTAAGAAACATCTTAAACACAAAAGAAAGGCGATGACCGTTGAGGATCTCATTGTCTGTCTTCGTATTGAGGAAGACAATAAGACTGCTCAAAAAGCCACCACCATGCAACCTTCGGCTAAGGTAAATATGGTGGAGGTTGGTCAGTCTTCCAAAGGAAACAAGCGAAAGGGTGGGGTCAATGCCAAAGGCAAAGGCAAAGCAGTGGAGCACTTGGCACCAAAGAAAGGGGTTGTGAAAAAGAAGTCTCTGAAGTTTTTAGGAAAGTGCTACAACTGTTGGGGGCATGGACATCGAGCGGATCAGTACCCGAAGCCACAACGTGAGCGCGCTCACATGGTGGAAGATGACATGCCACTGGTGGCCATGATCACGGAGGCGTCTGCCTTCATATCTGAAGTCAAAATTGTGGGGGAGAACCCTGGCTGGTATGTTGATACCGGTGCCACCCGCCACGTGTGTGGAGACAAGTCTCTCTTTAGTACATTTAAAGAGGCGAAGGGGACCGAGAAGCTTTACATGGGGAATAAAGCTACTGCCGACATCATGGGTGAAGACAACGTGGTCTTGAAGTTCACTTTTGAGAAGGAACTCACGTTGAGCAACGTTCTGTACGTGCCAGAAATCATGATGAACCTTGTTTCTGGATGACTGCTTAACAAATTTGGATTTCATATTGTGATCGTGTCTGATAAGGTCTTGTTA
>JBCNJP010000024.1:46741108-46760181 GCA_039602395.1 Deinandra increscens subsp. villosa | reverse complement strand
GATGTCACACCCCGGTCAACGGAATCGGGTGTGAGCGAGAATGGAATCATAGTCGAGGATACATAAAACACTTCTAATAATTTAAAAACTTCATAAAACATTAATTCGTTTCATTGCAGCGGAAAGAGTAGTGGAAACATTAATGTCTTACAATTTAAAAACATAAGTCTTAAATGATTATTAAAAGCTTAAAACGGTTAAGTTGGATAGTCGGGACTATGACTCCAAGGACAGGTCCAATAGCATTTGTAAGCCCCATTTGCATGTCTTCAAGAAAGTCTCGTCAATTACCTAAGAAATCATGAATATAAAACGGGTCAACATAAAGTTGGTGAGGTTCACAGGTTTAGGACTCGATAATTAAACAGTTGTAAATCAGTTGTAAAACAGTTGTAAAACAGTTTCGGTATACTTAAATATTATCAGGGTTTATTGTTGTGGTTGTATGATCTCACCTGAACCTTGATTTCAAATACTAACGGTTTACCCACCCGGCATCTCTTGCCCAGAGATGTTAAACAGTGCAGAATAACTGACGTGTACCCCCAGACAATCCGGAGTCAGAACTGGAGCTACCAGTTAGGGTAGGGTTGTCAACCCAAATAGATCTATTCACTAGCTATCGTTTCGTACAGAACTAATTGAAATCAATTAATGATGGGATTTTCGGTTGTACAAACGTTTATAACGATAATGTACCAAGTTGGGCAATCAGTAAGAGAACAAGTAGTCATACGGCTAACAAGTAAACCATAATATCAAGTAAAAAGCATTTAATCAGTTTTCATGATTTCTCCCCCAAGTATAAAACAGTTAAAAGGAAAAGGGGCCGTGAAACTCACAGATTTCAGCAGATAATCGGAAAATAAGCAGTGAAGGACGGTAGCACGTAACGCCCTAAATAATTAAATAACATATGCATAAGGTCTATGATCATTTGAGTAACATAAGTCACCCAAGTGATACCGGTCAAGTCTTGACGTTTTAAGTCCGTTTGTATTATTGAAAACTCGTTAACTTGTATTTATTTAATTAAATACGTTCATTTATATTTATGTCCAATAAATATAAACAAATAATCATTTTTCAATAATTCAGTCAAGTCTTGAATATCGAGTAAAAGAAATAATAATGTTTATTATTATTTTCGTGAGTTCGAATAATTATTTTTATTTAAATAATTACTTATTCGTTTTGTTAATCTTGCAAGTTATAATTACCTTAAATAATTATGATTAACAATCATTTGATGAATAAAACAAAGTTTAAGTTCTTTGTAAATAAATATTTGTCAAAATAATTATTAACGTTTGTTTTATTTATAAAACATAAATCTTTAGGAAAAAAAAACATTTAAAGTTTTAAACGTTTAATCATTTTCAAAGGTAAATTAATATTTCAAGTTCATGAAATATTATATGGAAAACGTTGATAAGAATATTTATGACGACGCTTGGATTTATAACATTTAGTTTATAAAACTTGACTTTTATTTAAAATCTCCGACGAACGTTAGTCCATCTTTGGTTACTTTGTTTTTATTCAAGTAACATTAAAAGTCCTTGTAAGTATTTTTAAACCAATGATTTGTCTTGGTTTATTTTTATAAAAATCTTTTATGAAAACATTTATTTTCAAATGTAATCTTTTTATAAAAATGTCCATTTCTAGCAAGTTTCAAGAAAGGTTAAAACTTGTTATAAATCCAAGTATTTATGTCAAATTAATCATTTGACATAAATATTATTCTTATCAAATTTAGCATTTATTTTTATTCTTTTTGTCCAATCATTTAATCATTTGTAACACATTAAATGTGTTACATGGCTATTTTTAGAAATAAATACTTTGATCTATTTTTTTTATAAATCACTAGTTACTTGGTGATTTAAAGTTTATTTCCAACGTTCATGATTTTTAGTTTATATATTTGTCCATTATTATTTCATGTAACAAGTTAACATAATATATATAACATGGATTATATTGTTAGTTAACATTTTCAATAAATAACATGAATTAATAAATAATCAACCAACATATATGTGTTGGGACCAAATATATATTTAAATGCAATCTACTAACATAAAAATGTTAGGACATGAAACATAATTAAATCTACTAACACATTACATGTGTTAGGACCAAAAGCAAATAATAACAAGTAATATTATTTAGTCTTTTTAACTCAAGGTTATGTAAATTGCATATGAGTAATCATGATGATCTTAGGTGCACTTGAATACTTTCCATAGATTTCTTCAAGTGTTTCACCCCCATTCTCTTGGCTACTTTAAGTTCCTAGAACACCATGAGAATGTTTAAAGATCATAAGAAGAATGGAGGTTTAAGAAGAGAGACTTTGATGATTAACTCAATATGCAAGTATTACATTCACATTTTATTAATTATAAAGGGGCTTGGATTTGCAAACAACTAACTAAGAAATCCTTGGATTTCCTTAGATCTAGGTGCACTTAAGCTACTAGCCCTAAGGTTTCACTAAGTGTTTCACCATCTTAAATCTTTGAAAGAAATGGAGATTTAGAAGAGAGTTGTGTTAGTTGTTGCAAGCAAGCATTCCAAAAGATAAACAAAGTTTAAGATCAAGACTTTATGTGTTTAGGTTGTCAAGACTTGAGAGGTTGATCATGGGTGGTAACATGATAGAACACAAGAAAGAAAAAGGTGTAGGAGACTCACAAAAGTGAGCTCAAGGGAACCGAGAGAAAGAGGAGGAGGGGCGGCGGCTTCACGGTGGTCCGGCGGCGGCAGAGGGGTGGCCGGCGGCGGAGCAGCGGCGGCGGCTCGGCGGCAGGGGGGTGGCGGTCGGCCGGCTAGGGGAAAGAGAGGGAGAGGTGGTTGTGTTTCTTGGTTGGGTGCAAGGGAACAAGGGTGTGGGTTAACCTCCTTTTATAATCAAAAGGTTATCTATTAACCTTTGTGTAATTATGTGTTGTCAAGATTACAAAGCCTCTAGCTTTATTCAAGAGTAGGTTAATTATTTTTATAAATCTTGCAAGAGTTTTAAAATAATTCAACACTTTTATAAAATATGGAGGGGTTAGGAGTTTAATAAAATTATAACTTTTTAAAATATAATCTCACTATATTTTATCCAATTGAAAGGTGGTTTTCATTTTTATAAATGTTGTTAACCCAAGTTTTATAAAAATATTGGTGGGTTAAATAGTTGAGTTAAACTTTATAAAACATAGTGGGCTTAACAAATTTTATTAATTTGTTTGGGTTGTGGGCCGAGGTCGGGCTGGGTTTACGAGATGGATTGGGCCGAAGCCCAATCGGGTTAGTGAAGTGGATTGGGCCGAAGCCCAATCAGTTTTTGTAATGCGGGCCGCGAGAAAGAAAGGAAGTGGATTGGGCCGGTTTGGCCCAATTCGATACGGGCCGCGGGTCGGTTTTCCGGGTTCGGGGTTTCACTCGACTAGTTGATACGAACCTTCGGTTAAATTTTTGGGTCGATCCGGACATTTTTGGGCTTATTGGGCTTACCGGGCCCACTTGGCTAAACGGTTTGGAAATTGGTTAAGTCTTGACAATGTAACACTTGTTTGAAGTTCGTAAAACGTTTTATCAGTTTATAACGGTTTGATAAAATATAAAATGTCAAATTTTATATTTAATTTCTTATTATTAAAATTCCATTAATAATAATATGTTATATTCGTAATTCATAGTTTTTCAACGCGAATTTTCATATCAGTTATTCATTTACAGTTAATTAGGTAATTTAAACAATTAATTCACGTAATTATCACATAATGAAAAGTCAACAAAAGTCAACGGAGAGAGGTTTGACCTGATTTGGACGGGTTGTCACACTAGACCATTCAATCCAAGTGATTAGAGAAATCTAAAACCCTAATTCTCTCCTCCTCCTCTCCTCTTCTAAATTTCGGCTAGGGTTTCTAATTCCCTTGAGTTCGAAATTGTGGTTTGACCAAAACTTGAAGAAGAAGGTTCGTGATCAAGTGCTAGCACATAACATTGGTGTATCGTGTGTGCGATCGTAGAGGGATTTGCATTAAATCCTCCAAGAGATCAAGTCAATCCGAGCTCATAAGGTAAACATGTTCTATCCGGTTAGTTAGGTTAAATCATAGGATCGATCCGCTGCGTACTCGTGAATAATCTGATAAATAGTTATATAAACCAACAGTTACATATGTAGCTCAAATATATTTATTTCTTTGATCTTTGTCTGTATAAGAAATATAATGTTACATATGTTACAAGTTGTTACATGCGTATGCAACCTGTTTGCTATTACATATGTAACATGTTTGATGTTATATATGTAACTTGTCTATTGTTACAAATGTAACTTGTCTATTGTTACAAATGTAACTTGTTTTATGTTTTTTTTTTATATTTTTTCTATATACAAGTTGTTACATGTGTGACTCAAATAAACTTGCTTCTTGATTTTTGTCTATATAAACTGTTACATTCGAGGCTTAAATAAACTTGTTTCTTGATTTTTTTTTTCAATATAACAAGTGTAATGTTACATATGAAACAAGTTGTTACATATGTTACAAGTTTTTACATGCGTAACTCAAATAAACTTGTTTTCTGATTTTGACTATATAGCATGTGTAATGTTACATATAAACAAGTTGTTACATGCGTAACTCAAATAAACATGTTTTCTGATTTTTGTCTATATAACACATGTGTCGTTACATATATTACAAACTGTTACATTCGAGTCTCAAATAAACTTGCTTCTCTATTTTGCTATCTAACATTTGTAACATACTAACATTACATATGTTAATAGTTGTTAAATGAATAGCTTAAATAAATTTGTTTCTTGATTTTTTTTTTCAATATAACATGTGTAACATTTTACATATATGAACTGATGAATTTACTTTTCTTCGTAGGTGAATGGATTTTTGCACCAAAGATGAAAATAATTACCAAGAATGGAAGCGTAAATAGCTTTTATATGTTTTTTGTTAGGTTGTTATATTTTTTTTTAAATTTTAGTTCGTATGAAACATTTTAATTGTAATGTTTTCTTATAAATTAATGAAATATATTTTGTCAATTTCTTGTTTACACCAGACCCAGAAAAGTTACGTATGTAACATTTCACATCTGATGATTAAAAAACCCAAAAAAGGAAATTAAAAAATAGTAGAAAAAAGTAAAAGTAAAAACAAATCTCCACAGATTTTTATTGAAGTATAAAAACGAAAAAATGTATTAAAATATTAATAAAGTAAGTGAGAGAAATTATTAATTATATATAAATTACTAGAGGAGAGATGAGAGAGAAAAACATTCAAATCTTTTTCTTTAAGGTGGAAAAATGTCATGTCAGATTTTTTTATTGTATAAGACAAAAAAGATGGTACAATGACTATTATACCCTTCTTTGGTATCAGACAAAAAAAAGGTAGAAAAGGCTCATATGGAGTAAGGAGGGCCATTCATTTGGGGTTCTTTGGTTTTTCTCACTCAAGAGGGTTTCTATTTTAACCCTCCCCTATTATATATATATATATATATATATATATATATATATATATATATATATATATATATATATAGAGGGGGGTTCCTGTGCGGCAGGGGGTTTTGCCTAAGTCCGGTGCGGCAGGGGGTAATAAAGGAAAATTCCAGATTTCTTCCCCCATAAGTATATTTGTTAGTTACTCATTTCCCCCCAGAATTTTAAACGGCCATAACTTTTTCATACGACATTATTTTCAAAAACGAATTTCACCATAATTCTAGTCGTGATTTTATCTTTAATTTGAGACTAGGTTTGTTCGATTTGAAGAAAAAAAAAATTTGACGTTTTTTCCGGGTTTTTTTCCAGTTTTTTTTTTTTTTTTTTTTTTTGAGTAGTACTAGGTGCGATTTAGGCCCCTAAAAATTTTCAGATTTTAATTCGAAGCGTAGATATCTTTTTTTTAATTTTTTTTAAAAACATTGACAGTGTACACGAGCATAGACCAGCATTGACCAGCACAACAGCACAAATCCACCAGCACAGCCAGCACAGACCAGCACAAGAGCACAATTCCACCAGCACAGCCAGCACAGACCAGCATGACCAGCACAGCACTGACCTAGCACTGACCAGCATAGACCAGCACAGTGTACAAAACTGAACTAAAAAATTAAAAAAAAATGCCTACACTTCGAATTAAGGTCTGAAAGTTTGCAGGGTCATAAATCGCTACTAGGAGAATCCAAAAAAAAAAAAAAAAAAACGTTCTGAAAAACGTCGTAAAAAACGTGAAATTTTTTTTTCTCCAAATCGAGCAAACCTAGTCTCAAATTAAAGATAAAATCACGACTAGAATTATGGTGAAATTCGTTTTCGAAAATAATGTCGTATGAAAAAGTTATTGTCGTTTAAAAATTGGGGGGAACTTGAATAAATATGTTTTTCCAGATTTACCCTTCCAGTTTTTAGATTCCCTCCACTCCTTCTCTCTCATCTCCTTCAATCTTATCCATCCATCCACTTGATCTAAAGGCCCAAAATGTGCCGCACCGGACTTAGGGAAAACTTGGTGTCGCATTTGATCCGAAACCTATATATATATATATATATGGTTAGGTTCAAATGAGAATTTTTTGTTTTGAGAACTTTTGAGAACTAAATCTCAACCACAAATTTCAGGGGGGACCACTACAATTCATGGGAGGGGGGATACATGTAATAAACTTGTGGCTAAAATTAGTTCTTTTTAGTTCTCAAACCCAATTGGTTCTCAAATGATCCTCTCCCTATATATAATATATATATATATATATATATATATATATATATATATATATATATAACATTCAACAGATTTTTTAAACACACAACTTTATTATCCTCCTCCTCTCTTTTAAAAAATCTATCTTCTACATAATCAAAATGTTTCCTCGTGGTGGTTCTTCGTTAAACCCACGCTTCCAAGCCCCGCGGCGAACAAACGAGACCGAGCAACAACCGTGGGACGATAGTTTGTTCGCGTATGCTGCGAACATGACTCCCCCGCCACAACCCTTCCCACCTTTTGCTCCCTTCCAAAACTTCGGTTTTCAACTCTTACTCGCAACAAAATTACGCACCATTTCAAACAACCCAAGGTTATTCACCATATCAACAATTTCCATCTCCTACCCCACCTTCCCGTTCGTCTTCACAAGAACCCGTTCCGGTTTCCCCGGACGAACCCGAGGAGGTGCCGGAGACGCAAGAGGAGGCGACGCCACTCGTGAGAAGACGAAAATCTCATAAGAAAAAAGCAACCGCGGAACCGAGACAACGAAAAATTGTACAACAATGGACCGATGAGGAGGAGGGGGTACTAGCTCGATCATGGCTCGACACGTCGGTGGATCCCATGCACGATAAATAATATACTTTTTTGGAGAGGCTTATGAAACCGCTCCCCGAAGACGAACCCGACCGAAGCCTCGTGTTGCAAATTCGAGCGGAAATCGAAACGATATGGCCTTTAGATTTTTTTTTTTTAAGAATCTAGGTGTGTTTTTTAAATTTTCATGTTTGGTGTTTTTTTTAGTGAATGTTGTATTTTTTTTTTAAATCTTCTAGTTTTTTTAATAAATCTTGTTTTTTTAATGAATGTTGTACTTTTTTTTTAAATCTTCTAGTTTTTTTAATGGATCTTGTTTTTTAATGAATGTTGTAGTTTTATAATATATTTAATATTAAATTATATAAGAAAAATGATTAAATAAATAATTAGCTAATGATTAGTAGGGGGTTATGGAGGTTTACCACTACACCACTTTCATCATAACCTCCAGCCTTATAGATCGAAATCACGTGTTTCGGAGCTATTCGGAGCAGTTTCAAGTTAGATTATCCAACGGTTTTGACAGAATTTTGAAAAACAGCCTACTACACCAGTGTGTGTTTTCTTGGTGTTCACCGGAAAAAAAAAAGATGAAGAAGATGATAAACTTAAGATCAATCCATGTGATTTTGACTATATACTGTTTTATTCTTATCACAATTCGTGGCTCTATCCGGCCTTGTTTATCTCAATCAGTATGTATTTTTCTTTTGATTTGCTCGGATATACCAATGGTTCTGCAAGTTTCATGGCAATGTTTTCTTTGGTTTATAATTATTGATTCCGACTTTCCGAAAAGTCAGCTTAAAATGGTTTTGTACATACTCTGTTCTCACCAATTTGCCTAATAATTTATGTGTTCACCTCGATCTTAAATAATCAAATGATTTATGAACGGTTTCTGTTTTTTATAGTTCCTATATAATATTTTAGGTGTTCAATGAAATTGATATTCGAATATATTATTATTATTATTATTATTATTATTATTATTATTAGGGTTGAGCCCACTATTTTTATGTTTTTAGTCTGAGCTTCTATTATCTTTTCGCTGTGGGGGAGTATTGGAATATATCATTATTATTAGGGTTGAGCCCATGGACTCAATTAGATTTTAGTGTTACTTATGTTCTCTATATAGTGTAACCTGATTTATCAATAAGATTAACTGAGTATTTCATATTCTTACGGTTGACACATTCGTATTTTAGACATCCAATGTTATACCTTTTTTTAAACCACAAACATCCGGTTACCCGTGGTCTAATCATTGCAAAGGATGTTACCCATGACACGTTGCGATCGCACTCCGTACGAGTAACCATGACCACCTGTGTTGCACATCTATCCCAGAAGAAACCCACCGCTCAAAGGCCCACTGTGGTAAAACCTTTGACCCACCACTATAATATTTTTTATATTTTTTTTTGTGTTAGGTGGGATTTGAACCCTACACACTCTGAAAAGTAAAGCCGTAAAGAAGTACCAACTTCACCAAATGGAACCCTAGCGTTAATCTCAAGTGATGTCTGGTGTTATAACTTGACACACTATTGTTAATGATCATTACACCACTGCTATGAACGAACACACTAATATTTTTACATATGACACTAATCAGTGTTTAATCTCAACTGAAGCTTTTCGGTTTACTTTTTTTTTTGGTTATTGGATTTTATTAATATAAGTTATTACCAATTGGTCAATATTAATCCAAATTAAAAAAATGACCAACATTAATCTCAATTATTAAGGTGTTTGAATTTCATTGGACCTCGTTTGAATTTTTTGAGTAAAATCCCAAACGGAGTTAAGGAATATGTAAAGAAGGTCCAATGAAATCCAGCACCTTAATAATTGAGATTAATATGGGTCATTTTTGAAATTGAGATTAATATTGGCCAAATGGTAATAACTTAGATTAATAAAATCAAATAAACCTTCTTTTTTTTTAGTTACTTTTAATTATTAACTTGATAAAATTGATTGCGTACAATAGAATAGAAGGAAGATATATACTGAAATTACTCAAATTGTTTCCATATATACCTAGCAACAACCTCAAGTGACGTCTGCTGTTATAACTAGCAACACTAATGGAACATTTTCTCATAAAAAAAACGGGCATGACGTAAAAATGTTATAAAGGTTCTAAAAACTGAAGGGGATTTTTTTTACTAGTCCGATTAGCTATAGAACTTGTACTTTTATAAAAACAGTATTAAAGTTATAAACGTTCAACACTGGTGCTCGATTTCAAGGTAATTTTCATACATAAAATGATGTTCTTTGGCTTGTCCGATTAACTATAGGTAGCACGAGTTATCCCTCGACCTTATACACTTTCACCCCTGGCTAAGTTATTTATAACGCCGTTTAGTTCTCAAATTCGGTTCGACTAGTCTGGCAACCCAGTTCCGAAAACATCAGTTTTTGTGGCATGAAGTTTTATGCTAAATAATATTTTTTTTCCTTCCATTTAACATTCTCTAAAGTTTGTAACCGCGTTCAGCACTATATACTTTTTACATTTTCAAAGAATCTCTTTTTCTGCATCTTCATGACCTTTTACACACGAGATTTTACTTATACTTTACTTTATGACCGGGTCACAAATGTTTGTCATGATGCTGATAAGTATTCAAATAATATTTATACCTTGTAAGTTGTAACATTTTAAAACTTTCGTGGGTAGCGTTATAGCAATTCAACTGTTTTGTATATCCGTGTTATTTTCATGACAACGCATAGATCCTTGAAAACTAGTTTATATGATTGAAAACTATGCAACATAATTATCAACACTATTACACAACACATGGGTATATTAGTTAAGATATCATTTGAAGAACTCTCCGAAAATATTTATATGTATATATATAGCAACTAGAAACAGACTGAAATTACAAGACATTTGCACTAAAAATATAAACAATGACGCTTCAATATTATTTAACTTTTAATCACCAAAGAAGTTAATATATACTCTAAATAACTTTAACCTTTCTCAAAATATGCAAGCATGGAATTGTAGATGCAACCGGAATATTACCAATAGATCGATGGATTGTCAACCACCACAACCACCTCCGCCACACCCACCACCATCACCGCCACCATCTCCACCGCCATCTCCACCTCCATCACCACAACAACCCATAGTAACCTCGTGTTCTTTACGTTTTGTTTCTTTGTCTTCCTTATCAACGATGTCAACCTGAGTGCTTTCATCGGTAGTATTTACACATCTACACGCCATGCAAATGAGACATATAGACACCACTACTATAACAAAAACAAGAACTATACTGATCATGGAGTAGAAGTAGTTAGTACCAGAGATTCTAGGTTACACTCTAAATTAGTAACCCTAATTAATTGTATGGTCACACTAGAAGATAGTTAACTTATACTAGAGATTTAAATTGACATCTATAATAATTTAACAACAATATTCTTATTAAATCATATTTGAAAATTCGTTTGGAAACTACGAGGAATATGCATGCATGAAAGCTCTCTTTTGTTTGTTGCGTTTGTTTTTTCTTTCATATACTAAAATAAAGTGACAGGAACAAATAATATGCTTTACTAGGGCGTTTCAATCAACATATTGGAAAATCTAATCACATATCATCCATATGGCTAAGTCAAACTTAAACTTAAAAGGTCCCTCTAGAGACACATTGGACACCCATCCAACAACTTTTTTCAAATTTGGTTCTTTTTATGCATAACATCTTTAAATTTTAAAAAGTGAGACGGCGGTTCAAATAAGGGTTATTTTATAACTCTTTACCCGGTCCGGTAAGACCTGACAACTGACTCGATCAGTAGTCAGCATGTTTGTTTAGCCTAAAAGTGTGTCCGACTTGATTTGTTGGAGCGTACCCATGCTTTAAAAATCACTTACTCGGTTAGTGAGTTTAAAATTACTTACTCGGTCGGTTGCTACTTACCCCCTCAAAGTTAAATGGTCATTTGCATGTTGAGTCTACATGTGGGTGAGATTTAATGGCTAAGTGGTGTGGTGAATGGTGATAACTGATAAGCGCCCTTTGTTTATTAAGTAACCACTAACAAGTTAATTTTTTTTTACGTATTTCTATGCTTCAAATACTTTTTTGGGTTTATGTCTCTAACTATTCAGGTTGAGATTTGAGATCAGCATAGTCTTTGATTTTTGACAAGTAGCTAGAAAATTAACTTAATTGTGACACAAAAACACATCATAAAGAATAATCTCAGTTGTAAGTTAGCTAGCTTGATTGGTTTGATGAATCAATGATTATAACATTTTCGATCCAACAATGATCGTTGATAAAAAGATCAATTGTGAAATGAGATTAATTAAAGCCTGTTAATGAACATATACAAAGAAAACCTAACCTAGTTGGTTAGAGGTCTCAACATCTAAGTTCAATTGGACAACTGACTCATATATCTAAGGTGGTCACATCGCATCCATCGTCCACGCCACGCGCGAGTGCATGAGCGCGAGTTGGGGGTGTTGCACACCTCAAAGGATGTCTCCTATTTAAGGAAAGAATCTTGGGTAAAGTCTCGGGCTGTTCAAATTGTTCAAAACTCGAAACTCGCTCCACGATTGCTCGAAAAATTCTCGGAATACGCTCGTTCGATTTGGCTTGGTAGAAAAAGTGCTCGGTTCGGTTCGATTTCTAAACGAACCGAGCACAAACAAAGGTATGTTCGCTCGTTGCTCGCTCGGTTAGCTCGATTTATTTTCTAATATATTTTTATACACATATATATATAGTTATATCACTTCATATTAGTGTTGGCTATTCCAATAAAATAAATTAAATACAAAGAAACATTAATTAAAAAGTAGAGTAAAATAAAATGTGAAATAATTTCATCTTCTTCTTATCTTTTGATTTTATCATTTCGTTTTCTACTATGGATCTTGAAGTTTTTTTATAGGTGTATGTGATTCGTAGAGAGATAAATAAGTAGGACGAAGGTGTTATGTCAGAACACCACCAACATTTACGTCATTTTGTAAAAAAGTTAACAACAAGGCTAATGTGTTAGATATTGGACGAAATTCGTTAAAATTGGAAATATGGATGAAGGTGTTATGTCACATCACCACCATCGTCACTTTTTTTTATTCTGTGATGCTCGAAACTAGCTCCACGATCACTCGAAAAATGCTCGGATCGAAAGACGCTCGTTTGGTGTTGGCTTGATGAAAAAATGCACGGTTCGAATCGAGCCAAGGTCTGTTCGGTTCGGTTCGGCTCGTGAACAACCCTAGTAAAGTCCCCACTTTATATGTCACTTCAAGTTTCATTCCCCAACTAATGTGGGATGAGTTACAAGCCTATACTTAGAATTTTTCTCTTTATTTTTGTAGCTTTCACAGCGTTCAATCCTCAACTTTGAGAATCGATGTCTCATTCAACTTTATCTCCGTTTTGGAAGCGGTTTGTTGTGTTGGAAAGTCTCACAACGAACTAAACAAACCCAAAAATACCAGATACATTAACCTCAGTTATATGTAGTTATATCTGTCCATAGTTGGTGAAAAATTCATTTGCACAACTTAGTGAAAAAACACATCTTTCACTATTTCTCTCAAAATATCCAACAATAACGCCGTAGTCTTTTTCTATTTGTGGTTGAGTCATTTGAACCTGACAAAGAAGTTTTTTTTTTGTGGTGTAATAGGTACACATTAATTTCCTTAAGTACAGTAATATAACATAGTTTCTTGTTTGAAGCGTTTAATCATTACACATTTTTTATTTATTTCCACTCTCTCTACATACTGTTATACAATGCGACCAGAAACGAAACTAGAAAATTTATATTATGGGATAACATACACACTATAAACTTTTTTTGGGGGCATCACACGTATATAAAACCAAAAAATCCTTAATTTTCCTAAATTTCTACTTTGCGTACGAGTTTAATTAAGGGGTGACACTTGTCACCCCCGGCACAAGGCTAGGTTCGCCCATGAATACGACGGTTTTATATGTCAACGTTATCTTCACGACAACACGCTAGTAGCAAATCTAGTTACACTAAGAAAAACAAACAATAACGCTTCATTATTGAACTCTTAATGACTAGTGAAATGAGTACAGAGATCCCAGAATATGCAAGCACGAAACTTAATTTAGCTGTCACATAATATTACCAACAGATCAATCAATTGTCAACCACCACAACCACCTCCACCACACCCACCACCATCACCGCCGCCATCTCCACCGCCATCACCACCAACAGCAACAGCAATCTCGTACTCCTTACGTTTCACATCTTTCTTGCGTTTTTCTTCTTCTTTAACAATTTTGTCGAACTCGGTGTTACCGCTTTTGTTGGTAGTATGTGCACATTTACACACAATGCCAATGAAGCATATAATACTGAACATTATAGCAAAAACAAGAATTAGAGTGATCATGGAATTATGGAGTAGAAACCCTAATTAATAATGACTATATCTCAAGAGATCATTAATTTATACTAAAAATTTATAATAATCTTACAACAATTTTCCTATTAAATCATCCTTAGAATAATGTTTTGGAAACTACAAGGAATCTGCATGCATGAAAACGCTCTTTTGTTTGTTCCATGTGTTTGTTGTAGTGTGATAAGGTGAAAGGAACAAAGAATATTCTGTACTTTATACCTTCTTTTTATATTAAATTACTAACAACTTAATTAAGTGTATCCTTCTTAAACATTTGTATGCATCTAAAACAATTTTTTGGGTTCATTCCTCTAATTCTCCTTAATTATTCTTATTATCCGTACGCCCTTTTCCCAGCTATGTTTTTCAAATCATTTGTTAGATTAAAACCAAAAGCAAAGACCTAAAAGCCAAAAGCCACCAGTCTAGTGACAAAGTATAGACATATAAACCAAATAACAATAACAACAATGGAAGGAAACCAACAAAGAAGCTAGGTTAGAACTAGAGAACATATATTGTAGGAAAATCGTTCATAAATTGAAATAAAATAAATATTTTATATAAGTACGAGTACAACAAAAGAAATAAACTTATTCTATTACAATACAATTGAAGGGATTTTGATATACTCCTATTACAATTACAAAGATATGAGAAAATATTACACGGAAATAGAGTACAATACAAATAAAGAATAAAGATTACAAGGAAATGAATTAACGGGAAACTACAATACAATGAAATAAATACAGAGACAAATTTATAATGAAAATAATACATGTTTGAAATGAAAGAAAATGGTGACAGAAAGTTATAGAAAAGGTTTTGAGAAAAATATTTTGAAAATTTGGAAAATCAAAGAAGGATAGTTAAATCCTTTGGCGAAGGATTCGGGTCAAAACCCGGATCCCTTAAAACAAATTCCGTGTCTACCGAGGATCCGCTTTGTTTCCCAGGGTACAATCGCCTAAACCCGTATTCTACGGCCGGGATAACACTAAGCTTGAAAATACCTTCGAAGCTTGAAGAAATCAAGAACGATGAAGAAGATGAGAGAAAGAGTGAGGAGATGCGGAGAGAATTCTTTATGTGAATTCGGTGTGTTTTGCCTCAACTAATGAAGCTATATTTATAGTGGTGGGAGTCTTGTTGAGCACTCAAAAGTTAACTCGTAGTCAAACTTTGTCAGTAAACGTCTTTAATGCAAATTGATTTCTAATTAACGCGGAATTACCTAAATTAGCTCAAAAACGCGTTTACAGCTGTCAATCCGGAAGTACTTCGCGTAACAGCTGTTTTTCGGCTGAACTGACGCTTCCGGACCAACCTTCCGCTTGAACTTCAACCGAAACTACTGTTCTGATTGAACTCAGTTCCGACCGAACCACACAGGTCTGCTTGACCCACCTTCCGTCTGAACTGGTTCCGCTTGAACCTAAAAACAATAAGGCGGCACTCGGCGATGCGAAGTGCAAAGTGCGCCATCAAAGCGCCACATTGCGCCTCATACGCCCACGCCACGCACGCGTGCGTGCGTGTGCGAGTTAGTGGTGCTTCGCACCCCTCAGGGTTCAAGGGATGTGTCCTACTAGAGGAAACAATAGTTGGTAAGGTCCCCACCTTATAAACCACTTTTGGTTTCATCCTCCAACCAATGTGGGATGAGTTCTCATGCTATACTTAGCATTTTTCTCTCTTATTTTCGCAGCTTTAACAGCTTCGAACCCTCAAATTTGAGCATCGATATCTCATTTATACGAGCTCGGATTTGGATGTGGTTTGATGCGTTGGAAAACCCTCACAACGTACTACGCAAACCCATAAAACACAGAGGCAACAACCTATGTTATCTGTATTTTATTTTAGTCCAAGTTGGTAAAAAACTCATTTTCACACTTAGTGAAAAAACCCATTTTCCACTAGTTTTTCTCCCAAAATTCTAACAATCCCCCACATGAATGGGTATCGATCTATTCTTCAAGAATCAAAGGCAATTTTGGCAGTCCAGTATTACAGGATAGGTAGGTGTCCCCTTTGAACCTTCCTTTGTGAAGCATACTTGGGTTACTGGTGTTTGGTAGACGCGATGTCTTTGAACCAACCGACCGTTTGTGTAACCGTTATTATACTCACACAGTACTTTCCCTAACTTGGTTAGCCCTCATTATCATGTCTAATCATTGTCCTGGAAAACTTGCCTGGTTTTGCTAGACAAATCCATTCGAAGCGACCACACTTCTCTCTTACATAGGTGATTACCACAATCATTAAAAGCATTGGTATTATGATTTACTCAAAATCATCTATGAATCACACAAAGTCATTGACCATCGTATGCTTAACCTCACACACTTCACTATTTGGTGAAAGGAATGGACTAGGAAGTACACAACTCCCTTTTAAGATTTTAGGGTACTCCCCCAGAATGACCTTAGCCAATGCGATTAGGTTGTCCTATTGAACCTAGAGCCTGGGATCTCTATTTTCATAGTTTAGGTTTTCCTTCGCACCAGCTTTCAACCCAATGGGCTTTAGTCCCATTCCCCTTGACGACTTTAAAACTAACTCTTTGCTTAAGCCTTTTGTAAACGGATCCGTAGTGTTATCCTTTGACTTCACATAGTCAACTGAGATAACTCCGGTAGATATTAGTTGTCGTACCGTGTTATGTCTACGTCTAATGTGCCTTGATTTGCCATTGTACATGCAATTGCCAATTTACTATCACAATGTATGCAAATAGCTGTCATTGGCATAGGCCACCTTGGAATTTCTTACACAAATTGACGTAACCATTCCGCCTCTTCACCAGATTTATCCAAAGCGATGAACTCAGATTCCATTGTGGACCGCGCTATAACAGTTTGCTTATCCGATTTCCAAACAATAGCCGCGCCACCAAGCGTGAACACATACCCGTTTGTTGATTTGGAATCCTTTATATCCGAAATCCAATTTGCATCGCAGTATCCTTCGATAACTGCTAGATCTCGGGTATAAACAGTCCATAGTCTCTCATATATCTTAAGTACCTTAGTAAACGAGTCATTGCTCTCCAATGTATCGCGCACGGATTACTCGTGTACCGGCTTAGTCTGCTCACAGCATAAGCCAAATCTGGTCTGGTACATGTCATAAGATACATTAGACTGCCAATCACCCTTGAGTACTCCAACTGAGCAACCCCTTTTCCTCTATTCTTAGCAAGATGAAGGATAGTATCCACCAGAGTTTGAGACACACTCTTATCTCCTGCGTTAAACTTCTCAAGGATTTTGTCCACATAGTAAGATTAACTCAAGACAATACCATTTGGGGTTCTGATGATTTTTACACTGAGTATCACATCTGCGAATCCCATGTCTTTTATGTTAAATCTCGCTTTCAACATGTATTTAGTATCTTTGACCATCTTATCATCACTCCCAACGATAAGCATGTCATCTAAATAGAGACATAGAATCACATAACCTCTAGGTTTGTCCTTTGCATGGACACACTTGTCGAACTCATTTATTTTGAATCCGTTGTCAAGCATGACACGGTCAAACTTCTGGTGCCATTGTTTCGGAGCTTGCTTCAAGCCATACAAAGACTTGACGAGTCTACACACCTTGCCTTCTTGGACAGAAGCGGTAAAACTCTCAGGTTGTTCCATGTAGATCTCTTCATTTAAATCACTGTTTAGAAACGCGGTCTTTACATCCATTTGGTGAACCTCCAAATTTTGTAAAGCAGCTATTGCAAGCACCAACCTTATCAAGGTTATGCGAGTAACAGGTGAGTAAGTATCAAAGTAATCCAGACCCTCTATTTGTCTATATCCATTGATCACTAGTCTCACCTTATATTTTTCAATAGAGCCATCAGCTTTCAACTTCTTCTTGAATATCCACCGATATTCAAGTGGTTCGCAACCATTAGGAAGATCGACAAGCTCCCAAGTGTGGTTCTGCAAGATAGACTCTATCTCACACTTGATGGCTTCTTTCCATTGAGGCCCATCTGGAGAGGTTACCGCCTCGCGGTAGGTATTGGGGTCACCCTCAACCATGTAAGCCGTGAAGTCAGGTCCAAAGGATTTTCCAACCCTTTTTCGCTTACTTCGTCTAAGCTCACCCTCATTAGATGCAGGTCGTTCATGAATCTCATTACCAACACATGGTCGTTCATGAACCTTGTCACCAACTAATGGTTCTTCGTGAGTATCGTCACCAACTAATGGGGTCGATGAACTCGCGCGTTCTCGTGACAGACACGGGAATACATTTTCAAAGAATGAAGCATTCCTTGATTCCATGATAGTGCCTTCGTGTATATCGGGATTTTTCAAGTCATGCACAAGAAACCGATATGCACTACTGTTTTCGGCGTATCCAATGAACACACAGTCCACCGTTTTGGGTCCTAACCTTTACACCTTAGGCAAAGGAGCTAATACTTTAGCTAGGCACCCCCACACTTTCAGGTATTTGTAGGATGACGTTAAGCCCGTCCATAATTCATAAGGAGTTTTATCCTTATCTATGCGGGTCATCTTATTTAAAAGACAGTTAGCCGTCAAAATGGTTTCCCCCCACATGTCTAGGCTCATCCGAGAACTATTCAACATGGCATTCATCATCTCTTTCAATGTATAGTTCTTTCGTTCCGCAATGCCATTGGATTGTGGATAATAAGGTGCGGTGGTCTCATGGACAATTCCACTTTGTGCACATAAGTCCGCAAACGGTGAAACATATTCACCTCCTCTATCGCTCCGTAAAACCTTGATTTTCTTGGTGAATTTATTCTCAACCAAGTTCTTAAACAAGACAAACTTGTTTATTGCTTCATCCTTACTCTTAAGTAAGTATACATAGCAATATAGTGTACTATTATCGATAAATGTGATGAAGTACTTGTTTCACCACGTGTGGGGACGAATTTCAAGTCACACACGTCGGTGTGAATTAAGTCTAGGGGTTCAGTGTTTTGTTCAACCGATTTAAACGATGATCTTGTAAGTTTGGATTCGACACACGTTTCGCATTTAGATTTCGAGTCTATTTTAAAATTTGGCAAACATTTTAAATTCATTAAACGGCGTATTGAATTAAAAATGACGTGTCCTAATCTACCATGCCACATACTTGAATCATAAAACTCAATCATATAAGTAGAAGATGAGGCTTTTGCCATTTTATTGATCACAATGGTAGGCAATTTAAACATAGAGTTTTGGGCATAGCCCTTGCCTACAAACATGTCATTTTTGG
>JBCNJP010000024.1:46725054-46740608 GCA_039602395.1 Deinandra increscens subsp. villosa | reverse complement strand
CCATTAATGAAGCATATATAATTTTATGTATTACTTTTTTTCCTTTTTAATTTTAATTTTTTTTCTAACCTGAATTTTTGATGATGAAGATTAAAAGTGTAAAGTTTTTATAAAATGTTAAATGACGTTAATACCTTTTAAATATGGATACTAAAATTGTAATATGTATAGATAAGAAGGGTGATTATATATAAACAATCACTTTTGTTAAAAAAGTTTAAAATGATCGTTTTGATCTAAACGGTCGTTTGGACGAAAACGACCTGACGTGTCGCGACGACGACCCCTTAAAATTCAGGGGGGGGGGGGGGGTTCTAGTATTTAGAAAAAAACACAACCCAAGCGACCCAACCCAAACGGTCGTTTGGTCCCAAACGACCAAACCCTCGATCGTTTTCTTAATAAAATTCTCATTTGATATTACATATGTAACTTTTTCAATGTTACATATGTAACTTTTTTATGTTTTTTTATATATATAACTTTAATTTTTTTTTTATTACGGGTTGAATTTTTGTTGACTTCTATTATTGGGGTTAGTTGGAAAAAAAGAAGACGAAATTGTGTGGTTCGTTGAATAAATGGTACAAATGGTATATATATGTAGTGTTTAATATATAAACTTGATTTAAAAGCTTGTTGTCTATATATTATATGTAACGTTACATATGTAACTTGTTTGATTCATAAAAATTAAAAGAAAATAAAATAAAGTGCATATGTAACTTTTTTGATGTAGATGATGCTACATATGTAACTTGTTTGATAATCCTACATATGTAGCTTTTTTGATGTTAAATATGTAACTTGTTTAAAATTATAAGATTATGTGTCACACCCCCAAAATAACCACTAACGGAGTTTATACCGTTAAGGGGTGCGAGCAAACCAGGACCACAACCATTAGTTACAAATACTAAACGAATCAGAGTTAGTCCAAACATATGTCATAAATTAAAGTCTCAAAATACACAGCGGAAAATACTGTCTTAGCACTAACCACGTGCTTTACAAAGTCATTGTTTTAAATTCCCGATTTGGTTTAAACAAAAATAAAATGTCTTCATGTGCCATGCCAACCCGCTCCGGATACTCCTCAGCGATCTGCAAAAGTTTAAACCACGCAAGTGTCAACTTAACGGTTGGTGAGTTCACAGTGGGATTGTCACGCAGTGGCCCGGTCTCATAATCATAATTGTGTCAACATATACTTATGTAATATTTATTTGTGAAAAGCAATGCTTAGTGATATCCATAATCATAGTATTGTGGTTTAGTAAAAGTAATGTCCGTAACATACGTTATCGGGTATGTACTAGTTTTGTATAGTTAAAGTGCTCAACCGATATCGCGGGTAGCTAATCTGTTGTTCCATGCACTAAGGAAGTTTGTACCAAAGCTGACTGATAATTTTCGTAGTGGGATCGCCATCATCTATTTTGTTTTGCGGACCTACGTCATCGCGGCTTTGCCTCCCCCGTGTCCTCTCGGGATCACAGTCAGATATGCTGATATTGTACCTCCGTGCACTTCCCGTGTCACGAGGCGGAGTTTGTCAGACTCCAGTAGATCTACCCAACATCCCCTCGCTTTACAATTAATTAGGGGTGTGCATGGGTCGGTTTGAGTCGGTTTTGGCCCTTAACCGTAACCATAACCGACTTTTCGGTTAATAAAAAAAACCTTAACCGTAACCATCGGTTCAGTCGGTTTCGGTTAATCGGTTTCATGTACTAATACGGGTCGGTTATGGGTCGGTTAACCAACTTTTCAAAATTTAATTTCTCATTAAATTAAAACCCAAATACTTGTTTGGACTCTTAGCCATAAGAGTTGAAAAATTCTAGCTAGTGGGCAAATTCTACTAGTTTCTAGCTAGTGGGATGCTAGTTTTATAAGCCATAAACCTATACAACTCTTGTTATATTTTATAAGATAACTTTTAAAACTTTTGTTACATCCATCGATATGAGATTGAGAGTTCTCTCCATGCCTAACATTTTATAAGGAAGAATTTTTTAAACTTTTTTTATATCTACGATGTGGGATAGTGGGTTTAGCATCGATAATGAAAACCATACCAATCATAGCAATCTCACGTAATTTATGGATGGCATATTGATCTTTATCTATTTTTTTTACCAAATCAATTGTAGACGTGTAGAAAATGTCTAGTAATTAACTTCTTTATATAACCTGCGCAAATAAGTCATCTTGATTGCATAGTGGCTTATGAAGCCAATAACTCTTTGCAAAATCAAATTGTGACATTTCATACTAATATTTCTTAGGCCATCCGTAGTGGGGCTCCATGGGGGCTCCATGTTAACTATAACGCCCCTCATGGAGCCCCTCCCCACCCCCCTAGGCGCCATATTGGTAGAAAACGGAAGAAGCGCTATTAACATAACGCCCCTTTAAGTCTTGATTGTTTTTTCTTTTTTTTTTGCTTTTTTTCTATTGGCTCTCCTATCTCATAACCCCCCTTCCTCATAACCCCCCACTACACCACTTTTCCCATGGAGCCCCTCCCGATGACGTGGATGCCAAATGTCGCATAACCCCCAAAGGGGCTCCATCCACTACACATAGCCTTATAAGTGGTCTTCATTAAATTAGATTATTTGCTAAAGAACGTTAAGATAATGTTTGAACTACATATATTCTTTACGCTAGCAAATATTTTATATAATTATATATAAGCTCGGTTCGGTTTCGGTTTTTTCGGTTATTGTAAAATGAATAACCGAAACCGAACCGCAAATGTCGGTTTCGGTTTTTTCGGTTCGGTTTTTTATGTTGTTTTGTTCGGTTTCGGTTATTTCGGTTCGGTTGTGTCGGTTATTTCGGTTTTGGTTCGGTTAATTCGGTTTTTTGCTCACCCCTACAATTAATGGCACAATTAAGTTGAGGACTTTTTCAGTTATAAGGCAATCCTTAGAAATCATGTGATATCATGTGGTTAGACTTTAACCTACACTAGCCATATTAAAACGGTTTACTTTGGGTTCTCATGAATCCCGAAAACATTTTCAGTTTCGTTTTAGAAATAGTTGTTTAAGTATTTCACAAGTGTTTCCCATAAAACACTTCAAGTTCATCAAGTGGGTGCCAAGCACTCCTAAGTTTTCAAGTTCATCAGAGAGGTGCATAGCACTCATAAGGTTGTCAGCATTGTTTTTCATTAAGTTATTCAGTGTGACCCAAACGGGTTCACGGTAAATGGGTTAGTGACACTCACCTTTGGTTGCACTGCTACACTTGCTAAATAATCCAAGTATTGTTTGCTTATTGAAGACCTAAGAACACGTTTAGGTCTTAAGTATTAGTTTTGTGTCTAATCTTTAACTTACGTCACTATGGCCCATAACATAGCACGTTGGAACTATGACACGACATACCGACACACGACACCTATGGTTGATCATAAAACGAGGGTTCACATGATTCAGAAATCAAGGCATGTTTCATTATTGCATAATCATGTAAGTCATGGCATAACATTAAAATAAGTTGTACAAGTTTGGGTTTTGGTCTTGGCACAGTTTCGCTATACAGTTTCGCTATAGTTTCGCTACCTAGTTTCGCTACACAGTTTCGCTGTGTGCACGGGCAGCATTTTCGCTGGGTAATACCCGATGACACAGTTTCGCTAGCTAGTTTCGCTCGAAACTGATGACACAGTTTCGCTAGCATAGGTTCGCTCGAAACTGGTTTGAACTTTCGTTCAGGGGTCTATGGTTGTTTCGCTCGGTAGTTTCGTTCGAGCAGGTCTACATAGTTTCGCCGGCGACACTATAGTTTCGCTAGATAGTGTCTCTGGATGCATTTTCAAACAATTTCGCTGTATAGTTTCGCCCAGCGAACACACAGTGTCGCTAAGCGCAGAAAACTCGTTTTTAAGACCAAAAATCGATCTAACAGCTTCCATACTTCATGTAATTCATTATCTAGCATGCATAAACATTTACCAACATCACAGAAGCAGTTTTAACACCTTAAACATGCGTTTTCATCATTAAATCACCAAAAACACATTTTAAGCATAAAATGACCTAATTAGCATAAATCTTCATTATGGGATGATTTCACACGTAAAGTTGCAGACTTTATAACAGATCTAGCATTCCTAAGCATCATATCAGAAGATGAAGCAATTTCATGAAGATTTGGTCATGCTTTTTAAGAAAACACATAGAATATGCATGAAGAATGGTTTTGGGACTCACGGTTCGATCTAGGATCCGAATGGATGAGATGAGATGATGGTGGCTTCTTGGTGGTTCACAGCTGACCAGATTTCTCGAGAGAGCAGAGATGGAGAGTGTGTGTTTTTGTGTGGAGTATGCAAAATGGGATGATTAGGGTTTTATGTCATTATATATCAGGAGCTAGTTTCGCTGGCAGTTTCGCTGGCCAAGCGAAACTGGCTCTGTAAGTCAAAGGTTTAGCTACCGAGTGAATCTATAGTTTCGCTCGGTAGTTTCGCTGGAAACCAAAAGTGACCAATTTACATTCTAAGCAAGATAAGCACGGTTCATGAATTTCACACAAATACACAATTAATTAAACAAACATGTTGCACATAATTCCTCATAGAGGCAATTCAATAAATAAACACATAACACATATGGTCGGGTTCGGTGATCAACCAAAGGTCGTGGACGTATTCGGCCTAGTTAAGCATTAGTTACTAAGTTAACACTTATAACGTAACTAACGGAAATTGTCTAACGGAAGTTAACCTTGAAATTCTCGGATGTCACATCATCCCCTTGTAAGTGGAATTTTCGTCCCGAAAATTATTCTTGCGTTGTAACGTTCGCAGCCTCGGCTGTCGTTGTTGTTGTTGTTGCTGGGGAAAGAAAGCAAAAGTTTTAGGGTCGCCACATCCTCCTCCTGTTAAAGGAATTTTGGTCCCCAAAATTAAATCATACCTTGAGTTTCCATGGACGTTTGCCCGAACAAGTGAGGATACTTTTTCTTCATTTGGTCCTCTCGTTCCCAAGTATATTCAGGTCCACGCTTTGAGTTCCACCGCACCTTGACGATCGGAATCTTGCTACGTTTGAGGGCTTTCTCCTCGCGTCCCATGATTTCTACCGGTTGCTCGATAAATCTCAAATGTTCGTTAATTTCCAATTCCTCCAAAGGAATTATTTCGGTGTCTTCAGCCAGACATTTCTTCAGGTTAGAAATGTGAAACACGTTGTGAACTCCATCGAGTTCAGCAGGGAGTCGCAATCGGTAGGCCACCGGGCCTACTTCCCCAATGATTTCAAATGGACCGATATAGCGAGGATTCAGCTTTCCACGCTTTCCGAAGCGTATCACTCCTTTCCAGGGAGATACCTTCAATAATACCTTGTCGCCTACCTCGAACTTCAAAGGTTTACGGCGTTTGTCGGCATAGCTCTTTTGCCTGTCACGTGCTGCGGCTATCCGCTTTCTGATTTGTATAATTCGTTCAGTTGTATCATGAATGATTTCCGGTCCAGTGAGTCCGTTCTCACCCGTTTCGGCCCAACACACGGGCGATCTACATTTTCTGCCATAAAGAGCTTCAAAAGGTGCTGCACCAATGCTCGTGTGATAACTGTTGTTGTAGGAGAACTCCACCAACGGGAGGTAAGCCTCCCAGTCTTTACCGAAGTCGAGAACGCAAGCTCGGAGCATGTCTTCCAAAGTCTGAATAGTTCGTTCCGTCTGTCCATCGGTCTGCGGGTGATAAGCTGTACTCATATCCAGTCTGGTTCCCAGTGCTTCTTGCATAGATTGCCACAGTCGGGAAGTAAATTGAGGATCTCGGTCGGAGATAATGGTCTTAGGCACTCCATGAAGTGCCACAATTCGGTCGATATACAGCTTCGTTAAGTTACCCATATTATCATTTTCCCTCATTGGAATAAAGTGTGCAGATTTGGTTAGTCGATCAATGATAACCCAAATCGCATCCGGTCGATTCGATCGATGAGGTAGTCCCGTTACGAAATCCATGGAGATATCCTCCCATTTCCATTCCGGGATCTTTGGTTGCTGTAATAATCCAGAAGGTTTTTGGTACTCGATCTTAACTCTTGAGCATGTTAAACACCTAGCCACATATCGCGCAATGTCGGCTTTCATATTCGGCCACCAATACAAGTTCTTCAAATCCTGGTACATTTTGTCCGATCCAGGGTGCACCGAATACCTTGATTTGTGAGCCTCGTCCATCACGAGCTCACGGAGATTTCCAAGTAAAGGAACCCAAATTCTGTCATTGTAATATCTGAGTCCGTCGGTCTTAACTTCGGAGTTACCGTCCACCCCTCGCAGTGCTTCAGCTGCGAAGTTTTCTTCTTTTAAAGCTTCTTGTTGAGCATCGCGGATTCGATCCGGCAGTCCCGTGTGAATGGTAAGTTGCAGCGCTCGTACTCGTCGAGGCTTGTCGTACTCTTTTCGGCTTAAGGCATCAGCCACAACATTGGCTTTTCCCGGGTGATACTTAATTGCTAAGTCATAATCATTTAGTAGCTCGACCCATCTTCGTTGTCGCATGTTGAGGTCCTTTTGTTCAAAGATGTGTTGTAAGCTTTTGTGGTCGGTAAATATTGTGCACTTTGTTCCGTAGAGGTAATGTCTCCAAATCTTGAGTGCAAATACAACGGCTCCCAATTCCAGATCATGTGTTGTATAATTCTTCTCAGTATCCTTCAGTTGCCTGGACCCGTAGGCAATCACTTTGTCTCGTTGCATCAACACGCAACCGAGCCCTTGAATGGATGCATCGCAATAGACCACGAAGTCGTCAACCCCTTCGGGTAACGAGAGAATCAGAGCTGAACATAACATGTCCTTAAGAGTTTGAAACGCGTGTTCTTCTTTTTCACCCCATCTATATTGCACTCCTTTATGCGTTAAAGCTGTTAAGGGTTGAGCCAATTGCGAGAAACCCTTGATGAATCTTCGGTATTATCCGGCAAGTCCCAAAAACTGTCGGATTTCGGTTGGCGCTCTCGGAGTAGACCAATTCTTGATAGCTTCTACTTTAGCTGGGTCGACATGAATTCCATTCTGATCAACAATGTGTCCAAGGAACTGGACTTCGCGAATCCAAAAATCGCACTTTGAAAACTTGGCGTATAGCTGTTCCTTGCGGAGTAATTCCAAGATGAGTCGTAAGTGGTTCTCGTGTTCTTCCTTTGTCTTGGAGTAGATCAAAATATCATCTATGAAAACTATCACAAACTGATCGAGGTACGGCTCAGATCCATAAACACAGCAGGCGCATTAGTTAGCCCAAACGGCATAACCAAAAACTCGTAATGACCATACCGAGTTCTAAAAGCAGTCTTGGGGACATCTTCATCACGAACACGAAGTTGGTGATATCCAGACCGTAGATCAATCTTCGAAAAGTAGCTCGAACCTTGCAGTTGGTCGAAAAGATCGTCGATTCAAGGAAGTGGGTACCGATTCTTGATCGTAACCTTGTTAAGTTCTCGGTAATCAATACACATTCGGAACGTTCCATCCTTCTTCTTAACAAACAATACCGGTGCTCCCCATGGAGACGAACTTGGACGAATAAATCCTTTGTCGAGTAACTCTTGAAGTTGTGCGGAGAGTTCGTTAAGTTCGCTTACCGCCAAGCGGTAAGGTGCGCGTGCAATCGGAGCCGCTCCGGGAGTTAAGTCGATTCCAAACTCGACTTGTCGAAATGGAGGCAAACCAGGCAGATCATTAGGAAATACATCTTGGAAGTCGCGGACTATCGGGTAGTCGCTGATTCTACGCTCAGGAAGTGTCGTGTCGGTGACGTTTGCAAGTACCGTGAAGTGACCTTTACGAAGGCACTTTTGAGCTTTAAGAAACGAGATAATACCGGTGACTGTTCCACCTTTTTCACCTTGAACTGTTAACACTTCACCTTCTTTGAGTGGAATACGAATCACTTTTTCTTGACATAAAATTTCAGCTCGGTTTTCAGATAACCAATCCATTCCTACTATGACATCAAAACTACCAATCGGGAAATGCATAAGATCGATTCCTAACGTATGGCCGGCTAGTTCTAACTTACAGTCCTTAACTATCTGAGTCGTATCATGAAGTTTACCATTCGCTAACTCTACCACATATGTAGCATCTAAGTCAATCGGTTTAGCATTAATTAGTTTAGCGAACTTAGTGGAAATAAAACTTCTTTCAGCACCAGAATCAAACAATACAGTAGCAAAGAAACCATTTAGTATGAATTTATCGTTAATCACGTTGGCGTCGTTGCGAGCTTCTCCTTGACCCATGACGAAAGCTCTTCCTCTGCCATTTCCACCATTCCCGTTATTACCATTCCCGTTGCCATTTCCTCCGCCATTACCATTCCTACCATTGTTTCCTTGATTACCATTTCCCAGTCTTCTCAACTGCGGGCAGTCCCTTTTCATGTGGCCTTGAGCACCACATTCATAGCAGTTCCCATTACCATTTCCTCTGGGAGCTTCATTGTTGTTATTACGGTTCTGACCATTGTTGTTCCCATTGCCCCGGTTGTTTCCATAATTGTTGTTGTTGTTTTGCCTTGGGCGGTTTTGTTGCTCAGGTAAAATTGCCCAACAGTCTTTTGCTTCGTGGCTTTTCTTGCCACACTTTTCACAGCTCAAATTCCTTCTACAAGTACCAGTGTGATGCTTCCCACACTTGTTACACATGGGCAGGTTACCCTTGTAGTTACTTTGACCATTTCCACCTTGGCGGTTGTTTCCACTGTTGTTCCCAGACCTTTTGCTTTGACCTTGGGAATTAAAAGACCTCCCAGTGCTATTTCCAACACTCTGATTGTTCATTGAGTTTTCAGGGGCTTCATCATCAGCTTTTCTTTTGCCACTTAAGGCAGTCTTCTCTGAGGTTTTTGCAGGAAGTGTACCTTTCTCAATTTCCTGATCGGTAAGCTTGTGAGCCAAACGGATGGCTTGCTGCACGGTTGTGGGGTTGCTGGCAGTCACTAGTCCTTTGATTTGAGGCGCGAGGCCTTCCAAATAACGCTCGATGCGTTTGAACTCAGCATCAACCATTGTGGGGTACAAGACCGCGTACTCATGGTAACGCGCAGTATACTGTTCGACTTCAGACCCAGTCATTTTCAGATTCAAGAATTCGCCCTCTAACTTATTTACTTGGTCACGGGGACAGTACTCCTCCATAATCAGTTCCTTAAACGCTTCCCATTCCATGTTATTAGCCGCATCAATCCCGATCATCTGGATTTCGGCATTCCACCAGGTGAGAGCAGCTCCCTCGAATGTACCAGTCGCATATTTCACTTTGCTCTCAGCAGGACAGTTGCACATAGAGAAGACCTTCTCAGACTTCTCGATCCACCTGAGGAGTCCTACCGCTCCTTCTTCGCCGGAAAACGTTATTGGCTTACAGTCCATGAAGGACTTAAACGTGAAGTGGTGGAGGTTTCCTGATGCATAAATAGTTCGGGTTTTAAGTTTAAACAGGTCAAAATATAATCGCTTTGTGCCTTAACCGGCATAATAATTACCCTGCGCGGCGAATGTAGCTTGGACGGCTGCCACTGCGGCTTGCACGTGTTCGTTTATCATAGCTTGCAGTTGTGCAGGCGTCAGGTTAATGTTGTTCCTTCCGTGTCCTCTTCCAGGCATTTTCTGGATAGTTAAAGTAGCCAGTGTTCAGTCACAGTTTTACTTTATACATATCCCATAATATGTATATTAACAATTTCCCGTTATCCCACTATTAGTCCAGAAAAATTTTCGTGCAAAATCGAGGTGTCGTCGAGAACGTCGTTAGTCGTAAGTACTATCGTCGAAAGTCGGCTTTCCCATAAAAGTCACCGTCGGCGTAGTCATCGTAGTAGAAATCAGGACGTAGCGTGTAGCATCGTTTCGTTGTCGCTTTCCCCCGGAATAGTGCGCGTATTAGCGTTCTCGTTTCGTATTCGTGCGTGAAAATTTTCCCTAAGGTTTTCCGTTAGACTACCTACACACGGTCTATATATATATATTTATATATATATATATAGATATATATATATATATATATATATATATATACATACGTACGAAGCGTTTACTTACACAGCAGAGTGAGTATCCTAGGTTGGCACGTGAAATTTTTTTTTTGTGTTGGGAATTTGTTTGTTCGTTTGTAACTAAGGTTTCAAGTTACAGTTTCCAAATCGTTTTTCAAAAAATGATTCCAGTTCTCTGCAACTTATGGCTCTGATACCAATCTGTCACACCCCCAAAATAACCACTAACGGAGTTTATACCGTTAAGGGGTGCGAGCAAACCAGGACCACAACCATTAGTTACAAATACTAAACGAATCAGAGTTAGTCCAAACATATGTCATAAATTAAAGTCTCAAAATACGCAGCGGAAAATATTGTCTTAGCACTAACCACGTGCTTTACAAAGTCATTGTTTTAAATTCCCGATTTGGTTTAAACAAAAATAAAATGTCTTCATGTGCCATGGCAACCCGCTCCGGATACTCCTCAGCGATCTGCAAAAGTTTAAACCACGCAAGTGTCAACCTAATGGTTGGTGAGTTCACAGTGGGATTGTCACGCAGTGGCCCGGTCTCATAATCATAATTGTGTCAACATATACTTATGTAATATTTATTTGTGAAAAGCAATGCTTAGTGATATCCATAATCATAGTATTGTGGTTTAGTAAAAGTAATGTCCGTAACATACGTTATCGGGTATGTACTAGTTTTGTATAGTTAAAGTGCTCAACCGATATCGCGGGTAGCTAATCCGTTGTTCCATGCACTAAGGAAGTTTGTACCAAAGCTGACTGATAATTTTCGTAGTGGGATCGCCATCATCTATTTTGTTTTACGGACCTACGTCATCGCGGCTTTGCCTCCCCCGTGTCCTCTTGGGATCACGGTCAGATAGGCTGATATTGTACCTCCGTGCACTTCCCGTGTCACGAGGCGGAGTTTGTCAGACTCCAGTAGATCTACCCAACATCCCCTCGCTTTACAATTAATGGCACAATTAAGTTGAGGACTTTTTCAGTTATAAGGCAATCCTTAGAAATCATGTGATATCATGTGGTTAGACTTTAACCTACACTAGCCATATTAAAACGGTTTACTTTGGGTTCTCATGAATCCCGAAAACATTTTCAGTTTCGTTTTAGAAATAGTTGTTTAAGTATTTCACAAGTGTTTCCCATAAAACACTTCAAGTTCATCAAGTGGGTGCCAAGCACTCCTAAGTTTTCAAGTTCATCAGAGAGGTGCATAGCACTCATAAGGTTGTCAGCATTGTTTTTCATTAAGTTATTCAGTGTGACCCAAACGGGTTCACGGTAAATGGGTTAGTGACACTCACCTTTGGTTGCACTGCTACACTTGCTAAATAATCCAAGTATTGTTTGCTTATTGAAGACCTAAAAACACGTTTAGGTCTTAAGTATTAGTTTTGTGTCTAATCTTTAACTTACGTCACTATGGCCCATAACATAGCACGTTGGAACTATGACACGACATACCGACACACGACACCGATGGTTGATCATAAAACGAGGGTTCACATAATTCAGAAATCAAGGCATGTTTCATTATTGCATAATCATGTAAGTCATGGCATAACATTCAAATAAGTTGTACAAGTTTGGGTTTTGGTCTTGGCACAGTTTCGCTATAGTTTCGCTACCTAGTTTCGCTACACAGTTTCGCTGTGTGCACGGGCAGCATTTTCGCTGGGTAATACCCGATGACACAGTTTCGCTAGCTAGTTTCGCTCGAAACTGATGACACAGTTTCGCTAGCATAGGTTCGCTCGAAACTGGTTTGAACTTTCGTTCAGGGGTCTATGGTTGTTTCGCTCGGTAGTTTCGTTCGAGCAGGTCTACATAGTTTCGCCGGCGACACTATAGTTTCGCTAGATAGTATCGCTGGATGCATTTTCAAACAAGTTCGCTGTATAGTTTCGCCCAGCGAACACACAGTGTCGCTAAGCGCAGAAAACTCGTTTTTAAGACCAAAAATCGATCTAACAGCTTCCATACTTCATGTAATTCATTATCTAGCATGCATAAACATTTACCAACATCACAGAAGCAGTTTTAACACCTTAAACATGCGTTTTAATCATTAAATCACCAAAAACACATTTTAAGCATAAAATGACCTAATTAGCATAAATCTTCATTATGGGATGATTTTACACGTAAAGTTGCAGACTTTATAACAGATCTAGCATTCCTAAGCATCATATCAGAAGATCAAGCAATTTCATGAAGATTTGGTCATGCTTTTTAAGAAAACACATAGAATATGCATGAAGAATGGTTTTGGGACTCACGGTTCGATCTAGGATCCGAATGGATGAGATGAGATGATGGTGGCTTCTTGGTGGTTCACAGCTGACCAGATTTCTCGAGAGAGCAGAGATGGAGAGTGTGTGTTTTGTGTGGAGTATGCAAAATGGGATGATTAGGGTTTTATGTCATTATATATCAGGAGCTAGTTTCGCTGGCAGTTTCGCTGGCCAAGCGAAACTGGCTCTGTAAGTCAAAGGTTTAGCTACCGAGCGAATCTATAGTTTCGCTCGGTAGTTTCGCTGGAAACCAAAAGTGACCAATTTACATTCTAAGCAAGATAAGCATGGTTCATGAATTTCACACAAATACACAATTAATTAAACAAACATGTTGCACATAATTCCTCATAGAGGCAATTCAATAAATAAATACATAACACATATGGTCGGGTTCGGTGATCAACCAAAGGTCGTGGACGTATTCGGCCTAGTTAAGCATTAGTTACTAAGTTAACACTTATAACGTAACTAACGGAAATTGTCTAACGGAAGTTAACCTTGAAATTCTCGGATGTCACATTATGTAAAAGTGTAAGTTATTTTTATGTTTACTTTTTTTTGTATATATGTATATGTTTTTATATTTTTTTTCAATTAATTACGAGTCTTTATTTTTTGATGTTATATATGTAACTTGTTGTTTGATGTTACACTAGGTGGTGACCCGCCGCGCGTTGCGGCGGCTTCACCATTTTTGTATCACATGACGACTTCATCATGCACGTTACAACAGACAACGATATAAATAAAAGAATCTCATGGCCAGCAGAGTTGACTTTGACTTTGATCACTGTTAACCGTGCAATGTTGCTCCTCTAGAAGAGGCAAATGGGTTGGGGGTTGGGTTGAGTTTGTCGGGTTGGGCTTGCTGTGGCAAGCATAAAGCGAGTGTACATTTGGTGACAACAATCAAGAATCTCAATCGTGCATAGCTGGTCAAAACATATGCAACATAATTATGAATCAGTGGCATGAAAAAAGAACAATTTAAACTTTAATGTTAGTTATATGCATGGAAGATTACCCTTCATTAAACTAAGTTAAACCAACTGTGAACATATGTCAAGAAAGTCGACATAAATATATGCCGATAATTGACTGAGAACATGAATAAAGAACAAATTAATAGGAGGACAATGAAATTCGTTTGAGGTAAAGAAAAAAAGAGTACCTTGAAGTCTTTATCAATGTGTGTGAATACAAATGATTGTAAATTATATAATATATTCAGTTACTATATAATTAATAAAATTATTTCTAAATTATGCCTTTAAAGAGGTTTGTAAGCTCCACATGCTGAAAAGTCAAAGTAAAATCGAATATCCCGCATGTAAAAAACATAACCACTATCAGTTCAGAAGTTTAGATTGTAATTTAAACCCCAAATTAGCATGACTCTCTAAAACTGCATCTAAACCTTTTAAGAAAATAAGAGATGACTTAACAAAACCCATTAAGATCATCATAAATATAATAGATAAACCTATTTAAGTTTTTTTAGTTAGTTTATATCAACATGCACCATATTTTCTAAAACTGTTTTAAACTAAAAATAACTTGACAAAAGTCAAAATTTCTGGATTATATTGATACTTTGACCACAATTGACTAACCAAACGCTGAATATTGTGAATACAAAACTAATCATACTTTCCTAAAAAATGGACAAATTCCTTTTCTTAGGGAATTACTTTATATGGCATTTCAGTTAACAATTAGATCATCATAGATACCTTCTGTCAAGGACCATCGTCTTCATCAAATTACCATTCTTTCTTCTTTATACGGGACTTGAACTTTCGATTCGACCAAGGTAATCTGTGTGAAGAAAGTTGTGGGTTTTATAAATGAAACTAACGTGATATGTATTCAAACATGTAAGTTAGATATCTATAAAACAAATGTTGTCATCTTTAAGATATATATAAATCAACAGTCTCAAATAAGCTATACCTCTTAAAGAGAGGATAGCAACTTACCAAATCGGTTGAAATTAGGGCACCATACGCAGATTCAATAGATCTCTGAACAATCACAAAACAAAAAAAAAAGAAAGTAAAACGAAGGTAAAGAACACGGAATCAAACCAAATCAGAAACCGCTGCCGGCTTTAGCACCCATAAAAAACCACAAATCCAAAAGTTAACTTATAAACCCAAGAAAAACACAAAATGAAGACTCACCAGTATCCTAGAAACCAAAGAATCAGGACCTTCGCAAGCAAGTTCATTAAAAGCCACCTCCACTGCAGAGTGCTCCTCCTGCCTTGACGTAGTGCAGTAATTAGGGCTTTCATATGTCTCGCCGTTAAAACTAACCTTCGCTCTGAACCGTTGTGCGCCATCGGGACCTTCTCTTATGCACGTGTACGACGACATATTAACGCAGCTCCTGCCTCTGCGTTAATTCTTGCAATTGATTTTTACGCATTTGTTTCACTCTATCAAACACCAAATACACATTTGAAACAAAAGTCCGATTAGATTTTATTCATTTGCTACCCCTCTCCTCTCAATCTCTGTGTGAAATCGGAAGACCAGGAAGACACGCATGTTAGGTAAGGGAGGGTAACGTTGAACATCGTCGCTGCACAGAAGAGGGCGGTGGAGTGTTGGAGACAATGGATGTTATTTGATGGGGTTGGGTATTCTTTCAGACCATCAAATCAAGTGAAATAGATAAAAGTAACGTCGTTAATAACGATGTTAAATAACTATTCATCAACTTGTAAATTTATATATAGTATAATATGTAACTTTGTTTGTTGTTACAATTTGTAACTTTTGTTTGATGTTACATGTGTAAACTATGTATTTAATGTTTTTTTTAATTCATTACGAGTTTTTCTTTTTTATGTTACACATGCAACTTGTTTGACACATTAAGTATACAAATAACAGTTTAGAATACAAAAAATTATGAGTTAAGAAACCCACGTTTTTTTTTCAATTTTTAGAAAGTCAATTATCACTATTACATAGTGCAATGCTAATAATATAGACTTTTAATACAAAGTAAATTTTGTATTGTTTATGGGTTAAGAAACCCATGTTTTTTTTTAATTTTGATTTTGAATGTTGGGAAAAAATGATTTTTGATTACTGTTATATATATTATCATAAAACAATTCTTTTATTATTTAAACTATGAATATCTCATAATATACGGCATGTCATTTTTATTTGTTACACATGTACTG
>JBCNJP010000024.1:46533823-46724554 GCA_039602395.1 Deinandra increscens subsp. villosa | reverse complement strand
CGAAAGGAAATGACTATGGAGGACCTTGTGGTCCGTCTTCGAATTGAAGAAGACAATAGGTTGGCACAAAAAGGAAGCCAAGTGGAAGCATATGCTAAGGCTAATGTTGTGGAATATGGCCAGTCTTCCAGGTTTAACAAAAACAATAAAGTCCATAAGTCTAACAGCAAAGGGAAAGGTAAAGGTGTGAACCTAGGTCCAAAGAAAGGTGGTGTGAAGAAAAAGGTTGGTCCTTTTAAAGGGAGATGCTACAACTGTGGAGAAACTGGTCACCGTGCTGATCAATGTAAGGCTCCTAAAAAGGAGAAGGCCCATATGATCGATGATGACATGCCTCTTGTGGCTATGATCACTGATCACACGGACATGATGGAGGAGGTAAACACGGTGTCTAACAAACCTAAGGGGTGGTGGGTTGACACCGGTGCTACCCGTCATGTCTGCCCTGATAAGACTCTCTTTAACTCGTTTAAGGAGATGGTGGGAAATGAAAAGCTATACATGGGCAATGGGGCTACAGCTGATATCAAGGGTGAAGGGGATGTGATCCTCAAGTGGACTTCGGGGAAGGAGCTCGCTTTAAGCAACGTGTTGTATGTTCCTGAGTTACGCAAGAGTCTTGTGTCAGGATGGTTGCTTAATAAGTTTGGTTTTCGTCTGGTATTTGAAAGTGACAAATTTGTTTTGTCTAAACGTGGTATGTTTGTTGGCAAGGGCTATGCCCAGAATGGTATGTTTAAACTCAATGTAATGACTGTGAAAAAGAACATCAATAAGAATGCTTCTACTTCTGCTTACTTGATTGAGTCTTCTAATGTTTGGCATGGTCGTCTTGGTCATGTTAACTTTAATTCATTGCGTCGTTTGATTAAATTAAATCACATACCAGCTTCTGCGATTGAGCCAAATTCAAAATGTAAAACTTGTGTTGAAGCCAAACAAACAAGATCATCGTTTAAATCAATAGAACGAAAAACCGAACCCCTTGATATGATTCACACTGACGTGTGTGATTTAAAATCGGTTCCCACTAGAGGTGGTAACAAGTACTTCATCACCTTCATTGATGATAGTACTAGATATTGCTATGTGTACTTACTCAAGAGTAAGGATGAGGCAATAGACAAGTTTGTCTTGTACAAAACTGAGGTTGAGAACCAACTCAACAAAAAGATAAAAGTAATAAGGAGTGATAGAGGTGGTGAATACGTTTCGCCATTTGCTGAGGTATGTGCTCAAAATGGTATCATCCATGAGTGCACTGCTCCTTATTCCCCACAACAAAATGGCATTGCAGAACGTAAGAACCGAACGTTAAAAGAAATGATGAATGCCATGTTGATAAGTTCTGGGTTGAGCCAGGACATGTGGGGGGAAGCCATTTTGTCGGCTAATTATCTTTTGAATAAGATACCTCTCAAGAATAAGGATGTGACACCTTACGAGTTGTGGATGGGAAGAGAACCATCTTATAAATACTTGAGAGTGTGGGGGTGTCTAGCCAAAGTGGTTGTGCCACCACCAAAGGCACAAAAGATAGGACCCAAAACTGTGGATTGTGTATTCATAGGTTATGCCCAACATAGTAGTGCACATCGGTTTCTTGTACATGAGTCTAAGAATCCCGATGTACACGTGGATACTATAATGGAATCAAGGAATGCATCATTCTTTGAAGATGTTTTCCCATGTTTGGAAAAGGGCAAGGCTAGTTCATCAACTCCCGTTGATGAGATTGTTCAAGATGAGTCTCGAGAACAATCAGAGGATGAAGAGGTTGAGCCAAGAAGAAGCAAAAGGCAAAGGACTGAAAAATCTTTTGGGCCTGATTTTCTTACTTATATGGTTGAGGGTGATCCCCAAACATATAAAGAAGCGGTCACCTCATCAGAAGGACCTCAATGGAAAGAAGCCATCAAGAGTGAAATTGATTCTATCCTACAGAATCACACTTGGGAACTTGTAGATCTTCCACCAGGTTGTAAACCACTTGGGTATCGTTGGTTATTCAAAAGGAAGATGAATCATGATGGCTCCATTGACAAGTACAAGGCAAGGTTAGTGATCAAAGGGTATAGACAAAAAGAAGGCCTAGACTACTTTGATACTTATTCGCCTGTGACTAGAATAACCTCAGTCAGGTTGGTGCTTGCAATCGCAGCTTTGAGAAAGCTAGAAGTACATCAAATGGATGTAAAAACCGCATTTCTAAATGGAGAGTTAGATGAAGAGATTTATATGGAGCAACCTGAGGGTTTCTCTGCTCCTGGCCAGGAGGGAAAAGTTTGCAAACTCGTGAAATCTCTATATGGTTTGAAGCAAGCTCCAAAACAGTGGCACCAAAAGTTTGATCAAGTTATGATTAATAATGGTTTCAAAATAAATGAGTGTGACAAGTGTGTCTATGTAAAAGACACATCAAGAGGTTATGTGATGTTATGCCTTTATGTAGATGATATGCTTATCATTGGAAGTAATGATCACATGATCAGATCTACTAAAGACATGTTGAAAGCGAGATTTGACATGAAAGACATGGGTCTAGCCGATGTGATTCTTGGAGTAAAGATCATTAGAACCCAAAATGGTCTCGTGTTAAGTCAATCTCACTATGTGGATAAGATTCTTGAGAAATTCAATTCGAATGATACGAGTATAGCTCAAACTCCAATTGATACGTCACACCATTTGACAAAAAATAGAGGAGAAGGTGTAGCTCAATTGGAGTACTCAAGGGTGATTGGCAGTCTTATGTATCTCATGACATCCACCAGGCCAGACTTAGCATATGCTGTGAGCAGGCTAAGTAGATATACTAGTAACCCAAGTTCTGAGCATTGGAAAAGTATGACAAGATTACTAAGGTATTTGAGATACACAAGAAATTATGGGCTGCATTATGGCCAAGATCCCGCTGTTGTGGAGGGATACAGTGACGCCAACTGGATATCCGACATAAAAGATTCAAAATCCACAAGTGGTTATGTGTTTACCCTTGGGGGAGCGGCTATATCATGGAAATCTTCCAAACAAACGATTATAGCTAGGTCCACGATGGAATCTGAGTTCATTGCATTGGATAGAGCTGGAGAAGAGGCAGAGTGGCTACGACAATTTCTGGAATATGTTCCAAAATGGCCGAAACCGGTGACAGCCATTTGCATACATTGTGATTGCCAATCGGCTATTGGTAGAGCTCAAAGTGCAATGTATAATGGCAAATCACGGCATATACGTCGTAGACATAATACGATACGACAACTGCTCTCAACGGGAGTTATCACGATTGACTATGTGAAGTCAAAAGATAACATTGCGGATCCGCTTACAAAAGGCTTAAGCAGAGAGGCAGTACACAAGTCGTCTAGAGGAATGGGACTAAAGCCCTTGGAGTAAATTTGTGCGAAGGAAAACCTAACCTAGAAGATTGGAGATCCCATGACCTAGGTTCAATAGGATAACCTAATTGTACGAATTGAGGTCACTGTGGGGGGAGTACCCCAACATACAAAAGGGAGTTGTACACTTCCTAGTCCATTCCTATAACAAATCAGTGATATCAAGGAGGTTGAGCATATAGCTTTTAATGATTTATGGAAAATCACCTATGTGAGAGAGAAGTGGGGTCGCTTCGAATGGAAATGTGGGGTGCGCAATTCCTAGAGCTCTTGCAGAACCAGGCAAGTGTCCATGACCACTACGGACACGACAATGAGGGGTTAACCAGACCAGGAAGAGTTTTGTGTGAAGTGTAATAACGTCTACATCAAAAGGGGTTAGTTCAAGGACATCACAGTCTACTAATCGCTAGGAGACCAAGTATACATCACAAAGGAGGGTTCAAAGGGAACACCTACTTCTCCTGCAAAACTCAACCGTTGGAACTATATCTTGACACTAGAGCGTTGAAATTGATCTCCATTCATGTGGGGGATTGTTGGATAATAATTATTATTAATTACTATTTGTGTTTGTTACAAATATAATTATAATAATTATAATATTGGTGAATGTGATATCAATATGTGATAATTAGTATTTGTATTTATTACAAATATGATTACTATTATTTTAGGTGGCATGACACATGTAATGTGGTGTATTCTTCTTAAGACACTTGTCATGTTCAAGAACACATGTTATGTTCTAAAGACACATGTAATGTGGTGCATTCTCTTGAAGACACATGTCCTATGAGGTGTCCAAAAGTTGTCTATATAAGAGACATGCATTGATTGGTTTTAGAACATAAAAAAGATATCACACCAAAAATTCACACAAGAACACTGGCAGAACTTCAAGACGAGTTTCCAGCCTTCGGTCCACTACGCGCTCTCGTTTCAGGTATACTTCCGGATGCTAGGTTAACTCCGGCAGTACACACTGCTCCGGCTGTTGTACCCTGGGAGACAGACGGGTTTACTTTGGTAGCCCGAAATCTGTTTTAAGGGACCTCTGTTGAACAGAAAGCCTCAGCCACCCTTTTATGTTTTCTGTTATTGTTTTGCTTTTGTTCTTCTTCTCTGGTTGTAATTCGTAATTTTATTTAGCATTTTAATTGTTTTGTGAACGGTGTTACTACAGCAACTGCAAAAAAAACTAAACTTATTGTAAGAAAAAAAATCGGATCATAAATTGAGAGTTAAATCATTTGATTAGAGAGTTATTAAACATAATTCGAATACAAAATTCAGATTAAACTAGTAAATTAATTAAGCAAAAGATGTGTATGCTAAATCAATTAAAGAAAAAGAAATGAAAGGGTAGCTGGAAGATATTAAACATATATAAATGCGTCTGAGTATTATATTGGATCACAGTTTTTTTTAAACAACATGCGTATCATTCACCACAAAGAAGGGGCAAGCCCAAAAACAACCAACGAGGGGCTGGAGTACAGATCCCCTCAACGCCAAAGAAAACAACACACTTACATAAAAATATGTCTAGCCCCTATAACAAATTTAGATCTAGCATTAATCCACAACATGCTCCTATTTTTAACCTCCTGGATTATACCCACGACAGAGGGCAATTTCTGGTTGAACACCACCTCGTTCCTCGACCTCCACAGAACCCAACAAGTACTGTAAACCACCGCTTGGACCACTTTCCTTTTGCCTTCCTCCAGTTGAAGCCGGGTGCTGATCCTACATAAGTCTTCCATTGTGAAAGCAAAAACCGGGGGTATTCCGCACCAAGCCGAGATACCATCCCAAACCAGGGCAGCCCACTCACACGAGATCATCAGATGATCAACTGATTCGTCGAAACAGCCGCACAACGGGCAGAGGACCGACCCTAAAACAAATCCGCTTTTGGCCAGATTATCACGAGTGGCAAGACGCCCCAACTGCGCCTTCCAAACTAACACGTTTACCTTGATTGGGACAAGACAGTTCCAATCCAAAAGGAACTCCGGCTTATGAATCTGCTCGTAAAAAAGGCCCTTCAGGAACTTAACAGAAAACTGACCTGAAGAGGGCGGGACAAGGCTTCTATGCACATAAGGGAGGTCAATGTTGTGATTAAGAAAAGCCCCATTAAGCCTCGCAATATTCCGCCAAACCCCACTCGAGCTGGACCTGTAGGGAACGGGAGACGAAGCCCTCGGGACCCCATGAATGGCAGTAATTATCCTTCTCCACAAGCTGTCCGGTTCCGCCTAATATCTCCACCACCATTTTGCTAGGAGGCACAAATTGATATTACCCAACCGCTCAAGACCCAAACCCCCAACATATTTTGGTGTAGTCACCCTCTCCCAACAAACCCAACTGATTTTAGACTTGTTCCTGGCCCTCCCCAAAGTAAATTACGACGTAATTTCTCCAATTTCTCAACGACTTTAGCGGGCGCTTTAAATAGGGAAAAGTAGTAAGTTGGAAGACACTCCATCACCGACTTAAGAAGCGTGAGCCTACCCCCAATAGAAAGAGATTTTGCCTTCCAAAGAGACAACATGTTTTCAAAGATTTCAACAACCGAATTCCAAGAATTTGCCCCGTTCATATTGGCGCCGATTAAGAATTCAAGATGCTTGAAAGGAAGACTATCGTTTTTGCAACATAAAAAATTCGCGGCCTCACTACTTTCCTCCAAGTCCACATTGATGCCAAAAAGGTGACACTTAGCGAGGTTGACTTTCATCCCCGAAACCAAGTGGAAGCACCTAAGCAGCCTTTTCAAGTTTCGAACATTATCGATGCTCCACTCCCCAAGAATCAATGCATCGTCGGCATAGAGAACATGAGAAACCGTCACACTCGAGTCCGAGAGAGTAAGCCCTTTAAACACACCTCCCGATGAACACTTTAGCCACGATACAACCCGTTAACACTCATCGGGCCATCCAAAATATTTCTTCCGGCAATGAAATCCATTTGGTTCCCTGACACCACCTTTCCAATAACATTTTTTCAAACGGTTAGCAAGAACCTTCGAGATGACTTTAAAGATGCTACCCACCAAACTAATGGGACGGAAGTCCGAAAAAATATTGGGGATCTTTGCAGGGATAAGATGAATAAACGAAGCCCCACACCCGTTACTTATCCCCCCTTCAACATAGAAACTGCTCAAAATGCCCACAAAGTCTTGCTCCAAAGGTTTCAAAATTTCTTGAAAAAAGCGAAGTTGAAGCCGTCGGGCCCCGGGGCTTTCTTGCTACCGAAAGACCACACCGCTTCCTTGATCTCCTTGGAGTTGAACGACGCCACTAACAACTCAACGCTAGCTCCCGATAAACATTTAATACTGGCCAGATCAAAACGCGGCCTGTTGGGACTGGTCTCTTTGAAATGCTCTTTAAGGAAAAGCCACACATGAAATTTCTGCTCATCCGGCGAAGTTACCCATATGTTATCAAGATACAAACGGTTAATTCTACAAGAAGCGATATTAGAATTTAAGATACCGTGGAAAAAAGAAGAATTCTCGTCCCCATCCAGCGCCCATCGGACTCGCGATTTCTGTTTGAGATCCTCAGTCCTCCCTTTATTTATTTTGAGCATCAGATTGTGATTAGAAGCCCAAACATCCAATTCACTTTGCTCCAGTGGTCTGGATTCAGCCACCTTTTCCAAATCACTGCAAATTTCCTTAGCCAATTTAAGCTCCTTTTCCTCTTTTTCCTTTTCCACTCTGCGCCATTCCATTATGGCATTTTTGATCACCTCCAATTTATTCTCCAACCTAATATCGCATCGAACCCCCTCCACCTCCAAATCAACGGCTCTACTAACCACCTCCTCTATCCCAGGACAACACAACCACCTCGAGAAGAATCTGAAAGGAATTGGGCCGAAGTCCAGGACCGATGAGCGAAACGAGATCGGGCAGTGGTCAGAAAGGAATCTAGGAAGAGCAGTAACAGTGGCACACGACCATCTGCCCATAACCCCGTCACACACCAATACGCGGTCTAATTTACTAAACTTCGTAGCCCCCCTGAAAGCACACGTGAACTTGCAACCGACCATGGAGTATTCAAGGAGCTTAGCCTTGTAGATAAAATCATTGAATGTCGCAGCCCCAATCGGGTCAAAAACCGTATTCATCCGTTCTTCCGGGTCCCTGACTTCGTTAAAGTCCCCAACCATTACCCACCAACCCACCGGAAAAAATAAAAGAACACTAAAGAAATGAAAGCGTAGCTGGAAGATATTAAACATAAATGCGTGTGAGTATTATATTGGATCACAAATTGACTGGGAAAAATAAAAGAACACTAAATGAAGTCGAAAGGACTCGAACTAGCCTGGAAACCTTTTGGTAAAAACAAACAACATCTACCATTACACCAGAACACAACTTGTTTAATATAGTTCTGCACAGAGTATTTATTATCTTTTAAGGGGTAACATATGCATTAAAAGTTAAAATTTTAAACTTTTTACCGCTTCACGTACAAGTTTAAGGGGTGGCGCGGGCTACCCTTGGACCTGTACCAGGTCCGCCCCTGGCTGTGATGATCAAGATGATTTGAGCCTAGGGTTTTTGTTATGAAACCGCTATGATGATCTAAGATCCGAGTCTCTCTTTCTCTTGGTTCTAAACTGAGTTATACCTATAATACAAATATCAACTTGATTGTACAAGTTCTATAGTACCTATTATTTCTTTAAAGCGAAGTGTACAATCCCTATATGCATTAATTCAGTTGTACATCTGATTTCCCTTTTGCTGTTACATTAGACGTGTGTTGAGGTGGATATCTCTTTATAACTTGAGCCCGTCTTTATCTTGGTTGGTTTTGTTTGGATGCGATGGTGCACTTGACGAGCTATATTTGATTGAGGCGGTGATGATTTAGATGATTAGAGCCTAGGTGTTTTATTGATTTGTTATTCGTGTTTTATTGATTTGTTATTCAATAGCGGTGACGATCCAAGATCTGAGCCTAAATTCACATTGACATGTTTACCCTAAATTTTTAAATTTGTAAATTGAAAGTTCTTGTGGCATTTTTAGACCTGACTTGGTGCTTTGATTGGACTTTTTATATGACGGTTTCATGTAAACGAGTATTAGTGTGTGGGTTATTGGCTTTAAATAATTCCAACAATTAATTTTTGGCTGAGAACACTCCCAACTAAGGAAATATCCAACGCCACTCCCAACTATCTACCTATTTTCTTTCAACACTCCCCCCGTTAATTTTTTTTAACGTTGTTAGTTTAGCGCCTACGTCGCTTATTTTTTAGGGTTATTGGCTTCAAATAATCCCAACTATTACTTTTTGGCCGTAAACACTCCCAACTAAGGAGATAGTCAATGCCACTCCCAACTATGACCTATTTTCTTTCACGACCAAAAAGTAATAGTTGGGATTATTTAAAGCCAATAACCCATTTTTTTTGTCATAATGGACATCCATGTGATTGACTTAATGGAAAAACTAGATGGATGTTAGGGCATGTGTAGTGGTGTAGAAGCTGAAAGCTGAAAAGTGTGTCGTGTAAGCTGCCATGCAATATGTGGTCTGAAAGTGAAAAAATTGTGTAGTGGGTAGTGGTGTGGAAGTTTAAAATTGAAATGAAGTGTATATATCTGATTGGTGGAGAAGAAAAAGAAACACCCTTTCTTCACGCCCATCGAAATTTCCACGAAGAGATGCAAAACGCCCGCTAAAAACGCCCTATAGGGCGGTGTTACACGGCGTTTTTAGGCAAAACGCCCCTTCCACAGGATCATTACACATAACCTTAGTGGAAATGGTGGATGTTACAACATCTTTAGTTATAAAGGACGACTGGTGTAATAGTTTTTTAAAAAATTTGACCCATAATTATGTATAGGCCTCATTTATTTATTATATAACAATGAAATTTGATTCACGAATAGTGAACTTTTAGTTTCTTATAATTTTGCCACGTGACTTTAGTGCTTTGACGCTTTCTACCCCTAAACTTTTACGATTTGTTTTTTTTCTTTTTTCTTTTTAACAAAATAGTAAACTTTTAGTTTTCATAGTTTGATCACATATGTTTCATACTCTTACATTTTGTACCGTTTAACTTTTAAAGTTTTTTTTTTTAATTTTAAGTTTTGTTGTCTTCTATTTTGGCAACGAAACTTTTAACTTTTTCTAATTTCGTTTTTAATATATTTTTATAGTTTTATACTTTTACTACAAGACTTTAAGACTTTTACGTTTTATACCCCTTAACTTTTTTACCCTCTAGCTTTTAAACTTTTTTTTATTTTAAGTTTTGTTGTCTTCTACTTTGGCCACGAAACTTTTAACTTTTAGTATACTTTTATAGTTTTATACTTTCACCACAAGAATTTTAGACTTTTACGTTTTATACCACTTAATTTAATATATTTTTATAGTTTTATACTTTCACCACAAGACTTTTAGACTTTTACGCTTTATACTCCTTAATTTTTTAACTCTCAAACTTTTAAAGTTTTTTCTATTTTTTTTAAGCTTTTTTATCTTCTACTTTGGCCACGAAACTTTTAACTTTTCTACTCTCGCTTTTAAAATACTTCTATAATATTATACTTTCACCATAAGACTTTTATTCTTTTACCTTTTATACCACTTAACTTTTTTTACTTTCGTTCAGTATACAAATTCAACCCCGCAGCAACGCGCGGGGGAGGTAAACATCTTGTCCTTATTAAAAGACTTTAATTCACCACTATGATTCGTTTGTGGAAAATCGGTCAAAATTGGTTAACATGGGCCTTTATGCAAACGAGATGTTTACCACCCCGCGCGTTGCTGCGGGGTTGAATTTTTATGATGATACCTCTAGTTATATAACAATGAAAATTGGTGATTAATAGTATACATTTTGTTATTCAAAGTTTGGCCACAACACTTTGGTACTTTGACGCTTTCTACCCTTAAATTTTTACAATTTGTTTTTTTTTTCTTTTTAATGAAAACGTAAACTTTTGTTTTTCATAGTTTGGCCACATATGTTTCATACTCTTACGTTTTGTACCGTTTAACTTTTAAAGTTTTTTTTTTATAATAAGTTTTGTTGTCTTCTATTTTGGCCACGAAACTTTTAACTTTTCTACTTTCGTTTTTAGTATATTTTTATAGTTTTATACTTTCACCACAAGACTTTTAAACTTTTACGTTTTATACCACTTAACTTTTTCACTTTCGTTCAGTATACAAATTCAAGCCCGCAGCAACACGCGGGGGAGTAAACATCTTGTTATGTATATTCAGAAAGAACATAATTTGTAATTTCACTTAAAAACTTAACGATAAAACCCACTATAAATTGTATTTATGTACAATATTTATATTGATTGATTTTGTATATGATGATACATTTTTAATGGTATCATGAATCCTTATATTATAATTCTTTTTTAAGAACAAAAAGAATTTGTTAAAAAATAAAAAAATATATTCAATAACTTTGAACCACTTCTTTAAGTAACATTCTAAACAAAATGTAGAGTAGATTACATAAAAGGTCCTTTACGTATTACTCAAATTTCGAATTAAGTTTTTAAGTAAAAAAACTACATTGGACATCCTTTATGTTTTAAACTAGTTTTATAGAAGGTACTTTATTACTAACGGGGTTAAAAATTATCGTTAATTGGGGGGCAGTTATGTAATTTTATAAAATCTTTTAATAAAACCATAAATTGAAAAATATTATTTAAATTAAAAACTTTATAATAGTTCTTTCTAAGATCAGATGTGATTCTACGCTAGCAGCAAAAAAAGCAAAAAGATAACAACAGTTCCGATCACCGCCATCACCGACTGCGATCTGGTGGCCTGAAACAATCCGACCATATCAGTTGTTAGCAACAATCGTAGATCTAACGTATCCCCTAAATGTCAGGCGACGAACATCCCTAACGAATAGACAACAAGAAACACAACGCTATATATCTGGCGACGAACATCCCTAACGTATCCCCTAAATGTCCGGCGAAGAACATCCTCAAATGGTACTATGTTAGCTATAATCGTAGGTCTACCGTATTTTCCGTCGAACGGAGCCCATCCTTACCCGGAATAATACGTATCATTGACGCCTGATTGGAAGAACATGTCTCAGATCGGCCATGGGAGGACGGACCCCTTCTTGCTCGGAATAATGCGTATTGTTGACGCCAAATTGATGAAGATGTCTCCGATCGGCCATGTGAGGACGAACCCCTTCTTGCTCAGAATAATGCATATCGTTGACGCGAATTTGATGAAGATGTCTCCGATCGGCCGTGGGAGGACGTTGGTGGAGTCGTTGATTGGGTGAGGATCGAGAATGAATTTTTACATTGCCGCTAGGTTTTTCGTGAGGAAGGAGAGAGTATTGGGGCGAAGGTTTTCTGTTAATTTTTTTTATTAAAAGATTTAGTAAAATGACATAATTACCCCTAACTTAAGGATTTTTTATAACTTCCTTAGTGATAAAGGACCTTCTATGAAACTAGTTAAAACATAACGGATGTTTAGTGTGACTTTTTTACTTAAAAGACTTAATCTGAAATTTAAGTAATACATAAAGGACCTTCTGTGTAATTTACTAAAAAATGCAATGTTTTAAAAGCCGGTTTTGAATTTGAACCGAAAATGTTTCCAGGACCGGTTCGATCGGTCCGACCAGTTAGACTGGCCGGTTCAACCGGTTAGGGAAAATTTAATATACTTTTATAAAAATGCTAATAAACTTTTACACCCCAACGAAAATAGTTAAAATACAATTTTAATCCACTCAGAAATAAAACCAAATATTGTAAGTATTTCACAAGATAACATAAATTTTAAAGTTTACAAATTATAAAAAATAACAATAAAGTATACACATATAATAAAAATAATTCAAAAAAGTAAAAAATAAGGCCGGTTCGAATCACATAAAAATCATAAAAAAACCAGACATAAAAAACCGAAAGCCCAAAAAAATCCGATGGAACCTGAACCAGTTTTTAAAACACTGAACCTGTTTTTAAAACATTACCAAGATGTAATATTTGTCAAATTCCCAATGCCACAAACAAGGGAGATAAAAATCTTATCCAAGCAAATGATCTGCCACATGTGAAAGCCTCATTGGAACAAAACATCTCAAACCTAATCTGCAAATTCAGGCCGGCTCAACACCAACCACAACCACACCCTCATAAGGCCCACCACCCTCCACCCTCTCCCTTATGTTTCCCTCCAGCCACTCCCTCATTGTGGCACAAACAACCATCAAATCTCTTCAAGAAAATGGCTACACAAGCTTTGGCTTCATCATCTTCACTCACCTCCTCAGTGGAGTCTGCTAGGCAAATCCTTGGAGCCAGGCCACTTTTCACAACTTCAAGAAAGATCTCCTTTCTTGTCAAAGCTAGTTCCTCCCCTCCTGTTAAGGTAATATATATATACATATAAGATATATGTATATGTATAATAATATATGTATGTATGTGAGTTATTCTTGATGGCTTATTTTATGTGTATCAGCAAGGAGCAAACAGGCAACTGTGGTTTGCATCCAAACAATCTCTTTCTTATCTGGATGGAAGGTAATTTTTATGGCTAAATTTTTTTATTTTTCTGTTCTAATTCTATAAAAGAAAGATATAGATTGATTTTTGAAGTCAAAACTATGTGCTTTTTAGTTCCACATGATATCTAGAATTTTGTAGTAATCAAAGATTGTTCTTGCTTGGTACGTACTGTGATCAATTATATGTTTTGAAGATAAAGTTTTTCTTCCATCAAAAAGAAAATATAAGGAAAGTCACCAAAATAAACCACCTTTTCTTTTAATGTTGAGTTTTAGCCCTCCTCCTCCATTACAACTAATCATATTAGGACCATTAAGGTCTACCTTGAAATTCGTCTGGAAAAAATAAAGAAAAACAATATGGCTACATGAAAACAACCTATCCGTTAAATACACGTGTAGAATAATATTATGAGGCGACTAAAAGTATCCGCTAAATCTTAGCCGACAACTAAAAGGATTTAAGCTGACAGTTAAAAGGCGGCTAAATCTTAGCCGCCTGTTAAAGGTCTAGCCGCCTCTTCACACATGTATTTATTTGATTGGCTTTTAGACCCTTAGTACTTTTTACGGTTTTTTATGGCTCACACTTAGTCGGTCTCGTTTATTTAACGAGCTTTAACTCAATGTTCAATTCGATGAAAACATGGTTTACTACTTTGGCCAGTACATGTTTTTTTTTACATATTGTTTTGGTAGCCGGACGTTACTCATTTGTCGTAAAAAATTCGTGGTTCAACACTTTAACATGTTTTTTTTTTTCCTTTTGGTGAATTCCCCCATAATTTAACTATTAAAGTCAAATCTAAATGCTTTTATCTTAAAGATTGACATGAATCTAACAAGTTGTTGTTTGTCTTTCTTGGTGTTCTGAATTAGTGTCTTTGACTCCTCCTGGGAACGGTTTTGGTGTGTTTATATATGTTTTTGTTGGCCGTTCAAAAAAAACTAGTTTTTTTTTTCTTTTTTTTTAAAAGCCCAAAGTCAAAGCTTATGTACTCCTTTTTTCTTTACTAAAACTTTGAACTTTACAGTCTACCAGGTGACTTTGGATTTGACCCACTTGGTCTTTCAGACCCAGAAGGGACCGGTGGATTCATTGAACCCAAATGGCTAGCTTATGGAGAGGTTATCAACGGCCGGTTCGCCATGTTGGGTGCAGCGGGAGCCATCGCACCGGAGGTTTTCGGCAAGCTTGGGCTCATCCCAGCCGAAACCGCCCTCCCATGGTTCAGAACCGGAGTCATCCCCCCGGCCGGCACCTATAACTACTGGGCTGACCCATTCACCCTATTTGTCCTAGAAATGGCACTTATGGGCTTTGCAGAACACAGAAGGCTCCAAGATTGGTATAACCCAGGGTCAATGGGAAAACAATACTTTTTGGGCTTGGAAAAAGGGTTCTCCGGGTCGGGCGACCCGGCATACCCGGGCGGGCCGTTCTTTAACCCGTTAGGGTTTGGAAAAGATGAAAAGTCAATGAAGGATTTGAAGCTAAAAGAGATCAAGAATGGGAGATTGGCTATGTTGGCCGTTTTGGGTTACTTCATTCAGGGTTTGGTGACTGGTGTTGGACCTTTCGAGAACCTTCTGGACCATTTGGCTGATCCAGTCAACAACAATGTGTTGACCAGCCTTAAGTTCCACTAGAGTCTTCTTGTCTTCCTTCTTATATGTGCAGAAATTCTGGAAATATTATTGTTAGTTTGTGACAAAATTAATGATATGTTAAGGAAACCAAAACCTTGTTATATGTAGTTATTACATATGTTTGTTTATGTGTGCACTTGAGCGAAAAAGGTGTTTTAACTACTAAACAAAGGAATTGGTCCTTCAGAAAAAAGGCACATAAAAAAGGAACCATATAAACTTATTAAGAGAAAAAATTGTGGTGATGTCTTTTAAACCAATTGTTAAAGGGGTTTCCAAAACCGGCTCCAATTTGGTCTATAAACCGGTTTTAGGAGAGATCGAACTCAGTCAGAACCGTCGGTTTCTAGTCTGTTCCCCTTGCTACATGGATAAATGGGAACAAAACCGGTTTATACCTCTGAAAATATATTTCATTGTCTCCCAAGTATTGTTATAGATAACACAACAAATATTTAACATATCAGTAAAGACTTTTAAGTTTTCTTATATATTAATCACGTATAATGTATATCGTTATCATGCAAATCTTATTATAAATGCAAGTCGTTTAAATTGACGAGGATATTAATCACGCATGGTGTAGGTGGTTATCACGTAACTACGTAAGTATGAGTAGATTTTAATAAATCGTGACAGATTCCAAAATGTTTTAAATTGTTCTTCCGTTTAGTTTTTTTATCTAGTTTTTTTTATCACGTAAGTCTTATAAAAAGTAACGCAAAAAGTAAATATAATTCATCTAATGATTTTTCATACGTTACAATTATCACGCATGATATATTTCATTATCACGCAAGTATTGTTATGTATTGTTATCCTTAATAATTGTTATGATCCCCTTGAATATTTCAGTATTATTCACCCACATATATACTCATATAGTTTACACATTTAGTCCCTATACAAATACTAAATAACATATAATACAAGACATAGACTAATACGCCCCCCGCAGTTCGAGCGGGAGGGGAACGAACGCTCAAACTGTCTCGGAAAGTCTCAAAAAGGGGCCTAGGTAATCCTTTAGTGAAGATGTCCGCGAATTGATAAGCGGACGGCACATGCAACACACGAATATGACCAATGCGAACCTTTTCCCTAACAAAATGAATATCGATCTCCACATGTTTAGTACGTTGATGCTGAACAGGATTACCCGATAAATATACCGCAGAGACATTGTCACAGTAAACAACGGTGGCGGTACGAAGAAGGACGTGTAACTCTAATAACAGATTTCTCAACCAACTAATCTCTGCCACTACATTGGCAACTGCACGGTACTCTGCCTCGGCACTAGAACGGGAGACTGTCGATTGACGCTTAGACGACCATGATAAGAGATTATCGCCCATGAACACACAATACCTGGAGGTGGATCAGCGGGAATCAGGACATCCCCCCCAGTCGGCATCTGAATAAGCCGTAAGCGAGTGAACGGGATTCGCATTCAACCGAATCCCCTTATCCAAGGTACCCTGTAGATAGCGAAAGATGCGCTTCATGTAAAGGAAATGAGGCTCCCGTGGGGCATGCATAAAAAGACACACCTGTTGTACAACATAGGTGATGTCAGGTCGTGTAAATGTAAGATACTGGAGAGCCCCAGCAAGACTCCTATATAGCGAAGCATCAGGCAATAAAGGACCATCTGTAGCACTGAGTTTGGAACTGGTATCAACTGGTGTAGCTGACGGACGACAGTTGCTCATGCTGGCGCGCTGTAAAATCTCCTGAGCATACTGCGCCTGATGTAAAAATAGACCCGACGAATCTCGAGTAACAGTAATACCCAGAAAATGATGTAAGTCGCCTAGATCAGTCATGGCGAATTCCCTCGAAAGGGCGGAGATAAGACTCCGAAGAAAACCCGCATCAGACGCTGTAAGGACGATATCGTCCACATATAAAAGTAAATAGGTGGTGTGTGTGCCATGACGGTAAATAAATAAAGAGGTATCTCAATGGCTACTCTTGAAACCCTGCTGCAGTAAAAAGGTAGAAAACCTGTTATACCAAGCTCTCGGTGCCTGTTTTAAACCATATAAAGACCGTTTTAATATGCATACAAGATCAGGAGAAGACTGATCAATAAATCCAGGGGGTTGCTGCATATACACTGTCTCAGCTAAATCCCCGTGTAAAAAGGCATTCTTAACGTCTAACTGATGAATCGACCAATGTTGTGACACAACCAAAGATAACATTGTACGAATAGTAGCCGGTTTAACAACCGGACTGAAAGTCTCCATGCAATCAATACCAACGGTCTGGGATTTACCATTAACTACTAACTGTGCTTTATACCGTTCAAGAGAGCCATCTGATTTATACTATTAAGAGGCGACATGAAAACAACCTATCCATTAAATACACGTGTAGAATAATATTAAGAGGCGACTAAAAGTATCCGCTAAATCTTAGCCAACAACTAAAAGGATTTAAGCTGACGGTTAAAGGCGGCTAAATCTTAGCCGCCTGTTAAAGTTTAGCCGCCTCTTCACACATGTATTTATTTGATTGGATTTTAGACCCTTAGTACTTTTTACGGTTTTTTCTGGCTCACCCTTAGTTTTATTTAACGAGCTTTAACTCAATGTTCAATTTGATGAAAACATGGTTTACTACTTTGGCCAGTACATGTTTTTTTAGTACATATTGTTTTGGTAACCAAAAACCGGTTTATACCTCTAGAAATATATTTCATTGTCTCGCAAGTATTGTTATAGATAACGCAGCAAATATCTAACATATCAATAAATACTTTTAAAGTTTTCTTATATATTAATCACGTATAATGTATATCGTTATCACGCAAATCTTATTATAAATGCAAGTCGTTTAAATTGACGAGGATATTAATCACGCATGGTGTATGTGGTTATCACGTAACTACTAAGTATGAGTAGATTTTAATAAATCCTGACAGATTCCAAAATGTTTTAAATTGTTCTTCCGTTTAGTTTTTTTATCTAGTTTTTTTTTATCACGCAAGTCTTATTAAAAGTAACGCAAAAAGTAAATATAATTCATCTAATGATTTTTCATACGTTATCATTATCACGCATGATATATTTCATTATCACGCAAGTATTGTTATGTATTGTTATCCTATCGTGTTATCCTACAAAATGTTTTAATAAATCCTGACAGATTCCAAAATGTTTTAAATTGTTCTTCCGTGCCAAAATGTTTTAAATTGTTCTTCCGTTTAGTTTTTTTATCTAGTTTTTTTTATCACGCAAGTCTTATTAAAAGTAACGCAAAAAGTAAATATAATTCATCTAATGATTTTTCATACGTTATCATTATCACACATGATATATTTCATTATCAAGCAAGTATTGTTATGTATTGTTATCCTATCGTGTTATCCTACAAATTGTATCATGATATCGTTATACCAATTACAGATCTTACCGTACGTTTCTTCCATTATCATGATATACGAATCTAACAATTATGTTAACAAATTCAAGACTAATTCTATCGTGATTTCAATCTAATTTCCTATTTATACATACTAATTCAAAAACAATGATAATCTACTTTTTTAAATATGATAATCGATCCCTGATTATTAAGGCGTATGAAATCATGCAAGACTTACCATTTAACAAAAGTAAAATGACAAAAAAGCCCTTTTATAAAAACTTAAAAGTGCACATGCCCGCCGCCCAAAGACTTCTTCACAAAATAAGCATTAAAATTATCCTTTATACCATACATTCATCTTATTCTCTTCATATCATAACCTTATCATCATTATCCAACCTAATTAATTTAAAATAGCATAAATACGACTGAAGGTCAAATAAAGATCCAAATCAGGCATATATATTTTTTTGTTTTTATTATGCAAATCAAACTCTAGATCATATTTTCAAACTATATCTAGAAGGACTATATGCCAATATCATATAATTTAAGAAGATAACATTTTTTTAACGACAAATTTGGATCACTGACAAGGCATTATTAATCATCCGATTATCTCTATTCCTTATCAGGAGGAAACTCACTATACGTGAGAAACCCCCTGACCCACCTGGAAGACTTTCCACATTTAATGTCTTGTAATACCCCATCTTTAGCCAATTCAGCTATGATCATTGGTTAAGAAGTTAATATTAATTTGTTGTTTGATTATCATACCTCTCAATAATTAATAACTAGTTTTTTTTAATCATGCATTGCAGAGCGTTAAACATGGATTAAATCATTTTGTTTTTCTGCTCATCATAGTAGCGTGACAACCATCTTTTCATTTTCTTTATGAACTGTAAACATTCGGTTACCCGGGGTTCTTGTCATGGCAAACGATGTTACCCATGGCACGTTGCGATCACAGTCCGTGTAAGTAACTAGGTTCCTTTGTGTTGCACGTCCATCCATAGAAAACCTACCGCCCAAATGCTTACTGTGGTAAAACCTCTGACCCACCTCTATAATATATTTTACATTTTTATGTCATGTGAGATTTGAACCTTTGACATCCACATTAAAAGGTAAAGGGGTATCCACTCCACCAAATAGTGGGATACCCTTATTGGGCGATGTGTTTTCATTTTTAGCGCTCAACTTTTTATAATTATGTGATTGAAAACTATGCAACATACCTATCGATTATTGGAATATATTATTGTTAGTATATTGATTATATCACTGGCAAAGGTTTCAAGGGACCGGGGGGGGGGGGGGGACGACCCCCCCCCGCCCCCCCTGGTTTTTTTTTTGCCGAAGTGTTAATATTTGCGATTTTTTAAAATTTTTTATTATATATTGAGACCCCCCCCCCTCCGGATTAGGATCCGTAACTTTTCGCCCCCACGAGTTTTTCAATGAAGCTTCGCTAATGGATTATATTATTAGGGTTGAGCACACAGGTCTAGTTGGATTTCTAGAGTTCCCTATATGAACTCTCTATATATTGTAACTCTTATCTTCAATATTATTGTATATATATACAAAGGACAACTTGTCCTATGGATTTGTGCCCAGAAAAAAACCAGTTTATATATATATATATATATATATATATATATATATATATATATATATAGTTATTCTAAAAAAACACTTTCACCTAAGAAGGCTAGGAAGCAATCACATGCTGACATGTGGACAATAACACACTAACACACTGTATCCAGTGTGTTAGTGTGTCAGCATATTTTACTTTTTATGCATTGTGTTATTGTGTTATGTACACATGTCAGCACGTGGTTGCTTCCTAGCCTTCTTAGGTGAAATGGTTTTTTTAGCTGAACCTAGACCTATATATATATATATATAGATTGTTTTTCAAATAAAAACCAAAGAGTGAGTGTAGCGCATGTGGTTCAGTCTCATGTTCTTTAAATTTTTGTCCCGAGTTCGATACCATGCACAGGCGATTTTTGCTCTTTTTTCCTCCTTCCTTCTTTTCTTCCCCCTTTTCCTTCTTCCTTTTTTATTTCCTTTTTTCTTCTATTAATACAACTTTGATTAATAACACATATAATTTAGTTTTGATTAAAACGACATTGTTTTGATTGCTTTCACACCTAACTTAGATGTGTAACAGTCCCGTATTAACTTTTCCATCAACTAAATTTTAGGATTTTTAAATATTCTGTTTCTGTATTAATATCTTCTAAATGAAAATATAATAAAAATTCTTTATCTCAGTTGGTTGCGTCATTATATAGTTGTAACTCATACTCCGGTTTGAATTAGGGATCAAATAGTTTTTTTTATTCGGTTTTTTCTTTAATCTATTACTAGATTGCCACTGCCTAGAGGTGCATAGAAAAAATCGGTTAACCTAACCAAACCATTTTTTAACTGGCAGTACAAAGCAGTTACAAAACGGTAGAAACCTTAGGTTCCAAACCGTTTTTAGGTTTCTAAGTTACGAAACAGTCATTAACTGGTTAAAACAACCCGGTTATAGGTTAAAAAGTATATTAAAATACCTTTTTTTTCAACCGATAAAAATAACATGTTAACTAGTTTCACCTTTATTGTTTTAGGGGTCCAAAAGCCCTTATTTTTAATCGTTTTTTTAAATTACTGGTTAATTATTTAAGGACCGTTTAAAAACCGGTTATTCGGTCGGTTAACTGATTTGTACACCTCTATATATTCTATTTTTATATTAATATATTCTAAATAAAAAACTAAACTGGAAGTTTTACAACTTAGTTGGTTGCGCCACGATATGGTTGTAGCTCAGACTCGGGTTAAATCTGCCATCAAACATTTTTTTATAATGCAGTTTATATTTTTTCTTTTGTACAAACTAATGCGAAGGAAATTATAAATTTCCCAAAATTTTACTGAATATATTTTCAGCTCAGTTGGTTGTGTTGGGTTACCTACAATACATTTGTTCTAAATCTCAAAAAATCTGATCCATAAAAAGCAAACATCATAAAATATCATACATACTATAAAATAAATTATTACTATTAATTTATACATCATTGGTATGAGAAATAAGACAATAAAAACCTTAGTGATATTGAACAAATCAACTAAATTAAAGCTCTTTAATACTTTGTGAACCGGTTAATCTTGGTTATTTGATTCGTCGAAGAATCATTTTGTTAAATCTTTGATTTATCTTATCTACAAAAACTTTAATAAAATTTTCAAACCAACTTTCTATTATTATATAAAAATTCGACATCCATAGCCAGGAAGAGAACACGACTGTCAGAATGATCAACTGAAAACAAACAATTCAAATTTTTATAAAAAAAACTGACATATTAGTCAATTGCGTAGCTTTTAACCTGTTCTCATGTATCATATTTTACAAACTTTATGACTTATATAACTCACTATTATTTACTCTACTATCCGTTTCTACATAATATCTTGATCACCGCAGCAGTGCGCGGTTGACCTCTAGTTATACAACACAATACATTTGTATTAAGATATCATTGGAAGAACGTACTCTAAAACACATTACACGTAGCAACTAGAAATGATAAATTTGAATTTTAAAACAATTCATTGAATTAAAAAACAATCATGAACACTTCATCTTGAACTTTTCTCTGGAGATCCCAGAATAAGCAAGCATGGAATTGTAGTTGTGAAAGAGTATTATTACCGATAGATCAACCCATTTTCAACCACCACCACCACATCCACCGCCACACCCACCACCACCACCACACCCACCACCTCCCATGGTGCCACCATCACCAATGACTCCACCACCATCACCACAACAACCAATTGAAATCTCGTGTCCGTTACGTTCCAAGTCTTTCTTGTTAACGTTGTCGACCTCACCGATTTCGTCGGTCATATTTACCGAGTTACATACAAAGCCAAGGAAGCATAGAAACACAAATACTATAACAACAACAAGAACTAGTTGACCACTGCTCATGCTCATGGAGTAGAAATAGTAGAGAGACTCTAAATTGGTAACCCTAATTAGTTGTATCTTCTAATATTAGCAGACATTAACTTATAGTGGAAATTTAAATTGACAACTCTAATAATTTAATATAATTATTCTTATCAAATCATCCGTTTAACGTTATGTTGGAAACTGTGAGGAATATGCATGGATGAAAGCTCCCTTTTGTTTGTAAACATAGTGTACGTACATGATAAGGTGATAGGAACAAATAATTGTTCCTCTATTTTAATTTACCATATAGGATTGTTGAAAGTGTCAAAAGGTATTAGGTGAAGTTAAATCAAGTACGGAATGAGATAATCCTTTATTATTATAAGGTAGATTATTGTCAGTAAAAAGGATATCAACGATGAAAGATTTCATCAGTGATATCTATGTTTTCATGTTGTGGAACCCTTCACACTTCCACGTCATAATCTAGCTCATCATCAATTTTCGATTTGACTGGTGATCATACAAAACCTCTAGGACATGTAATTTCTCACTAGTGTTGTTCAAGTCGCGCTACATAGTTGAACAAATAATAGAATCAGAAGACATTCATTTTTAATTGGTTTATTAGATTTTAATAATCCAAGTTATACTCATTTAGCCGATAATAATCTCAATTATGAAAGTTCCCTACAATAATCCAAATTATCAAGGTATTGGAATTCTATAGACCTCTATTAAAAATATCCTAACACCGTTAAAGGAGGGACTATATATGTAGTTCTTTAAAGATGAGGGGTAAAAAATGATAAAATCGATATGGGACTATTCTTGTAATTCCTTAAAAAAAGCGGTGAACTATTTGTAATTTCCCTAAATCTTTAACACCATCGTCTCCCCCTCACCCGATCTTACCACCACTCACCGACTACCACCCCCTCTGTTCCACCGTCGTAGATCCAACATCGCCACCCCCACCATCGGAATCGAATGACATGGAAACATAAAAATCGAATCACAGGGAAATTCAAATCCTTAAATCATTCAAAAAGCAATCAACGTGTCACCTGATGAGAGGTTAAAATGTATACCTTATTTTATATTAATCGCTCCCTAAAAATGGGTCTAAAATATATATTTTTATTCGGTTTTTATAATTGATGTGTTAGGACGAGAATCAACTTAAATGTGTGATTAAGTTGATCCCAAACTATTTTGTGCTAACGAATTGCTTGAATTACTAAATCTTAATTGAATTTAATAAAATAAAATGACTTTGTTTGTTTGTTTTGTCGATGTCAGCAGGGAACATTACTGTGAATATTATTGTGAATTCTAAATTGAAGTTTTTTTTGGAACGGCATCGATCACGCGACTCTGGTCTCACGTATAAACCTACCATTGCGGGGCGATATCCAAGGTCGATTACTTGGACCTCCGTGAGAACCAAGACAACCCCTCCTGAAGCTTTCTCCTAGCAGAAACCCCCTCCTGGAACGACATGGGGTAAAACTGACTCCCCTAGAATTTGAACCCAGGTCACATAGTGGTCAGAGCTTAAAGAGCCAAGGGGGTAACCACTAGGACAAGTCCTAGTAGTTATTTTCTAAATTGAAGTGGAAGTACAAGAAACATGCATCTATAGGCAATTAAAAGGGACATGGAAGAAAAACAAAGTAATTGGAAGGACGTATGTCACGTGAGCAGGGAGTGCTAGGGAATTAATTATTTTCCTTTGGTGTGAACGTGTGGAGCAAGAAAGAAAAAGAGAATTGTGATTTCAATAGCACGGGCGGTATACGCGAAAGTATTAATTTTAGGGTGGTACGACCCAAATCGTGCCGGCAACTTTTTATTATTTTTATTATCTAAACCTATTTAAAGGGTGTTTAGGTATTAGTTCGAACCCTAATCACCCACAACCGTTTCTGGGGTGAGAATTACGAATTTTAGAGTTTTCTTTTCATCTTTTCATGTTTGTGATCAGTACGATGTCTGGCTATTTCATTGTAACTACTTTTGGTGAACGGTATGTGGATTATTTCTGTTTTTAATCTATCGTTGCTAATTGTTCCGGTTTTTCTTGCAACTGTTGAGCACCCGCATGCTGAATTCATTAGATTAACTAGTAAAATAGGGTTTTAGTGGTCACCTGTCGTGTTCTAGCTTTTTCTTGCAGTAGGAACTAAGCAGCCCATTAGAAAGCTATGTTATTAGGTTGATTAGGCAATCAGGACTATGTCTATGTAGTATTAGCCTTTAATAGGCTTTACCCAGATAGGTAGCATACCAGGATCCAGAAGTAGTTATATTTAGTTAGTTCATAATTCCAAACAAAAACAGCCAAGAGGCAATCTTAGTTAATTCTTTAGATAAGTTAGTTTAATTTAATTTAGGTCAATTCAGATTAGTGACAGTAGTTTGAATTTAGATAGTTAACTTAGTTAGGAAGTAAAACCTAAAGTCACTAATAATCAACAACTCCCCTGGATTGACTCCCTAGCTTACCACTACTACATTTAAGTTAGGTATTTACATAACGGTCATGACACCCGTTATCATCACCCCCATTAAACAAACTCCAAACAAGAACTCAAATCGAATCACAAGGAAACACAAAAACACGCAATTTGCCGCTCTCGTATTCTCCAATCAGTCTCTGCATAGCTAGAATTCCCGTCGGAGGCTCCGACCTGAAAAACCTTTACTTGTGGCTCCTCCGTCAGGCCAACAACAACAGAGCAGTAACACCTCGTCTCCTTTCTACGATGTCACTTCTGAAGGCGTTGAGGGGTCGTGATGGTCAACGGTGGTAGTGGCCAGGGGTGGTGGTCGGCGGTTCAGTGGGTGGTGGTCACAAACGACCGAGAGAACAAGAGAAAGAGAGAGAGCTCTATTAGTTTTTTTTAAAGTTACAAATATAGGACCCTCCAAATTAAAGAATTTTTAAAACAGTCCCTCATTTTTACTAATTTGGTTAAAAATGACACATAGAATGCCACGTCAGCAAACCACTAACGGTGTTAAGGTATTTTTAACGGAGGTCCACAGAATTCCAATACCTTGAAAAATCTAATCCTATTTGGGAGCTCAGTTTTCACAGCTAATGTCGTTTCTTTTTTAACGACAAATTTGGATCACTGACGGGGATATTACACCACCCACCCAATCATCTCCAATCCCCATCAGGAGGAAACTCACCACTAGTGAGAAAACCCCTTGTCCCAACTTGTAACCCTCATTTTTTAATCTTTTTGTTACAATTGAGACTTAAACCCAAGACCTCTTGATAAGGGGTCATACACCTTTGCCACTAGGCTAAGCTAGTGGTATAATAAAAGATTTTAGGCTAGGAAAGTTCGAACCAATGACCTTTCCGTTACAGATCAAAAACCTAACCACTAGGCCAGACCCTGAGGACCACAGCTAACGTAGTTTAAAACACAAATTTCATCATCACACAATCCACCCAATAATTTAATGCTCGTTTTCAGATCAAATCAACTTGCCACGAAATATATACCTACTAATTTATTTTATACCAACGACGTAATTCTCAACTCATATGCGTCTATCATCAGATTAGATAATGATTAGAATTGTATTAATGTATAATATTTATATTACTGATTCTATATATAATGATACACAATTACACAAAAATCGTGTATCATGAAGTTCAGGAAGGGTTATAATGAAACCCCTATCGAGTTGCAAAAACCCTAGAATACCTTTTAAAATCGAGGTCAAAACGTCGTTTTTCTATGGTGGTTCTCTAGGTTATAGGCTACTCCGAGTGAAAAAAAAACGAAGAAAAGAATTTTTTAGTAAATAAAATGTTCTTGTTACATATCTAACATTATATGTATATAAATGTCACGTATGTAACAAGACCGTTTTATTTATTAAAAAAACTACTTGGCCTTCTTTTTTTGTTTATTCCACCTGAGGGTAACCTATACCATAACTAGTGAACCACTATAAAAGAAATAAAAAATAAAGACTTTTGACCGCATATTATTTTCTATGGTTTTTCCAACTCGACGGAGTTTTATTTTACCCTTTGCTATGAATCCCAATATTATAATTGTTTTAAGAACAAATATATATTTGTTAAAAAGATACATAAAAACATTTTTAATAACTTTCAACCACTCCTTCAAGTAACATTCTAACAAAATGTTGTATTTGTCAAATTCTCAAGGCCACAAATAAGGGAGATAAAAATCTCTTATCCAAGCAAATGATCTGCCACATGTGACAACCTCATTGGGACAAAAGATCTCAACCCTAATCTGCAAATTCAGGCTGGCTCAGCACCAACCACAACCACACTCTCATCAGGCCCACCACCCTCCACCCTCTCCCTTATGTTTCCCTCCAGCCACTCCCTCATTGTGGCACAAACAACCATCAAATCCCTTCAAGAAAATGGCTACACAAGCTCTGGCTTCATCATCTTCACTTACCTCCTCAGTGGAGTCTGCTAGGCAAATCCTTGGAGCCAGGCCACTTTTCACAACTTCAAGAAAGATCTCATCTTTTCTTGTCAAAGCTAGTTCCTCCCCTCCTGTTAAGGTAAAATATATATAGATACATGTATATATATATATGTATGTGTGTATAACTGTATATTATATGTGAGTTTATTCTTGATGGCTTATTTTATGTGTTTATCAGCAAGGAGCAAACAGGCAACTGTGGTTTGCATCCAAACAATCTCTTTCTTATCTGGATGGAAGGTAATTTTTATGGCTAAAAAGTTTGATTTATCTGTTTTATTTCTATAAAAGAAAGATATAGATCGACTTTTGGAGTCAAAACTATGTGCTTTTTAGTTCCACATGACGTCTAGAATTTTGTAGTAATCAAAGATTGTTCTTGCTTGGTACGTAGAAGATAAAGTTTTTCTTCCATCAAAAGGAAAATACAAGGGAAAGTCACCAAAATAAACCTTTCTTTTCTTAGAAGAAAAAATTATAAAGAAGATCAAGATTTGAACTCCAAAGTAAATGTTTCTAGTTCATATGTACTCATATGTACTTGTTAGATGTTATATATTTACTTGTTAGATATATCTTTTCTCATAAACATTTACTTGTTAGATTTATCTTTTCTCTTAAATGATTGACATAAAAATAACAAGTAGATTTTGATGATCAAGATTTGACCTCCAAAGTAAAGGTTTTTTTTTTTTTTTCTAAAAAAAAAGCCCAAATTCTAAGTTTTCTACTTGGCTTTTCTCTACCTAAAACTTTGAACTTTACAGTCTACCAGGTGACTTTGGATTTGACCCACTTGGTCTTTCAGACCCAGAAGGAACTGGTGGATTCATTGAACCCAAATGGTTAGCTTATGGAGAGGTTATAAACGGTCGGTTCGCCATGTTGGGTGCAGCCGGAGCCATCGCACCCGAGGTTTTTGGCAAGCTTGGGCTAATCCCAGCCGAAACCGCCCTCCCATGGTTCAAAACCGGCGTCATCCCCCCGGCCGGCACCTACAACTACTGGGCTGACCCATTCACCCTATTTGTCCTAGAAATGGCACTTATGGGCTTTGCAGAACACAGAAGGCTGCAAGATTGGTACAACCCAGGGTCAATGGGAAAACAATACTTTTTGGGCTTGGAAAAAGGGTTCTCCGGGTCGGGCGACCCGGCATACCCGGGTGGGCCGTTCTTTAACCCGTTAGGGTTTGGAAAAGATGAGAAGTCAATGAAGGATTTGAAGCTAAAAGAGATCAAGAATGGGAGGTTGGCTATGTTGGCCGTTTTGGGTTACTTCATTCAGGGTTTGGTGACTGGTGTTGGACCTTTCGAGAACCTTCTGGACCATTTGGCTGATCCGGTCAACAACAATGTGTTGACCAGCCTTAAGTTCCACTAGAGTGTTCTTATCTTCCTTCTTATATGTGCAGAAATTCTGGAAATATTATTGTTAGTTTGTGACAAAATTAATGATATGCTAAGGAAACCAAAACCCTTGTTGTAATATGTAGTTACTACATATGTTTGTTTATGTGTGCACTTGAGCCAAAAAGGTGTTAAACTACTAAACAAAGGAACTGGTCCTTCAAAAAAAAAGGCACATAAAAAGGTAACCATATAAACTTATTAAGAGAAAAAAAATGTAGTGATGTATTTTAAACCAATTGTTAAATGGGTTTCCAAAACCGGCTCCAATTTGGTCTTTAAGGGGCGACGGTATGAGGGCCGGCTCCCTCACCCGGCTTCAAGGGAGCCGCCCGGTTTCATGTGGCAATGATACCGCCTCACGCGGTTCCATCCCCACGGCTCGAAAATTTGGTGCTGCGTGGTTTAGTGAAACCGGCGAGAGCCGGACTAAAAAACTAGCTGTTTTTTACCGTTGGAGCCCAATGGCTCTTTCCCTTTTTTTTGGTTTCTAACATTTTACTATATATACACACCCAAATATTTTATATACACATTCATTTATAAACCACACTATACCACTTTCTTTTTATCTCTTTCTCTCTACAAAATGAGCGTTTACGTTGAAGAAGATATTTTTCAACCACCCAAGATTGGGACTTCGTCAAGTAGCTCCGATGGTTCGTACGAGGACGCGATAAATTACCTTAACCTCTGTATTAACGCCATCCAACAAGAAGAACAAGAAGAACAAGAAGAATAAGAAGAACAAGAAGAACAAGAAGAGGTTTCCGCTCCTAAACGGAGGAGATGTATTTTCCGTGATCGTGAAAACGGTGACCAACGATTGGTGGAACTTTATTTCGCCGAAAATCCCCATTACCATGAGGGAATTTTTAAAGACCGATTCCGTATGTCTAAACGGTTATTTCTGAAGATTGTTGACGACATCACAAACAACTTTCCGTGGTTCACACCCCGTTTGGACGCGACGAAGAGGGAAAGTTTCACACCTTTACAAAAGTGCACGGTGGCTATTCGTCAACTCGCTTACGATAACGTTCCTGACGAATATGATGAATCTTTAGATTTTTCTGAAAGAACTGCACGTGAATGCCTACACTATTTTTGTGACGCCGTAATTAAGCTTTATAAAGATGAATTTTTGCGTTCACCTACTAGACACGATATCACTCTTTTATATAATGCCCATTTAGCAAAACATGGTTTACCGGGTATGATAGGTAGTATCGATTGTACTAATTGGGAGTGGAGAAATTGTCCTAGAAAGTATAGGGCACAATATCATCGTGGCGATCATAAAAAACCAACAATTTCACTCGAGGCAGTTGCCTCCCAAGATATGTGGTTTTGGCATGCGTTCTTTGGTGTTGCAGGTTCCAACAACGACATCAACGTTATTAACCAGTCACCTTTGTTCAACAATGAGATGCATGGAGTTGCACCTAGAATGCCATTTGTTTGCAACGGTCGAGAGTACAAACGTGGTTATTACCTTGCGGATGGCATATATCCCCCTTGGTCGGTCTTTGTGAAGGCATTTCCACATCCTTTTGAGATTAAAGAGAAGAAGATGAAGAAGATACAAGAGGGGGCTAGAAAAGACGTTGAAAGAGCGTTTGGTCGGATAAAGGAAAAGTGGGCAATAGTTGATCGAAATGGTCGTCCAATAAAAAAAAGCTAATGGAGAACATTATGTATGCAGTCATTATTCTACACAATATGACTCTCAAAGACGATGGCCTTGCTATATCACCGGTCCACATTCGAGATCCGCCAGTTAACCGGGTTCTCGACCCGAATGTCATTTTCGAATTGCGAGATAGTGAGACTCATTTTAAAATTAGATTTGATATCACCGAACACATCCAAAACACAATGGAAATGTTTTTAACCGAGGAGGAGGTGAACGCAAATCCTCAACCCTAGATTTGTATTTTTTTAAATAAAAGTTGTAACTTTTTTTAATTTTATTATTAAGTTGTAATTTTATTTTTATTTTAATGAATATTGTTTACTTTTATTATTGTTTATTTTATTAAAAGTGGTTTAAATTTAAAAAAAAAATCGGATGGCTTGGTGAAGCCACACCACAACCATATCATGTGGTGTGGCTCCAAATGACTTCCAAAACTACATATTTGAGTTGGCCGGCTATAATTGGTTGGTGAGCATGGCTTCACCAAGCCATGCCACAACCATACCCCCTCCCCTAAACCGGTTTTAGGTGAGCTCAAACTCAATCAGCCAGTCAGATGCGTTGGTTTCTAGTCGGTTCTCTTTGCTACATGTACAATTGGGAAATGGACTAGTTTATACCGCTGGAAATATATTTTATTATCACGCAAGTATTGTTACAGATAACGCAACAAATATTCAACATATCAATAAATACTTTTAAAGTTTTCTTATATATTAATCACGCATAATGTATATCGTTATCACGCAAATCTTATTATAAATGCAAGTCGTTTAAATTGACGCGGATATTAATCACGCATGGTGTATGTGGTTATCACGTAACTACGTAAGTATGAGTAGATTTTAATAAATCCTGACAGATTTCAAAATGTTTTAAATTGTTCTTCCGTTTAGTTTTTTATCTAGTTTTTTTTATCACGCAAGTCTTATTAAAAGTAACGCAAAAAGTAAATATAATTCATCTAATGATTTTTCATACGTTACCATTATCACACATGATATATTTCATTATCACGCAAGTATTGTTATGTATTGTTATCCTATCGTGTTATCCTACAAATTGTATCGTAATATCGTTATATCAATTACAGATCTTACCGTACGCTTCTTCCATTATCTTGATATACGAATCTAACAATTATGTTCAGAAATTCAGACTAATTCTATCGTTATTTCAATCTAATTTCCTATTTATACATACTAATTCAAAAACAATGATAATCTACTTTTTTGAATACGATAATCGATCCCAGATTATTAGGACGTATGAAATCATGCAAGACTTACCATTTAACACACGTAAAATGACAAGAAAGCCCTTCCATATAAAAACTTAAAACTACACATGCCCGCTGCCCAAAGACTTCTTCACACGATTCGCATTAAAATTATCCTTTATACCATACATTCATCTTTTCTCTTCACGAGTAATATGACCCCGCGCGTTGCGGCGGGGTTGATTAGCGCGTTGTGGTGGGTACATTTTTTGTAATTTTGTGTGTATTCTATTAACGACTTTATTCAATATTGAGTTTGAGACCTGTCAAATATGATATAAAGCAGTAGAGCTACGGTATCTAACCGAAAATGCAGACCAAATACACAGATACACCACCCCGGCTAAGAAATCGTGTCTAAGATCACCACCAAATTTGCCAAAAATGGTCTAGCAAAGAGATAAATCAACTTAAAAATAAAATGAGTAGCAAATTAATGAAAAATAAAGTACCATAAGAACAGGTTGGTGACCCAAAATACAACAAAAATAGTCACTTAAGATTGACATTATACTACGGGCAGATTACCAAATTTAAACTTATAACATTAACATTTGACTACCAACAACATAAGACGAAGCTAGGTTAAACTTACAATATTAACATTTGACTAACAACATAAGACGAAGCTAGGTGGAAAAAAGACACCACATATCAGCCTCAGTTAGCCTTCCCAAAGCTTCATTATACTGTGTTTTTCCTACTTTTAAGCGTCACTTGCTGCAATAGATTGGATTCTTTCATGCGCTACATTAGCTTTCCTATAGAAGATCATGACACTTCTTTTACTGAGCTGTAAATTGTGTGCCACAGGTGCATTGTTCATGTTGCATCATTCTTTCTTGTCTTTTGATTTTTTTTGGATATGATTAGGGCTGCATCTGTAAGTATATTTAGGTTGTTAAATTCTCTTTATATGTAATGTATGTATGTTCATGGTTATATTTTTGTACATGGTGGATCGCGGTTGTGCTTCCTTGGGGGCTTTCCTGCTGGTGTGTTCGGTGGGGTAGCCACTGATGTGTGATGTTCGATGTCTGTTGCTCTAAAAACATGTACCATGTAAATCTATGCATAAGCCAACTATGAAAGTAGTTAACAAATTGTAAAGAAACGGATACAAAGTGTTGCATGTAACAGAAACCATTAAGATTACTAAAGAATGAACAAAGAAGAACTTGCAAGAATACATTAAACACATCCATCGTAACTTACCTTAGCTTTCAGATATGGATCATCATAGCCATTGCCATCTCATCTTTCCAACTTCAAGTTCCAACCTTCAAGTATCCAAAAACTACCAACTGCATTTGAATATTAAAACCACCATAGAAATCATCTCATGAGACACACAAAATAGCTAAAGTATTTTCAGATATAGCATGTAAAATCAATAGAATATGGGAAAGTCACCAACAATATTCCCACCCGAATCTCAGACGACCCATCCTATCTAAAAGATTTCACATTTTAATTGGTGTTCACCACACAAATGAAGCATCGAAATCAACAATTAACGTCACATTACATATAAAAGGCTATAAATTATCATAAGTCTCAATGATTTAATGATAAAATTTTTAATCAGAATAAATGAATAGATGTATAAAGGTAGTATTCTGTGAAGTCTGATGAAACAATTAAACTTGCATAAATAACTATCCATTGTTGAATAACAACAGCCCATTAGCAAGTTATCTAAATATGTATAGAGAGAAGAACATATGTAGTTTAGGAGAAAGAGAGAATAGAGATTTGATAGAACTCATATTATTCATATGTATTAATCTACATTACATCATATAGCCACTATTTATAGAGCTCATGTATTAATACAACATAATGATAAAAGGGAGTTAGGAATATGGATAGTCACTTAATAATGATTCATAATAGTCCCCCTTGACTATCCATAGAATGAAATAATATATTGTTCTTTCAATACGCTTGTGGATGCTGCCTCATTAAAAACCTTGCTAGGAAAACCCAGTGGGAAAAAACCATAGCTAAGGGAAAAAGAGTGCAGCGCGTATTGTCTCCCCCTCAATTTGACATATATGATTTATGTAAGTAGCATTCGATCTTCTTGAGCTCTTGAGGTGTAGTTCCTTAAGCTGTGTGCTCGGTACTTCTATAGTGGTTGATTTGCTTCTTAATCCCTTGATGTAGAACTCCTTAAGAAACCAATGTTATATGATCTTCATGTAAAACTCTCAAATTGAGCAATATGTTTTTAAAGACAATCCAATAGCTGATTGGAGTAGGAAGCGACATTTCTAACGGTAGAGGACACAATTTCTTAACTCTGGTTATCGTTCTTCTTAATAGAGTTCTACCACATGTTCACTGCCTCATGCGTAATAGATAAATACCACAAGATCCAAAATGGTGTTGCATAACATTACCTGCATCTAAATGCCTAACAAAACTTGTTTTGATAGGTTAGTAAAATATAAACATATACCTTTATACCTGCAAAATATATTTAACACGTTCCAACATTTCATCATTGGACAAAAGCAATATCATGCAAATAAATTTAAATAAATGATATGGTAATGCAACAAATGTACAAAGTTGTAGTATTTTCACATCTATATATTTTTTTTTCGTTCTTTGAAAATGATCATTTTATGTATCCTGTAATCTAACAATCTTTAGCATATACGATGGATATGTTTCCAAATAACTATAAAACCCGAGACTGTTCTTTTGGCATGTGGACCATTTACATGATTTATATCTTTGTATCCCGAGATAATCATGTGTTGATATGAAACTTAACAAAACTATTTCTAGTCCATACACAGAACATGATAAATTTTAATAATATATTCTCAAGGATTTATACTGATGGTTAAGGCATTTATAATCCATCTACAATTCATTATGAATTAGTTTCCATCATGACTAATTATACATAGACATTCACCCATGAGGGGTTTGGATACATAAACTTAATCATTTAACAAATCAATTTAAAATTGATGACATTATACCTTTCTTATCTATGGTTGATTGACATATCATATCATCGATCATATGATGTTTATTGGTGCACATAAATTGAGATATTTCAAATACCTTCAAGTATTCAACTGTCTTGGGGGTTTATATAGACTTTTGATTATATTTAGGCATTCAATATATACAGAGAATCATAACATATTTGGATCCGAATGTTTATACAACAATCTTAACGTTCTCGAGAACTTACTCTACATTATTATTATGGTACATTAAACCCTCCAAAGATTTCATGTACTGTCATCAGGTGAACCATATACCTAGGATATCATAATTTTCATAAGACGCATATCAATTCTTTATTGTATTACCAGACTAATAAACTGTTGGAATCTCATTGCATCCACCACCGGAGAATATATCTCCTCATAATCAAACTTAGATCTTTATAAAAATCTTTGTGCCACCAATCATGCTTTTGTATAAAAGGCCCGTTTATATCCAACATATTAGAGAATTCACTCTGCCTAGTTTGCGTCTTTCTCTTTTGGCCAATCATTTCGACTTTTCATCACAGGCAGATCTTAATTCTTGATCCTTATCATTTATATTATTTATAGCGCTTATTATATCTGAACTATTATCGACGTTGATTTCGTTTTGATTCCATATATGTTTAGACATGATATAATTTATCGAGATCTCTTCACCACTTTCAGGTACCTGAGGTTCATTTGGAACCATCATGTCTAATGTTTCTTTAAGGTAGTCTTCTACCAGTACCTCGAATTGACCATCTTCATTAAGTTGCTCCAATTTTCGAGGATATGCTTTTAGTGGAATTGACTAGTCTACCACGACTCGTACATGTCATTGACTTATTATCAATATTAATTTGTCCTTCTAGAACACCAATCTTAATTTGAGCATTAGTAGTTGGTATATGTGACTTAGTCACTTTTTAAGGTCAGTGAATGTGTCTGGTAATTGATACGTTAATCTTTATAAATGAATTATCATTTTAAATATAGATTACAATGTTTAGTTTAAGGATCAAGATAATATAGCGATAATCCATTCTAACTTATTTTATTTCCCAACTGCTTTTTATCTCCCCCTAATGTCGGGAATGTTGTCTCCTGAAAACATAAATTAAGGTCAAAAATAAATTTATCACTATTGGTAGTGATTTATACCCAACATTTATTCCTAACCTCCTTTGGCGCCCCATCTTTATGCATCGTGGTGGAGCAATTTAAATATATATCACACAAAAAAAAATATAAGATGGGAAATATTGTTACTGACCATAAACCACTATAAAGGGGAGGAAGTATTATGACTTATTGGCCTGATGTGAACTAATGTGATTTCACGTAAAATCACATGCACTTTACATACAAATATAAACTTTTGCTCTCATGATTATTGGCTTTGGAATCAATCGCAGACGTTTGGTAACCGTCTGCAACAAAAGCAATTCGTGTACAAACTTAAACAACATGAAGTTCAACACTTATTCCAATAATCATTTATAACTTGGGGATTATATTCACCATTAATATTACCAAAATAAATATGATAATTTGGAAGAGTGTGCTTACTATCTCATTAGCTATGTCACAAATCATGCAACCTTCAAGTTGCGAATTTGATAACCATTTAGACGATGCATCGATTTATAACACTAAATGGTATATAACTTGGGATATATATGTATATATATATATATCATTATATCCTTTATCACTTCCAGATCACTTATGGATTCACACCCATTTTAATCGGTAAATAGTTCCCTTAAGAGCAAATATTACATGTTCGTTATCAATTTGAAGAATCTTCTAACATTCAATATGTTTCACAACATCATTGACTCGGTGTGGTCTAACCGGCCATACCAATAAAATAATCATGATCTATAAACTTTCAGTTTATGATTGTATATGCTTTAGTCGCACCCATGCTTATTTAATAAGCGACTAAAATAAAAGAGAATAATGTATCCATTCAAACATTCGTGTAATGTCATGTTTCTGATCTTCACACTTTATTTTCATATGATCATTCTCTTCTTTTGCCACTGTGGTGGTCGATCACATTATCGTCATGAATATCATTATAATCTCTTCAATTACATTCATGATCATGATCATTACACCGACGAATATAAATTAACATCCACTTGAATGGAATAAAACCAAACAGGTTTCATGATTTTCTCAAGAATATGGATATGAAATCCTTTCATACCTTTACATACTATTGATACTTCATGAGTATACTAAATGTATGAAAACATAAATTGCTTTTGTCCGATTTTTTCTCATAATAATCTTCTCTTTAAGTAATATCAATTGAGAAGTATATATATGTCTGAATCATTTAAGACTTACTGGCCTTAGATCTTATGGCCTTATATAAATCGGTTATGAGATTTAAGGAGCATGAAACTTCGAGTATCATATCTAAGCACATTTATATAAATTTTCATGAGAGTAACAATAACCCACAAATGGGTCTTTTATTTATTCTATTCTAGTACCCTTTACATGAATAATTTAAAGCATCCAAAGGACATGTTATAATGTGAAAACATGTAATTCTTAAATTTATAACATATCGTTTTATAAAACATGTTTATACCCTGCAGAGAAATTGTGATAATAAAACCCAACTTGTCTTTTAATCATTTTATCCAGTGCTATATAATTGATAGCATATTATTAATGAGGTGCATAATAAAATCAAATTGTACAATACATGATGTTATAACATGTCTTTATATAAACATGAGTTATAGTAAAATTATATGATTCGAGATGCTCAAGTCTTATCACTTTGACTATTACATAACTCCCACCAAAATAACAAAAAGTTATGGAATCATGAATTAATAACAAGTGATTTATAATATGTGGGTAATAATATACCATAACTTTGGTCTAGTTATTATATTCATTACTAGCTATGATAGCATTTAGAATAACATCATGTGGATGTTGTTTTTAATCTGAACATAATGATAATCTCTCCATTTGTTATCGTATCCTCGACCACAACCAAGACTTTTTACTTTAGTCATTACATGAGAAGACCATAACCATGACTTGTCATTATATGTTGTCTCATGCCCACATTCACTTCTGGGAATGGGGTTCTACCAACGAGATGAGTCTCGTGATTTTTTTCTCATTAGGAGCTCATTATTTTCGTCATCTCCTTACCAATAATGTTTCCACCACATAGAACCAATTGTGGGTGATTATAAACATTGTGACACCCGAGAATTTCAAGGTTAACTTCCGTTAGACAAATCCGTTAGTTACGTTATAAGTGTTAACTTAGTAACTAATGCTTAACTAGGCCGAATGCGTCCACGTCCTTTGGTTGATCACCGAACCCGCCCATATGTGCTATGTGCTTATTTACTTAATGTTATTATGTGCAATGTGATTTAAACGCATGATTTAGTGTTAAAGAATAAAAATGAAAACTTGCCTTTTTGGTCGCCAGCGAAACTACCGGGCGAAACTATAATGTCGCCCGGCAGCTAGCTGAACTACTCGATCAACACGTGACCAGAGCTAGTTTCGCCTGGCCAGCGAAACTGCCAGCGAAACTAGCCTCTGATATAAATAATCTTAATAAACCCTAGTAGCCTCATTTTGCCTAAACCACACAACAAACACACACACACTCTCCTACCTCGAGATTTCTGGTCAGCTGAGGATCACCAAGGATTACCAAGATCTCAGCCTTGAAGATCATTCATCCGGATCCTAAGATCAAACCGTGAGTCTCCAAAAACCACCATTCATGTGTTTTCATTGTATTTCTCTTAAAAGCATGCCTAAATCTACATGAAATCACCTGATCTCTTAATATGTTGCTTAGGAATGCTAGATCTACCATAAAGTCAGAAACTTTACGTGTAAAAACATACCATAATGATGATTTATGCTAGATTAGGTCATTTTAGGTTAAAATGTGCTTTTTGGTGATTTGATGACAAAATGCATGTTAAACGTGTTAAAGTTGCTTGATTTATGTTAGTAAATGCCTATGAATGCTAGATAATGAATTGCATGTAAGATCAGAAGCTGTTAGGTTGATTTTTAGGCAAATCCGTATGTTTTTCGCGACCAGCGAAACTGTCTGTTCTCTGGGCGAAACTAAGTAGCGAAATTATATCTCCTTCCAGCGACACTGACCAGCGAAACTATAGTGTCGCCGGGTAACCTGACAAGACCAGCTCGAACGAAACTACCGAGCGAAATACCTGAACGAAAGTTCAAACCAGTTTCCCTGCGAAACTAGGCTAGCGAAACTGCGTCAGCAGTTTCGGGCGAAACTAGCCTAGCGAAACTGTATCACCGGGCATTGCCTAGCGAAAGTGCTGCCCGTGCACCTAGCGAAACTGCCTAGCGAAACTATGCTAGCGAAACTAAGACCTGACCTAAAAACCAAACTTGTGAAATTTGCTTAAGTGTTATGCCATGACTTACATGATTATGCCATGATGAAACATACTTGATATCTGATTTATATGAACCCTTGTTTATGATCAACCATTGGTGTCGTGTGTCGGTATGTCGAGTCATAGTTGCAACGTGCTATGTTATGGGCCATAGTGACGTTAAGTAAAGATTAGACACGAAACTAATACTTAAGACCTAAACGTGTTCATAGGTCTTCGTTAAACAAACAATATTTGGATTACTTGAAGTGTAGCAGTGCAACCAAAGGTGAGTGTCACTAACCCGCTTACTGGGAGTCCGTTTGGGCCACACCGAACAACTTAACGAAAGACAATGCTGACAAACTCGAGAGTGCTAGGCACCTCCCTGCTAAACTTGAAAACCTGGAGTGCTCGGCACCCACTTGATGAACTGAAGTGTTTTTATGGGAAACACTTGTGGATTTAAACAAACTATTTCTGAAACAAAACTGAGAACGTTTTAATATGGCTAGTGTAGGTTAAAGTCTGAACCACATGATATCACATGTTTTCTAAGGATGCCTTATAACTTTAAAGTCCTCAACTTAATTGTGCCATTAATTTGTGAAAGCGAGGGGATGTTGGGTAGATCTACTGGAGTTTGACAAACTCCGCCCCGTGGCACGGGGAGTGCACGGAGGAACAATATCAGCCTATTTGACCGTGGTCCCGAGAGGACACGGGGGAGGCAAAAACCGCGATGACGTAGGTCCGCACCGTACGGGATGGCTCGGCCCCCACAAAATAAGTCAGCTTTGGTACAAACTTCCTTAGAGCATGGAACAACGGATTAGCTACCCGCGATATCGGTTGAGTCCTTTAACTTTACGGAACTAGTACATACCCCATGACGTAGGTCACGGAAACTTCATTTATAAACAAAGAAATAATTACGAGCATTGCTTTTCACAAATAAATAACTTGTAAGTATACCTTGACACGAATTATGATTATGAGACCGGGCCAATGCATGACAAGCCCACTGTGAACTCACCAACCGTTAGGTTGACACTTGCGTGGTTTAAACTTTTGCAGATCGCTAAGGAGTATCCGTTGGAGGTTGGCATGGCACGTGAAGACTCTTATTTTTGATTTAACTTAAATTGGGGATTTATAAAACAATGAATTTGTAAGGCACGTGGTTAGTGCCAGGATAATTAATTTTCCGCTGCGTATGTAATTTAAGACTCTAATTTATACTTGTGTTTGAACTAACCCTGATTCGTTTAGTATTTGTAACTATGGTTGTGGATCCTGGTCTAGTCGCGCCCCTTAACGGTATAAACTCCGTTAGTGGTATTTTGGGGGTGTGACAAACATCCAGAAGTTATACTCCATTATAGACTTGAAGTCTAGCAATCTTAACCGAATCCAACCATAATGAGCTTTGGTAGTATTATCATTTTCTGGTGGTCATATACATTTCCAATGTTATTAACATTTAAATGTATTTCGACATCAATAACATCATATAAACCAGAATATTTGATTTAACTCTCAATAACAAGGTAATAGTTATAAGCTTGTAATAAAATCATTAGATGTCATATTATTTACGATATGATTTTATACTCATAATATGATAATATATTGATGATGAGATATAGAAAGTATGAGACTCCATGTGTCATATCCAGACATTTTTGTACTCTTTATTAAAGTGATAATATACCAACTAAATTTGGTATCTGAATTATTTTGTCGGATAACTTTATGAATATTTAATACATAGAGATGTAATATATGTCATAAAGTGAAACAATATTCATAACATGTAAAATATTAAGCAATTCACCAACAAGTTCAAGATACTAAAACATAGAAATGAAATAAACTATATAACAATAAATCACTATTATGTTCATATTGTTAATAAGTTTTTTATATATATTTAATGTTTATAAATCATAAAACTTTTATATAATTAATGTTATGAATATCAAACATCAAATTTATTTCATAATAAAACACAATTAAATAGTTTGATAAAGTGATAATGAAACACTATTAAATAAAAATAAGATCAATTTATGACATTTTTTTTATAATGTGAAGAACAACCATTTTAGCATAACCCATGAATGTAGTTTGTAAATAAAGTTTAATAATGATTTATACTAAACCAATTCATAAGTTTAGTGAAATCTATAATTGCATTGAACCAATATATATAAATCTAGATTTAATCCAAAAGTGTATTAGTTACTATATAATTATCTTAAATGTTTTAACCTAATAAAACCTCTAACGCAATCCAAAATTATATGAATTACAATATGGATTTTGTTTAAGAGTCAATAGAAGAAAAAAGACAAATTAATCAGACAAATTTGATTTACCTTATGATACCCTGATCAACTCCAAAAAAGCAATTCGTGCTGATAACGTGTTGAATAACAACAGCCCATTAGCAAGTTATCTAAATATGTATAGAGAGAAGAACATATGTAGTTTAGGAGAAAGAGAGAATAGACATTAGATAGAACTCATATTATTCATATGTATTAATCTACATTACATCATATAGCCACTATTTATAATTTATAGGGCTCATGTATTAATACAACATAATGATAAAAGAGAGTTAGGCATATGAATAGTCACTTAATAATGATTCATAATATCCATGTCTATCTAAAATCTGTTTTCAATCTCTCCATAATTAAATAATTAAACAATTACAAAGTCATAAAGAATCAAAAAACTAACCTGTGAAAAGTCCTTACAATGAATCCAACGTAGTTGCGAATAGTTAGCCTATACCAACTAACTTAGACCGATGAATGTATTATTAGTCCTAAATCAATCTCTTTAATTAGTTATTCATAAACTGCACATACAATCTCAAAAATCAATATATAAAAGCCAATAAAACCACAAGTGAATGTAAAGATTAAGGAAAGCATAGAAGATTAAGAAAGAACCGAAAAAAAGAACACCCAATGCCTCAAAACAGTTACATAATGAGCCTCACTGCATGATTGCTATTTTGTGACGAAGAAGGCTCAGACCATCTACTTGAAGGCATCACTAAGAAACACATGTTTGTAGTGGCTGCAAATAGGAATTGCCATGCCAAAAATAAATGATATCTCTTGTGTAACTTCAAACGATGGATGGACATCATAGCCTATTAGAAATGCAACTTTAAGATACCAAAGGAAGCCAGATAGCCACATCAAATGGCCACATCACACAGGCTTTAAAAGCCTATTCGAGAAGGAGATGCACACTTGTAAGCCACCGTCAAGTAAACAAATAGGAAGAGAGCACGAAGCAACGAAAGGAAGCCAGCCTGCCACCTCAAATAACCACATCACACAACCTTTAAAAGCTAATAACAAATTTCCATGTGGCAAGAATAGTACAATTTATGTGTACACGAAGGATTTCATAAATGATAATAAGGTAATGATAAGAAACACGGCTCAGACCATCGATATTAATATTTGGAACATCATCATAGCCCTTAAAATAATGTGTAATGAAATTTGGTCCTCAAAGCCCTTAGTAATTTGAATAGTAAGAAAACAGAAACTGTCCCGAAATGCATAACCCAAAGATTAAAATGCCTTCATTCGATAGTAAAAGTCATCCAAAGCAAGCAGTAGCAACCATCACAAAGGAGACCAAAGTGAAACAGAAATCCATCCTAAAACAATATGAGAACACCAAAAACGACATCACAGCCTAGTTTATTAAGAACCCAATGCCAGACTATAAATCGAATCAGTCATTTCGTAAGCTCGACCATTGCAAAACCAGAAAGAAAGAAAATCGATGCAACATAACCCAAAGAGAAACATAAAATTGGTCCAAAAACAATATCATAAAACAAAAAATGAAGTCGAAAATCTGTTGTAAAACCCACAAACTTTTCAGATCTGAAAAACCCCAAAAGCAACAAACCATCCATCAAAATAGTAACTATAAAATCGCACCGTGAAAGTGATGAGATCTAAGATTGTAGCTTCGACATCAAACATCATGCGAGATAATTCAGAACATAGAAGCGAAGCTGAAAGCCACAGAGGTGGTTGTAGACGTCGTTACCTCAACGGGAACGGAGCAACAACATCGTCGCTTCCACGTAACCGGGGCATTGACGACATAACAAAGCGTTGCCGACGAATTAAGAGACGGAACAGTAAGCTTCCATGACAGTGGTCTCAATCAAGCATGAGAAACCCTAGAACCGGAACATCAAGCTTTTACGCCGGCGACCTCAAGAGAGTATGAGAAACCCTAGATCGGATTAAGAATTTAAAAGGAGAGAGAGGGCTCTTGGAGAAGTAGAAAGAGATAATACTGATGATCATTCTTTAAACAATTAAGAATTTAATTAGGAGATGCACACTTGTAAGCCACCGCCAAGTAAACAAATAAAAAGAGAGCACGAAACAAGGAAAGGAAGCCAGCTTGCCACCTCAAATAAACACATCACACAACCTTTTTAAACCAAAAACAAATTTCCATGTGGCAAGAATAGTACAATTTATGTGTACACGTAGAATTTCACAATTGATAATTAACCTTATCATCATTATCCAACCTAATTAATTTATAATAGCATAAATATGATTGAAGGTCAAATAAAGATCCAAATCAGGCATATATATTTTTTGTTTTTTATTATGCAAATCAAACTCTAGATCATATTTTCAAACTATATCTAGAAGGACTATATGCCAATATCATATAATTTAAGAAGATAAAATTTTTTTTAACGACAAAATTGAATCACTGACGGACATTATCTAGCCATCTGATTATCTATATTCCTTATCAGGAGGAAACTCACTATAGGTGAGAAATCCCGTGACCCAACCTGGAAGACTTTCCACTTCTAATGTCTTGTGGTACCCCACCTTTAGCCAATTGAGCTATGACCATTGGTTAAGAAGTTAATATTAATTTGTTGTTTGATTATCATACCTCTCAATAATTAATAACTAGTTTTTTTTAATCATGCATTGCAGAGCATTAAATGCGGATTAAATCACTTTTGTTTTTCTGCTCATCATAGTAGCGTGACAACCATTTTTTCATTTTCTTTATGAACTGTAAACATTCGGTTACCCGGGGGTCTTATCATGGCAAACGATGAAACCCATGACACGTTGCTATCACAGTTCGTGCGAGTAACCAAGTTTCTCTGTGTTGCACGTCCAATCCAGAGATAACCCACCGCTCAAAGGCCCACTGTGGTAAAACCTCTAACCACCTCTATAATATATTTTACATTTTTATGTCATGTGAGATTTGAACACTCGACCTCCATATTAAAAGGTAAAAGGGTATCCACTCCACCAAAAATAGTGGGATACCACTCTTGGGCAATGGGTTTTCATTTTTAGCGCTCAGTTTTTAATAATTATGTAATTGAAAACTATGCAACATACCTATCAATTATTGGAATATATTATTGTTAGTATTATTGATTATATTATTAGGGTCGAGCCCACGGGTCTAGTTAAGTTTCTAGAGTTCGAAATGAACTCTATATATTATAACCATTATCTCCAATATTATTATACTAACACAACACATTTGTATTAATATATCATTGGAAGAACGTACTCTAAAACACATTACATGTAGCAACTAGAAATGATAAATTTGAATTTCAAAACAATTGCATTGAATTAAAAAACAATCAAGAACACTTCATCTTGAACTTTTCTCTGGAGATCCCAGAATAAGCAAGCATGGAATTGTAGTTACGGAAGAGTATTATTACTGATAGATCAACCCATTTTCAACCACCACAACCGCCACCACCACCACATCCACCGCCACACCCACCACCACCACCACACCCACCACCTCCCATGGTGCCACCATCACCGATGACTCCATCACCATCACCACAATAACCAATAGAAATCTCGTGTCCGTTACGTTCCAAGTCTTTCTTGTTAACGTTGTCGACCTTACCGATTTCGTCGGTCATATTTACCGAGTTACATACAAAGCCAAGGAAGCATAGAAACACAAATACTATAACAACAACAAGAACTAGTTGACCACTGCTCATGCTCATGGAGTAGAAATAGTAGAGAGACTCTAAATTGGTAACCCTAATTAGTTGTATCTTCTAATATTAGGAGACATTAACTTATAGTGGAAATTTAAATTGACAACTCTAATAATTTAACATAACAAGATGGTGACCCGCCCGCGCTTTGCGGCGGGCCACCCATTTTCTAAAACGCCGTGGCCAAAGTCGAAAACTCTAAAAGTGATTTAAAAGTTGACCACTTGCGCTTAAGTCTGAAAAAATACCACATGTAAATGACACGCGGCTTAGCACCCATTTATTAAAACGCTGTGAGCAAAGTCAAAAACTCTAAAAATGGTCTGAAAGTTGACCACCGCGCGTTGCAGCGGGTCACCTTTTAACGACGCTTCGCGACAGGCCACCCATTTTCCGAAACGCCATGGTCAAAGTCGAAAACTCTAAAAGTGAATTAAAAGTTAACCACGTTTCGTAAAAACATTGGCCTAACACGTAGCCACGTATCGTCATACGTGACCTAACACATGACCACGTGTCGCAAAAGTATTGACCTACATATGACACGTGTCAGGCTATGTAACCAATCTATTATTGAATGAACATGACACGTGTCATGTTATTAGTGGTGGAACATGACACGTGTCATGTTCATATTGGTTATCATATGAATAGTGGATTTTAAGTGTGGACCACCCATTTATTATTGTAAATATATATAATTATTCTTATCAAATCATCCGTTTAACGTTATGTTGGAAACTGAGAGGAATATGCATGGATGAAAGCTCCCTTTTGTTTGTAAACATAGTGTACGAGTGTACGTACATGATAAGGTGATAGGAACAAATAATTGTTCCTCTATTTTAATTTACCATATAGGATTGTTGAAGGTATTAAGTGAAGTTAAATCATGTACGGAATGAAATAATCCTTTATAAGATACTAGGTTAGTAACCCGTAAATTATACGGGTTGAATTTTGGTTCATAAAATGAAATTAAAAAAAAATGATAAGAAATTTCAAAATTTAAGTTTAGAAATTTTAAAAAATTTAAAGTTTCATTACATTAATTAGAAATTTGAATTTTATTAAATATAATGTTCAATTTTATATTATATTTGGAAAGTTGAAATAATATTGAATTTATTTTATATATAATGATTTAATCTAGTGTTGATATGGAGGCCTTAGAAAATAACCATGTGTCACCCATTTTATTGCTTTATTAAGATTAAAGATTATAAGATAAAGTATTGTCGATGAAGTATCCATGTTTTGTATAATGTGGAACCCTTCACACTTCCAACATCATCTAGCTCATCATTAAGTTTCGATTTGACTAGGGATACAAACCACGAGTACTTGTAATTTCTCACTAGTGTTGTTCATGCTATGCTACATGGTGACGAGGAAGATGCGGGGTTGGGATTGAATTGATTGCCTTGTTTCATTGATTCACCATCATATATAAAATGTAAAAAGACAAAATTAGCCCATTTGATTAACACTAGGACGAAATTAGCCCCTTGAATTTTTGTGTCGTTAAAATAGTCCCACCCCAACGGTCGTTGACTCCTGTTCCCAATGGTCGCACGACCATAATCTGCACCAATCCCTGATTGCCACGTACCTCAAATGGCCGTCCACGACCTTCCTTTTTCTGACACGACTAATAAGGTCTACGACGGTCGTCGACGACTGTCTGACTACGTTGTCGTGGTTGTCAGCGACCGTTAAAAAGGTAAATCCAGAATTTTAATTTTTTTTGCCATTTACCTACAATGGTCGTCCACCATCGGAACGATCGTTAAACTCTCATCCGTAATGGTCGCGCGACCGTGTTCACCTCCAATCACTGAGTGCCACGTACCCACAATGATCGTCAAACCCCCCTCCGAGAAAAGTGAATGGTCGCCAGAACCTTTCGGGAAAAGTGAACGGTCGTCAAGACCGTTACTACCGGAACGGTCGTCAAACTCCCTTCGGAAAAGGTGAAAGTCGCCATGGCATTTCAGGAAAAGTGAACGGTTGTCAAGACCGTATGTGGTGACATGGCATACTGTGATTGGCTCTATGGACCTACGATCATCAAGACCGTAACTACGGTCGTCGACGACTGTTCATGAGTGGCTATTTTGAGGGAAAAAAGTCAAAGGGCTATTTTGGTCTCTAAATTGGTCAACATGATTTTTTCTGTATTTTCCCTATATAAAATCACATTGAAGAAACTTATTCAGTTCTAATATCCTTATAAATATGGATATTTACATTATTGGATACAAATTATTCTAATAAACCCCTCAGTCTAAGGAGGAGAATCATAGATGCTTAAAAATCCGGAAACCAAACCGGTCTTCTTCTTCATCGCACAACGCCGACGATTCTTCTTCTTCTCAATTCCGGTGACAAGTTGGTCACCTCGCACCGAGTGAGTGACCTCCTCTTCTGCTGCTTCCAGCCACTGTCACCACTTCGGTTACCTTCGCACTTCCACCACTAAACCACGACTACACGAACGAATAACAATACGTCTCCCTCCCGGAGAAAACAGGCGACGGTGACAACGACGAACCGAACGGAATAAAGAGAACTCCGATCAAAAAACAGCTACACCGACGACACCAACGTCAACAAACGTCGTAAGCAACTGGAAACAGAACACCGTAATCACCTCTCGAACGACACCGATTTCAAAACACTCGCCACAACCTGCGACAGCAGTGGAACAGAAATACGTCGAACGAAGAACAACCAAGAACCGAGAACACGTCTCTGATACCAGTTGTCGGGGGCAACCGGGTCTCTATGGACTGCAAATCTCACTCATAACGCTATCGCGCACACACTCGAAGTCACGAGAGAAAACACAAATAAACGGAGACACACGATATAGAGTGGTTCGGTCTAAACTGACTTACATCCACTTTATAACTAGTAATATGTTTCTGTGCTCAAAGGAAACGGTTACACGACATACAAATATATATGAGAAAACTAGAAAAACAATGGGCTTGGACCTAGGCACATTAACCAGACCTTATTGGTAATAAGCCCCATACCCAACAATGAGTCCCTTTTTGTTGGGTTAATCCTGATCATTCATCTTTCTTAAAGTTATAGGTTATATATTTAAATATTAGAAAGTTAAGTTAGGGTCTTTATATGTATTTAATTAAGTAGAAGGGTCAGTTATGTATATCTAATAGTTAGAAACTGTTTAGTCAGAGGTTGCGACGTATCACAAATACGACCACGTTGTTTTCCTCGTATATATGTGTGTCGATCTAAACATTGAAGGGGCAATGAACCCTAATCAATATCTAAGTATTCTCTGTAAATTTCATCTTCATTCTTCATCCAATTCCTGGGCAACAGTGGTATCAGAGCCTCGTTGTTCATCCATGAATCCATCGTTCATCATCACCATCATTCTCAATCTTTAGATCAAAGAATCTGAGGATCGAATTGGAAGGATTCAATTCGATTCTCATATAAATACCGGATTGGAAGGACTCAATCCTTGTCACTAAATCATTCCGCAAAGGACCGACGAATTGAAACAAGAGACCGACGAAGGACTGTTGCATCTCTAACCAAAAATTGACCCTCGAAGGACCGCATGATTAAATAAGAAATTGGCGAAGGACTGCCATATTTACATCATCTAAAACCAGAAATTGACCCTTGAAGGACAAAGGATCGATAATCGGAAGTTAGACATTAAGAAACAAAATCCCGAAGGACCGAGAAATCTAGAAATCGCGACTTGAAAGAATATTTTGAAGAACCCTAAAATTTCCAATCGCTGTTTACAAGCATCCGCTCTCAAATCGTAATAAGAAATTCTCAAAATATCTCAATAAAAAGTTGTGATTAATTGGAATCAGAACCCAGAAATCAGCAAAGGTTGCGTGAAAATCAAAGCAAAAAAATTAGATATTTGAAGAACAAAGAAATCAAAGAACCAAGGATCCTCTGTACAAGAATTTCAAAACCAGAAATCGAAGAACACAAAATTATTGAAAGAATAAGACATCAGGAAAGAGAAATCAAGAGAATTTCTGAAATCAAAAGACCTCTGAAGCCTTTTTTCATCGATTCAAAGTTTAGTACAGTATAAGTTTTCATAGATCAGAATTAAATATTAAGAGGTCATCACGACCAAGATTATTGCTTGTATATTGATTCCTGTACATATATACTCACCCACAAAGTCAATAGATCTTGAAAAAAGAAAGGCAGAACCTATAAGTTTGTTTCCAAGACTTAGACTTAGAATATACAATTAGAAATTTTCATTGACTTTGAAGGATTAGACATAAATTAAGAATCACTTAGTCAAACATGAGTGACTCAGGATCGGGACACACAAACACCATAGTACACTATAAGGAAGCCGATAGACCTATACACTTTCAATGCCCCACACTCAATTGAACAAACTACACGATGTGGTCAATTAGAATCAAGATGATATTACGAGCCAACGGTTTGTGGGAAATGATTGAACCAACGGGTGATACTCAACCCGACACAAAGAAGGTGATAGTGTGGCAGATAGATAACCCTTGATCTATGTCAAGGAACGAAAACCTAGCCCCAAAACCCGGTGCTAGAAACCCTAGAAGCCAAATACCGACGGCTCTAGAAACACTTGGATAAACCTCCTAAGTAAATATTTATTATAAAACTTTAACCAACTTCAAAAGACAATAATTAAGAGTTTAAATAGGAATAGAACACTTGCAGAACAAGAAATAAAATATAATAAAAAATAACCCTAATGGGCCAATTGGGTGGAGGCATCCCAAAACCGGTCAGGGCCTTAGTCTGGGTTGTCCTTGAGCAGCCCACCATCATTCTCCCTCTCTTCGAAAAACTCGTCCTCGAGTTTCATTGTTGGATAAGGACCCTCGGGATCAAACGGAACATTACGGGTTGTCTCGGACAGCTTTAAGCACATACCATTCGGACCGGCGTGTCCCGGGTCTATCGGGTCACCAAGTCTATCGGGTCACCGGCTCCTACCATCGCCTTTTCCCTCTCCTCCTCTCTAAAAAAGACCCGCCCTCGAATCTTAAACACATCGAAGATATCACCGCTAATTATAAAATTGAAACCACCTTTAGCCATATAAACCATACCATTAATAGTTTGCGCCTTGCACAAAAATAGACCAAATCCTGACGAAATTTTGATTGTCACGCCAATATGGACGGAAAATAAATCCTTAATTAAATGAGTATAAGATAACCCACGTGAGCTCATAGTATCCCAATAGAAATCATGCAATCGTAATCCCAAACTTTGAGAATTCCTAAAATCTTCGAACATAAAATGAAAGTTTGTTGATATCCCAATAAATTCGAACGGAATCCCTCTTGGTGCGCCAACATGTGCGGTGGCCAAAAGATTTAGGCAACAGTGCGGATCAACATTGCTTGACCCCGCAGGCCACGACGGAATTAATGAAAGTTGCGGGGAGTTTAGCGGGTCACTCGTCGGAGGGTTCTGTAGTTGCGTAAAGGTTAGCATGTAAGGCGTAGCTTGTGCGGATGGCGCCGGGTGCATGGTTGTTTCCTGTAGGGAAGCGTGTGACGGAAGAGTAACCTAACCAAGGAATACTTGTATGTGCAGACACTCTTCCGCGTCGGGTGTAATCCCATCTTCGTCGTATATAGGCTTGGTTTCGCCTACAATGGACTTGGATACTGTTTCTTCTTGGCGATCGCCCCATCGACCTTCGTCATGTAACTCCACGTCCCGAAGTCGTTGGTGGAGTCTTTCATTCTCTTCATCCCTCGGGTCACGATAGTAGTCATCGTTGCCTTCGGCGGCGAATCTACGATGATGTCTACGGTGATCCGACATGGCTCTGATACCACTTGATAGCGTGGCGGATAGATAACCCTTGATCTATGTCAAGGAACGAAAACCTAGCCCTAAAACCCGGTGCTAGAAACCCTAGAAGCCAAATACCGGCTCTAGAAACACTTGGATAAACCTCCAAAGTAAATATTTATTATAAAACTTTAACCAACTTCAAAAGACAATAATCAAGAGTTTAAATAGGAATAGAACACTTGTAGAACAAGAAACAAAATATAATTAAAAATAACCCTAATGGGCCAATTGGGTGGAGGCATCCCAAAACCGGTCAGGGCCCGAGTCTGGGTTGTCCTGACCGGTTTTGGGATGCCTCCACCCAATTGGCCCATTAGGGTTATTTTTAATTATATTTTGTTTCTTGTTCTGCAAGTGTTCTATTCCTATTTAAACTCTTGATTACTGTCTTTTGAAGTTGGTTAAAGTTTTATAATAAATATTTACTTTGGAGGTTTATCCAAGTGTTTCTAGAGCCGGTATTTGGCTTCTAGGGTTTCTAGCACCGGGTTTTGGGGCTAGGTTTTCCTTCCTTGACATAGATTAAGGGTTATCTATCCGCCATGCTATCAGAAGGATAGCATGGCAATAGCATATTTATATCAAGCATTACCAGAAGATCAAATTATACAAGTTGCAAAGTACAAAACCGCAAAAGAAATATGGGATGCACTCAAAACAAGACACATGGGAGTAGAAAGAGTTCAGAAAGCAAAAATACAAACATTGAAATCAGAATTTGGAACCATGGAAATGAAAGATGAAGAAACAATAGATGACTTCGCGGGAAAACTAAGCAGTTTAGCATCAAAAGCAAATAGTCTCGGAACTAGTTTCGATGACGCAACATTAGTTCGTAAACTACTTAGTTCAGCACCTAATCGTTTCACACCCATAGTAGGCATAATAGAGCAATATTCAGATTCGGACACTATGAGCTTTGAAGAAACAATAGGTAGGTTGAAGACCTTCGAAGAAATAATCAAAACTAAATACAAACAACACGAGAACAATGACAAATTAATACTCACACACAAAGAAGACAAACAAGATCGTGGTGAACACTTCAACACAAATCAAGAAAAAGGAAGATCTTATCGAGGAGGAGGACGAGGAAGAAACAACTATCAAAGCAAAGGAGAAGGAAACACCACATACCATGCACATAAAGGATCAAATCAGAGTTATACAAAGGATAGAAACAAATCAACAAGAGATGTGAGCCAAATAAAGTGTTTCAAATGCAACAAATATATGGACATTATGCCTCACAATGTAATCAAACTACTCAAAACGAAGAAATATCTCACCTTGTTGAAGAAGATGAAGAACCAACACTCTTATTGGAAATCTCAAGCGACATCGAAGAATCTCACATAAAATGATTAAGATTAAGGGGGTGATTGTTGGGTTAATCCTGATCATTCACCTTTCTTAAAGTTATAGGTTATTTATTTAAATATTAGAAAGTTAAAGTTAGGGACTTTATATGTATTTAGCTAAGTAGAAGGGTCAGTTATGTATATCTAATAGTTAGAAACTGTTTAGTCAGAGGTTGGGACGTATCACAAATACGATCACGTCCTTTTCCTCATATATATATGTGTGTCGATGTAAACATTGAAGGGGCAATGAACCCTAATCAATTTCTAAGTATTCTCTGTAAATTTCATCTTCATTCTTCATCTAATTCTTTGGCAACAACCTTTTGATATAACACCCAATCGTAAAAGGTCATTTTCTAAATTAAGTAGTTATCATTAGCATTACTTACCAACTTTCTTGCATCCGTCTTCTTTGAAGTAGTTAGTTTTTTCAACAGCCTCTCTTCTCAACTATGAACTATATATCTTAATCCATTATATATCTACATCAACTATGTAACAAAAATCATTAATAAAAGCCTTAATATCTACGGGTACCATACCAGGCATCCACAAGAAGAGGAGGCAACTGTTAAACATCAAGGAATAAAGGTGGAAGAAAAACCATCAGAGAAAAACATGTCACCAAAAAAGGATCAAATCAGAGTTATACAAAGGATAGAAACAAATCAACATGAAAGCTCTCTTTTGTTTATGGGGTTTGTTTTTTCTTTGACGTACTAAACTAAAGTAACAGGAACAAAGAATATCTTTATTAATATGTTGGAAAATCTGATCTCATATCACCCATATGGTTAAATCAAAGTTAAAGGTCCACCGGAATTACATTGGACAGTCATCCAACTTTGGTTTATTTAACATGTGATCTTTTTAAATTTTAAAAAGTGAGACGGCCATCCAAATAATGAGTCAAATGGTCATTTGAGAAGTTTCAAAAAGAAAAACGTTGAGAAGTCGTACAACCGTCCAAAGTGTGTGTTGATGGTCATCCGCATGTGTTGTGAGACAAGATGGTGACCCGCCCGCGCTTCACGGCGAACCATCCATTTATCCTGTCATTTCATGTAAATAGAAGGAGTAGTTATAATTTTAATAGAAAATCATAGCAAGCTTTCGAACTGACTAACTGCCATTTAAATATAACAAAAGTAAAAACATCCATATATCAATATCCAACACAAAATTCACATTCAAAAGCATTCTTTAAGAACTTTCATAGAAAACCTCATATAACAATCACCCTCTATGAGAAGGATTAGAATAATTGTATGTAAAAAATTAGCATAAAACAAAACCCAAAAATCTGTTGATAACTTATTGAAAGCGGAAAACTTATGCTCCAAACACATCTATTTATTTCTAATCTGATTATATATAATTTTTAAAACTCAAAGATGGTGGCACCTTATACACTTTTATAATTTATATAAATACGAAAAATTATGTGAACCAAATAATCAATTATTTTGATTAATTTAAGTTCACTTATTTTGTATGTAAAATTTAAGTTTGATAAGCAGTAACATATATTTTGATTGACTTTTACGTTTTGATCAAAATGTCTTGTTATAGAAAAAGAAAGTTTGCTCCTTGTCTCGAATATTGTGCATAAGAACTTTAAGAAGAGTGCTCCATATGTTCTTTAGCCGTCGGCCGATCCTAACCAGCTGACTATTTGTAAAGCAGATCAATTGTTGTCAACCAAATCGTATTGCTACTGGCCTCTGTCACGAGAATCAAATCCCACAATTGTTGGGAATTTCCAAGGTCGACGAGTTCGAGATTTGGTTTGATGAAACTCAACGTACCACTTGTTGTTTAACCGTTCTCACAACACAGTGAAGTTTATGACTCGAATACTCTCATTAACCGAAGACATGGTATTAGTGACATTATTATTTATTGTTACATTATTTATTTGTCACTAGACTAGTTGTTGGTTATTTACTAGTTTGCCATTGTTAGGTTAGTACATATAGTTTGGTCTTTCACTTGTGAAAGGCATGTATGAGTGTATGTGAGAGAGAGAGAGAGAGAGCATGAATCTTTGAAGTTGTGTGTGGTTCATGAACACGTGTTCATGAACCTAGCATGAGTGGTGTAGGTAAATATAATCATTCAACCTCATCTATGATTATCTATTCATCTTGTTCATCACTACTTCTATATTATCCTCATCATCATCATCCCATCTCACAACACCATTGTTGAAGATCCGGTCCCTTATGTTCTTCTTGGTGTTTATTTGTTCTACAAAGACGAGTCACACAAAGTCTTCGATCCGCTTCCGCTGTGCCATCGGGGTTTGGCTTGGCTCACCGACCCCGGTTTCTACAATTCTTGTTGGATTGGGTCTTAGAGATGTTACTACTGTCCAATTTTTCCAGTGGGGAACCAATTATAGTAGCAGCCCTTTCTATATGAACATCTTCATCACTCTTGATGTTCAACTCCTTAGGTGGTGAATGGGGTTAGGAGAAACGTGATCAATATCCATCCAATCATCTCCATAAGGTGAGGTTGATGAGTTAGAGATTGTCATTTGGATTTAGATCAGTCTCCGCTTCATTCACAGGCATATTCAGGTTCAGGTCTATGGAGTTAAACAAAGGGGATGAGGGTTGTACATCCAAACTAATAGAAGATGAGGTCTCAAGTGAGAGATCATCAGCAATGTGGCTAAACCCTTGGCTTTGATGTTGAGCAGACAGTGGGTCATGCTCAAGGTTCTCAGGTTGGGTGGCTTTGGGAGACACGGGTGGAGTAGACCCTGTTTCCCTGTCAATAACTTTTACTTGAGTAGGTGAGGAAGTTTTGGAGGAAGTTTTTGGGTGTTTGACCTTCTTTCTTTTATATTGTTTGGTTTGAACTTTGCTTTTATAAAGAAGGTGAATTTCAGGTGTGGGTTCAACAACTGATGGTGCAAGTTCAGTGTTGTCACATGGAGCAACATGCTCAGTTGGTTCTTGAATCTCAACTGGTTGTTCTTGCACATTTGGTGCAGAACAACTCTTGGTTCTGGTAGTGGATGGTCATTTTCCATACCAAGACAGTTGGCAATTGCAGTTTTAGAAAGCAAATATGAAAAGATTTTCTCAGTTAAATGTTTTTGGTTGAAAACAGTGCCAGCTTTTGGGACATGAGGGAATTGTGTATCCAGAATGTGTTGTAGAAACCTTGGATACATGTTAAAAGGTTTTGTACAATTCTCCCTTAGCCCATCAAAAATCATTTTCGAAAAGTTAAAACACTCTCCCCTGATCACAGCATGAAGAGCAGTTGCTTGGGCTTCACCAAGTTCTTCATGTGATCGCCTTGGGGTTAGGCAAACCAGCAGAGTGTGAGCTAGAAATCTCCAAACTGGTGGAATATGGCATTTCTTCACCGTCTTGCTCATGGGATTTCCACTATAGCCTATGCCCATCAGGGTGAATTGATAGTCCTCCTTGGAGACAGTGGAGATACCTCCTTCATCCTGTAACTTTAGATGATTTATGATCATTGCTTCAGTGATGTACACATCTCTTCCGTGTACTTTGCTTTCAACTTGCATGACTTGCTCGTCGTCTTCATCACGGGCACCCACTACTGCGTTAGCCCAGAATTGTGTAATCGTCTCATCATAGATGATTGGACTTACAGTTAGGGCAAAGTGTAGTTCTGACGCAGTAAGGAAGTCAATCATCCCGTCAAACGAAGCCGATTTCTGAGATTTCTCCAAATAAGCTCTTTGATTGTGCTCGTTGTGAAACGCGGATGCTGCCATTGTTCTTTATTGAGTGATTTCTGTAAGAAATTGAGAGTAGGTTTGATGAAATTGAGAAGAAAACGAGAGCGATTGAGGGGAATTTGGGAATTTAGGTATCGTAAGTGAGGGGTTTTCTCTGGAAGTGACAGTTAAAGGGTGAAGAGAGAGGGAATTAACGGTAACGTGAAAGGTGGAGTTGGTGGGGCCAGCAGTTAACCGTCACTGTTAACGCATTATGCGTTTGTACGGTGCAACAGTGAAATAACTGTGAAGGGTCGCACTTAATCCAAAATCGATTAAGTGTTCATTAAAGTTCCTCCGGAACTTTTCCTTCGGAGCAATCTTGTTCCCTCGGAAGAGTGAAGTTCCCTCGGAACTACTTCCCTTGGATTTTTTTTTTGTAGCTTAAAACTAATCAGATTGGGCCATGCATATCTCTGTTGGGCTACTGTTTAAGAAATTCATATGGGCCTGCTTCTCATGTTTCTACTAGGCTGTGAATTTGGTCAGTATTGGGCTGCTGATTCAATAAACTAGTTGGGCCAGCTTACTCATTTATTTATTTGGGCTGTTAAAAGAATTGGAGAATCAAAGACAAATTTGGGCAGAAAATTAACAGTGGGCTACTGTTTTATTGATGAAAAATTACTACAAGTCAACGGGGTGTAAGCCGTTAAATCCATCGCAACAAATTGGTGTATAACAAGGTACACTTGTAGAAATCAAACTATTTTCTCTTTTTAATACTTGCTTCGTTATGAGCAGACGTGTTTAGAAGTTGGTTGAAAATTGAAGAATGTGCAAGTTTGGGAGTTTTTCTACATTGAAGAATTTATTTGCTATTGTTGGATTAAGTTCTAGCTTTTGAAGAGTCCTTGAGCCATAACCGTGATGGTAAAAACAAAGGCAAAGTTGGAGCTTATGACTTGTTGAGGTAATTTATTTGAAGTGGTACTATCTTTGAAGTGATGCATCGGTTTGGTATTCACAAGACGGTTGAATTATGGAATTGAATTTCAAATTTATCCTTGATCCTTTATCTTGTTTACCTTTAACAACACTTAGGATGATGGTGACATCCTTGGAGTAGTGTGCTTGTTAACTTTGGTAAACACCCTATGGGCCTTTTATTGGTTTCGGGCTAGAAGAAGAACAACTATTTGTCATAGGGGGAGCTTCACAAAGGAGAATGGCTAAATGAAAGATTTGAAACCGTATGAAGATTTTCTTGAAGTCAAGTTGCAAGAATACAAGGGAACCGATTGTCACAAGAGTTGAGTTATTTATCCGTTTGTTCATCAACCAAATAGGGGGAGATTGTTGTGAATTTCCGAGGTCGACGAGTTCGAGATTTGGTTTGATGAAACTCAACGTACCACTTGTTGTTTAACCGTTCGCACAACACGGTGAAGTTTATGACTCGAAGACTCACATTAACCGAAGACATGGCGTTAGTGACATTATTATTTATTGTTACATTATTTATTTGTCACCTAGACTAGTTGTTGGTTATTTACTAGTTTGCCATTGTTAGGTTAGTACATATAGTTTGGTATTTCACTTGTGAAAGGCATGTATGAGTGTATGTGAGAGAGAGAGAACATGAATCTTTGAAGTTGTGTGTGGTTCATGAACACTTGTTTATGAACCTAGCATGAGTGGTGTAGGTAAATATAATCATTCAACCTCATCTATGATTATCTATTCATCTTGTTCATCACTACTTCTATATTATCCTCGTCATCATCATCACATCTCACAACACCATTGTTGAAGATCTGGTCCCTTATGTTCTTCTTGGTGTTTATTTGTTCTACAAAGACGAGTCACACAAAGTCTCCGATCCGCTTCCGTTGTGCCATCGGGGTTTGGCTTGGCTCACCGACCCCGGTTTCTACAATAATGATGAAGGAAATAGCGGATAGCAACAATAAACACCAGCCACACCTTCTTATAGTTTTGATTTGGTTAACTTGGTTGCATGTGTATGCGTATCTCCGATTGACTGCATTCGCCACCGTAACTGTCGACTGCCACTACTGCCAGTTGCAATCACCGCCCCGCCACTACCACCACCGCAAGGATAATGGTTGCAACCAGTGACTGTTTCTTTAGAGAAAGATAGGTGCTTGACTGCTTGTTAGTAAAATATGAGAAAATATGATTCAATTATGGAAGAGGAGAGATGGAGTGTGTGTGTCTGAGAGAGAGAAAGAGAGAGAGAGAGATCGAGGTCATTATGGGTGATAAACTCGGAAAATTGAGAGAATAAAGTAACAAAGCATTAGCTACCTCTAGTGCTTAGTCAAACACACTTTCTTACTCAACAAAGATTGAAGTGACACCTCAATATGTGTCAAGACAAATGTGGCACACATAGATAAGGATACAAAACAAATGTGAAAATGCGTGAGCATCGGATCGTCTACTCGATCTAGCTAATTGGACATCGAAACGTAATTAACCGATTGTTTTATTAATCAAAGAAGAACAATTACAATCAGTAAACACTCAGAAATAGACTCAGAGAAAACACACTTAGAAACACACACTTAACAGATCTTGCACGCTCAGAAGACTCAATTACAAAGACCAAACATCTATATATACTAGTTGGCCCGAGCTTCGGCCGAACCTCAGGTTCGATCAGTCCGAACTTCAGGTTCGGACCTAGTTCGGCCAGACCTAGTTGACTTGATCTTGTACATTCTCTGATACTTCACACGACGCACATATCAGGTATCAACAAACTCCCCCTCGTCGTGTGCAGTATCTCTTTAATATCATCAACTTTGTATCTTCAACCAAACTCCCCCTCAAGTGTAGAATCCGTTCGTTCAAATAAATGCATCTTCAAACAAACTCCTCCTCAACTCGATCGTTGCTTGATCTTGAATACTTGATGACATTTTAGTGTATCTCTGGTCTTTCATCAACATCTTTAGAAGACTTGAAGTTGTGATATCTTGCACATAGCAACCTGCTCAAACATTCAAACAATCTTGGTGCAAAACGTCTCTTTGAGACTCCAAGATATGATTTTGAAAACTGATTTGTATCACGTGTTGATTAGATCGAAAATAAAGCAGAAACAAAATCTTTTTGGCCTTTCAAAATTTATGCTAAAACATACCGAAAATCTTTTTGTTCTTTTCTGAAATGAAATGAAATCACAATACAGAATCAAACACTATTTTTGATATAAGAAAGATCACTATATGGGATCATACTGAACATAACGCACTGAAATGCACTTCAATTTCAATTAATCGAAGCACATAAGTCATGCTGATTGCCGGTATAATTTGTCCAATTTAAACTCAGGCAGAATCATACTTATAACATCTGGATATGTTAAGGTATTGATTAGATTTGCATTGACCAGTGTATCCCACACTATCATACATAATCAGACATTTTTAGTTTTTCTTTCTTTTTCCGTTTGTGTGACATCACTTGTGATTTTTCACAATGCATAGTATTTTCATGATATCGTCAACTGTGTTCCATGCAAAAAGAAATAAGAACGTTAAATCGTCTACCTTAAGGTCGATCTTTCGATACGCAGATAAGGCCTCGGATTTAACAAAATAAGAAAATAAAACAAGTTGAAATTGTATAACCCAACAACAATCAGGTCGATACTCCCGTACACGCAGAGAAAGTCTGATGAGTTATACGAAACACCAAAGAAAATAAAGCAGAACGTCAAACGAACAACGATCAGGTCGATCTTTCGATACGCAGAGAAACACACTTATTTTTCTTTTTGTGTCATGAAATATGCATCAAGATGTTATCCACCTGGTCAAGCTTAGTATTTAGTATATATCACATCTGAATATTTTTTGATTTGCTGAGCCTACCAAGCATATCAAACAATGATCTTATGGCCCTTTCATCTACTCTATCCATGAGTCAGATACGTAAGCCAAAGTACCATCATTTACCAATGATCCACATGTATACACCTTCCTTCATTATATATTTGGCATGTATTCACTTTCTCCCAATAACATGCATTTGCATTTTCTCAATTACTCCCCCTTAATTACAATTCTCCCCCTTAAAATGAAAACTCTATTTTTGGATTTTCATTTTACACAAAAACAAGACCCTATTTTGGGTATTTTGAGAAAAACTTGTAAACAAAGAAAAATGATCAATCAACACGGATAAGTTGCAGATTTAGAATTCAGAAAATTTGCAGGTTAGAAAGATTTATCATGAATATTTTAAATTAAGCAGAATACTCCTCCATCAACAACTTTGCAATCGTCGACAGGTCTTCAAGAAGTACCTGCACACTGGCAAACTAATTAGTCCAAAAATGACCCGAAGCGAATCGCTTCTGGTCGACCAGTGTCCTTGTTTTGTTTAGAAACCACTTTAGGTTTCCATTGCTGTTGTTTTGGGAATTCAGTTTTTGATGAAACAATCACAAGTGACTGTGATGATGAACCTACAGTTTGAGCTTTTGGAAACATTGGAACAAAACGTTTTTGTTTATGATAAACTGTAGCCTCAACTTCATCAAAAAATCTGCCTTGTTCATCAAAGAACTTTGGTGTGGCAGGTTTACCAAAAACTGATTTCTTGTGAAATATTTGGGGTGAATCAACAGGTGATGGACAGTCTTTTGCCATATGCCCTGGGCGATGGCAAATATAACAGATTCTTGTCATTTTGTCCCATATTTGATGTACCTGCGAAGAGCACACATGAATATCTCGAACATGATCAGAATGAGAATCATATACCTGATGCATGTGATCATGTACCCATTTGGATGTAGGGCTTCGAGATTGAGAACTTTCAGAAGAAATGGTAGCTTTCACAAAAACTTCAGAAATCTTTCGAGCATCAACACAATGAAGTGGAAATTCTTTGTTAGAATATAATTGATCCGAACCCTTGAGTTTGTAAAACCGCTCGGGTTGAATTTTATCAGCTTGAAAAACTTCCTTCTTTACTTGTTTCAGCTTCAATTTCTTCAAATATTGAGATGAGGATGCTGGAACCTTCTCAGCTTTGTCTTTCATCCTGTAAAAACCCAATCCTGCATGCTTTTCAGAAATCTTTTCCTCAGATGAACAATGTCCATTCTTCGCTAATCGAGAAAATTCAGCTTTGACTTTGGTGACATTCTTTTGATCATAAAAGATTGTTTCATCAAACTCAGGTTGAGACTGAATCTTGTCACTAGAAGTAGCCGACGTCTCATTATCAGCCGAAGATGAACCAGATACAAACTTTGGTGCAGGAGAAACTGTAGATTTCTTTTCCTTCTTTTTCTTATTCTTCCTAGTCTTCTTCTTCGTAACAACTTTCTCATCTTCAACAGTAGAAGATGAAATCTTTGAATAATCAAATTCGTCAACTTTTTCCTTCACTTCCTTGACAGCTTCTTTGATATGAGCAGGGGGTGATGCAGTCTTATCAAACATTTACTCAAAATTTGTATCATTAGCTAAGAAGCTTGTGAAGACTTGAGAATTTGAAACATTATTAAGCAATCGATTAGCATCAAGAACTTGAACCTTCAGATCAGAAATTTTCTGTTGAGCCTCAGCAAATTCTTTTTCTTTAGCAATCAATCGCTTCGCAACTTTGTGAGTTTCAAATTTTTGCAAACGCAGATTATCAAGTCCTTCATGTAACTCCTTCTTCAATTTATCCTCGTTGCGCTTTCGAATTTCCAAATTCGTGGCTTGAACTTTACTGACACGAACTAACTCCCGCTTCTCATCCAACAACTTTCCCATGTTAACTTGATATGCTTCAATCTTAGCAGTCGATTCTTCAACATTATTTGTAAGCAGATCAAGTTTGACCTTTGATTTATCAAACAAATTCTGAAAATCATCAGTTGTATCTTCCGCTTCATCTTTCCATTTCTTGACATCTTTCACCAACTCTTCCCGTTCTTCACAAACTTAGCTTTTGTAGCTTCAACATCCCTTTTATCTTGTTTAGAAATCTCTAAAACTTCATTCAGCAATTTGATTTCTTTAAGTAAACATTCATTCTTCAAAACCAATTCCTTCTCATTTTCCTTAGAAATACCCAACTCCGAATTAATCATTTTGAAATCAGCAGTAACTCTTTTGACTTCTTCAATCAAAAATTATTTTTCTGTCATCAAAGCTTCAATCTTAGATTCAAACTTCTCAGTCTCAGCAGCATCATATGAACTTGAATCAGAATAATAATCATCTTGGTCATGTGTGACAATTAATGCTGATGTATCATATCCAAAATGTTGACTCCAATCATAAACACCGTCATGCTGAGCTGTTAAAGCTGTTGTTTTGCTAGTGTTACTAGTAGACGGTTGAGTAAAACCAGGCTTGGGTGAGTGAGGAAAACTAGGCTTGCTTGCATGTGCTTGTTATGTCCAAGCTGCGAACATTTATAACATTTCAACTTAGACTTGTCAAAACCTAAGTGGCCATTGAAATCAGCTGAACCCATGTTATGCTTTTTGAAAAATCGTTTTGATCGTTGACCAAGCATAGCATATTGCCAAGCTAAATCTAATTCAAGCAATTGATCATCATCAAGTTCGTTAAGATCATCTCTTGTAATCTTGGCATCAGCAACATCTTTGATAATCAACCCAAATGAAGATGAAATTAAGGCAGAAATCATGTTTGCACAATCATTTGTAGATTCTGTAGAAAAAGCATGTTGATTTAAAAAAATTGGGAATTGTAAAGCTATAACTCCGTGAAGATTTGTTATCCGAATTATCAGATATTCCAGTCAAGAAAGTTGTACTTGGTGCAGAATTCAGACTTGGTTTAACTTTAGCATTCATGCTTGCCGTATTCTCACCATGATACAACTCAGGATGTTGCATAGTAGCAGTTGACTTCTTTGAATTTAACATTTCCATTTCTCGAGCATGAAGTTTCCCAGTAAGCTCGTGAAACGTCATTGTAGAAAAATCCTTGTCATGAGTGAGTAGCAAAACATAATTCTACCATTTTTCTGGTAAAGCCTCCATAATCTTCTCTTTCAAATCAGCATCAGATTTCTCAATACCGACTACCTTTAATTCACTCATTAGATGTGAAAACCGTGAAACGAGAGCAGTAATGTTCTCATTATCATAGTTTTGAAAATTATCAAATTCTTTGTTCAACACTTTCTTTCGACTTTTCTTGTAATCATCATTACCTTCACATCTTGCTGAGAGAGCATCCCATAATTGCTTTGATTTCTTACAAGTGCTGAATTGATGTAACAATTCGGTAGGTAATGCCATTGTAAGATAACCATAGACCTTCTTTTCAAGTTCTAAACTTTTTCTTTCAGCAACATCAAAATCTTGAATTTCTTTAAAATCTCCATCTTCAGTTGGTCGTTCATACAATTTCCGAATCGGAATCCATAGATCAATATCGTTTGTGCTTATGTATGCAGAAAACCGTTTCTTCCAATTTTGATAATCTTCTAGTTTCAACAATTTAGGAACTTTCTGACTTGTTCCAATTTCATTATCAAAATTCAGCATGGTTTGCATCGCACTTTGCATTGCAGCAAACGCTTGAAATTCCGACATCGTTTGAAAAATTAAGATTCTGCCGGCCGAACCTGCTCCGATTCTAATACTGAACTCCGAACTCTGTCCGAACCTAGAATCAAAGTCCGAACCTTGTCCGAACTAGCTCCGAAACAAATTGAATTGTCCGAACTCTTCAAACACTCCGATCTAGCACCGAACTACCTCCGAACCTTGACCGAACGTGAATGAACTCCGAACCTGATCAAGATAGTCCGAACCCTGACCAAAACAGCTCCGAACCCTCACCGAAGATGGACCGAACTTCAAGTTCGGAGCAGTTACTCCGAACCTGATCAGGAAACTCCGAACTTCGAACTCATTTTTCAAAAACGCGCGAAAAATGACTGATTTTGACGAAACCTGGTACCGTGGATCAGTAAAACCAATAGAAAGTGATTTAGGAACAATTTTGACACCAAAAACTTGATAGAATTGATGAACAACACGAAAACAATCTCGAGAAACACGAAAAACGCTTCAAAAATCCGAAAATAGCAACCACAGATCAGTAGAGTGAACCAGATAGCTCTGATACCACTTGAAAATGCGTGAGCATCGGATCGTCTACTCGATCTAGCTAATCGGACATCGAAACGTAATTAACCGATTGTTTTATTGATCAAAGAAGAACAATTACAATCAGTAAACACTCAGAAATAGACTCAGAGAAAACACACTTAGAAACACACACTTAACAGATCTTGCACGCTCAGAAGACTCAATTGCAAAGACCAAACATCTATATATACTAGCTGGCCCGAGCTTCGGCTGAACCTCAGGTTCGGTCAGTCCGAACTTCAGGTTCGGACCTAGTTCGGTCAGACCTAGTTGACTTGATCTTGTACATTCTCTGATACGTCACACGACGCACATATCAGGTATCAACAAAATGTGTAATATGTAAGTGGCTCACAGAAACAACTTGAAAGAAAGGACCAAAATTATCAAAAACACCAAACTATTGTGGCAATAATATAAGACCCAAAAACTTAACTATTTCTTACCAATGCTTAATGTTATTGAAAATGCGAGAACAATGGATCGTCTACTCAATCTAGCTATAAAGGAAATCAAAACGTAATTAACCGATTGTTTTATTGATCAAAGATGCAATTACAATCAGTCTAACACTCAGAAACTTGACACAGAGAAACACCTTAGGAAACACACACTTAACAGAATCTCTCACGCTCAGAACTAGTGCTGATTACAAAGAACAACAAACTATTTATAGGCACTGGGCGATCTCTGTCTGAACACTGAGTTCGGCAGGTCTGAACCTCAGGTTTGGACCAGGTTCGGCCAGTCAACCTTTGGCTTGAACTTGTTCTTTGACTTGATGTAACTCGATACTTCACACGACGCACATATCAGGTATCAACAGCTATATATATAACAAGTTGCAAAGCCGCCCGCGCGTTGCGGCGGGACTGCAATAACAGTGTCGTTCAGTTTTATTTGATCTTGTGACCCACCTGCGCTTTGCGACGGACCAGTCATTTACCTGTCAGTTTAAGTAAAAAACGTTTTAGTGTGGTGAAAGTATAAAATTATAAAAAAGTATTGACCAAAGTCAAAAACTTTAAAATTATACTAAAAAACAAAAGTAGAAAAGTTAAGGGGTATAAAACATAAAAGTCTAAAAGTTTCATGGTGAAAGTATAAAACTATAATAAGTAATAAGAATACTAAAAAAAACGAAAGTAGGAAATTTTTGGGGAATAAAACGTCAAAGTTTAAAAGTTGTTTCGTCAAAGTATAAAACTATAAAAAAAGTACACTAAAAAAATCAAAGTAAGAAATTTTAGGGGAATAAAAAGTTAAAGTCTAAAAGTTATGTCGTCAAAGTATAAAACTATAAAAAGTCGTCGTCAAAGTCAAAAACTCTAAAAGTATACTAAAAAGTGAAAGTAGTTTAATAGTCTCGTGGTGAATGTATAAAACTATAAAAGTATACTAATATAAACAGAAGTAGAAAAGTTAAAAGTTTCGTGACCAAAGTAAAAGACCACAAAACCTAAGACAAAAAAACTTTAAAAGTTAGAGGGTAGAAAACGTAAAAGTATGAAACATATGTGGCTAAACTATGAAAACCTAAAGTTTACTATTCCGTAAAAAAACAAAGTGTTAAAGTTTAGGGTAAAAAATATCAATATGTCAAAGTCTGGTGGCTAAACTATGAATAAAGAAAATGTCAAATTATGAATAAAGAAGGAATGTAAAGTTTAAGGTTAAAAATGTAAATTTTATAAACTATTGTGGCCAAAGTTTAAAACCAAAAAAGTTAACTATACCTTTTGAATTTGTATTGTTATATATATAATTAGTGTTAAGAATAAGTGGTTATGAAAAAGTCAACTCTCAATCAACAAGGTTGAAGCGCTAATTTTTACATCCAAGAAAGTTCAGGGACTGTTAATGTAACTTTTCAGAATTAGTTTGTTAAAATTGTTTTAGATAGGTTAAGAGGAGATGAACTTTCAAAGATCATTTATTCCGATTCATTCGATTTTCATTTAATTTTGTAATCGTTTGTACAAGCTCTGATTCATCAATAAAGCTTATAATCGTTTGTCGGTATGATCTCGTTTCAGTTTGTTCATTTTGTTTACAAATCTTTGGTGTTATTGAGATGAAATCATGCTTAATCTTCAACAATTGGTATCAGAGCTTCAACTCATCGATTAAAGGATTTTATTCAACTAGTATTCGATTGTAGGTACAAGATAGTAACTACAAAGTTCGATTTGAAAAAGTTTGATGGAAAAAATGATTTTAGTCTTTGGGGATTGAAGATACGAGCGTTGTTGTTATATAATGGAATCGTCAATGCTTTGAAGGTCCAAGATCAGTTACCCGGAAATCTAACATACAATGAGAAGCAAGAAATCACGGATAAGGCACATAGTGCCATTATCTTGAGTCTGGGAGATAGATTGCTAAAAGAAGTTTCGAAAGAAAAGACTGCATCAGGGATTTGGACCAAAATGGAAGGTCTCTATATGACCAAGTCATTGGCTAATCGATTCTACTTAAAGAAGATTAATACAATTAAGTTTTTAATGTGTTTTGCACTACATAACCAAATCATACACGAAGGCAAGTCTGCAAATCCAAAAAGTAACCACTCTGATGATATCATGAAAGTTAACGTTCTAGGAGAAGTTATATATATAAATATATATATATATATAATGAATACATTTGTATGAGATACGCAAGTTGTCTATTGTATGTATATAGAATAATTGTATGGCAATGCCACATATACTTAGAAAAAGATTCATATGGCAACGTTTTATTTTTTTATTAAATATTATACACCAACATACAAAGAAAATATCACGGTAACGTTTATCAGGAAAAAATTAATAATAACATGTTTAAAAGCAAACATTAATATTAATAGTTGATAGTAAATAATAAAATGAAAAACAAAAAAACAGAAAAGTTAATATTAATAGGAAATAATAAAATGAAAAAGGAATACAGAAAAGTAAAAGTAAAAAAAGATAGTTGGAAATATTCGAACTTGAGTTTTAGGTTAATACAATAAACCTTGAATATTCTATCTATTCAATAACATTGCAATCTAATTGTGATCCTTAAAATAAAAAATAGAGTACCCCATAAGGTTCGGTACGAAACCGGATGTCAATCCGTGGACACGATGACAAGTTCCGATAATAGACCTTTGCCGATATATAGACGATGAAAAGAAGAGATTTTAATTAACAATTAACTAATAAACTACTAAACTAAAGAAACTAGAAAAAAAAATAAGAACTAGAATTGGACGAAAGAACTAAACAAACAACGAATTCAAGAAAAAACTCAGATTGTGGAAGGGTACCACCTAAGGAATCCTATTGACTGACTTAACTATTCTAGAGAATGACTAATCTTACGACACCGAATATAAAGATAAAACACTAAGAAATCACTAAGTTATGTTAGATCTCCGCTAGGTCTCACTAACACATCCAGATTATCCTAAGGGTTGTGTAAAGCTCATTGGGATAAAGGAATAGATCACCTCTCGGCACCACCAAACATGGAATGCTAAAGTACTTTAATGATGTATCTCCGCTCGGTCTCAACAATCACAATGCACGTAAAAGAGTGTGCACCACCAAACATGGAATGCTAAACTACTCTAATGATGTATCTCCTCTCGGTCTCAACAATCACAATGCACGTAAAAGAGTGTGGTCGACAATCCTAGATTTAAAGGAGTCAATCTATCTAACTTGATCAATAACTTAGAATGACAAGATATTACCATGATAAGGGTAACGTGTACTCTCACGCAACCCTAATACTGACCACTAATGACACAAGATGAAATTAGCAACCTATCTCCTCTCGGTCTCAAGATTGGTAGAACGCTAATTTAGACCAACAATCATGCTTATTCCTATGATTAACTATCTCTAGCTTAACCACATAAAGATCACTAACACCAAGTCTCCAACCTAAACATGCAATTTTATCTAACAAATACAAAATAAATCAACTAGAATCACAAAAAGAATTTAACATGCTTATTAATCATAAAACTAGTACTCAGACACATCATATATCAATATTAGACGAATCCTGACAATAATATTCAAGTCATAAGAATAAACAACCCAAAAAATAATTAAGTCAAACAATATTAAATCCATACTTAGAGCTACTCATACCATTCAAAAACACGAAATCCAAAAATAATGAACATAGTGAAAACCGAAATTCAAATTAAGGATAATGATATTTAAGAAATAAAAAAGTAACTATGTATTCTTAGGGCATGTTTGGATAACCATTTCTTTGTATTTGCGTAAGCCCAAAAGAGCAGCCCACCGTCATCCAATTCATTGTGAGCTCTTTGTTTGATTTTCAATAATAATATTAGTACAAACTGTTTAATGAAAAACACATCAGAAATTAATTTGTATAAAATTTTCCTATTTTCTTTAAACGCTTTATTGTATTATAACTAGTTGCTTATCAACCGCACGTTGTGATGGTGATATCATAGGTACTAAAAATTTAAATAAATCAAGTTCACCACGTCTCCCTCTAAAACTAAATATATACCACAACGTCTAACACCTAATAACAAAAGTTCTACAACATTTAAGTCTAACTTCTAGACCCTATAATAATAACATTAGTACAAACTGCTCAAGATTCTATATCTATTGTTTAGTGTGAAAGTTGAATTATCATCCACTTAAGAAGTATCAACGGAAGTTTAGTATATTATTCAAATCACTTAATTAGTAATTCCTTTATTGGAAGTTGATTATTCAAATCATGCAACATGCATATTAGGGTAATTGTGATACCATGGGGAAGGAAGGGTCTCCCGAGCTCGGGAGCCTCGGTATGCTCGGGAACACCACGCCGCCTTGCTCAGGGAAGCCGATCGGGAGAGGCGCACGGGGTCTGGCCATCGAGCTGGATTTGAACGGGGGAGGGGGTCTTTTGACCGTTGAGGGTGGGCCCCACACCCCTCAAACGGCTATTTTAGCCTTTTTTTTAAAAAAAAAATCTAAATTTAATTAAATTCTCCATTATAAAACCCCACATTCTCTCAACCTTTTCTCACAACCTTCTCCCACATTTCTCCATATTTCTCCCATATTTTTCAACCATTTAAAAAAAAATGTCTTTTTCTTCCGACGATATTTCCTCCGGTGAAGATGCGGTTTTTTTTCGCAAGGCTAATGTTCGAGCAAGCTAAAGAAGAAGGCGAAAGTTCGAAGCCATTTCGGTCACGCAAGACAATCAAAAGAGAATGCCAAGAAGCTCATGATCGGCTCTTTAACAACTATTTTACGGAAGGAGCTTTATTTGAAGATAAGTTCAAACGTCGTTTCCGTATGAATAAAAGTCTTTTTTTACGTATTGTTAAAGATTTGGAAACAAATTATAAATATTTTCAATTAAGGTGGGATGCAAGGGGTAGGATGGGGTTAAGTTCTTTGTAAATATGTGTTGCCGCTATTAGACAACTAGCTTATGGCATTACATCTGATGCGTTTGACGAGTATTTGCACATCAGAGAAAAAACCGCACGAGTATGTCTTAACTAATTTTGCAAATATATTTGTGCTATGTATCATGAAAAGTATATGCGTCGACCAACGTGGAGTGATGTTATGCACCTCTACGAGTTTCATGAACAGAAACATGGTTTTCCCGGCATGCTCGGTAGTATTGATTGCATGCATTGGGAGTGGGCGGCTTGCCCTAACGCATGGCGCGGCCAATTCCATCGTGGTGATCATGCACGACCAACCATAATGCTAGAGGCGGTTGCATCACAAGACATGTGGTTTTGGCATGCATATTTTGGAGTCGCCGGTTCAAACAACGACTTAAATATGCTTCAACAATCAAACTTGTTGAATAATCTAGTTAAGGGTAAGGCACCCGAGTCTTCGTTTGAAGTAAATGGCACCCACTACAAACATGGATATTATCTTGCGGATGGCATATATCCAGATTATTTAGTGTTTGCAAAGACTCTAACGGCTCCAACAACTGAAAAAAGAAAAAGGTACGCTAAAGCACAAGAAGCGGCGAGAAAGGATGTTGAACGAGCATTCACATGTTTGAAGAAGAAAAGGAAGATCATCGAAAACTCGGCGCGGGAAGACACATCGAAATAATTACAAACATCATATATGCTTGCATGATTTTGCATAATATGATTAGGGAGGATGAAGGGTTTGCAATTTGCCCATACGAACCCGATAATGTTCAACAATCGGATGAGCAACCACCACAACATATTATCGATGAAAATGTTTTGAAGATTCGTTGTCAAGATACACATCAGAGTCTACGATCCGATTTGATCGAACACATCGATCGTGTTTGGGAAGCCATACCGCCCCATCCCGAGGAGGAGTCCGATGAAGAAGAAGAAAGCGACCCCGACGAGTTTTAAGTTTTTTTTTTTCAAATGTATTTTAATTTAATGTCCATGAATTGTAATCTTATTTTATTTATTTAAATGAAGTTTTTATTTTATTTTAGTTATTATTTGATTTTCTAGAATAAAAAAAAAAAAAGAGGTTTGGGGTCATGGGGTGGGTATTACCATCAAAAAGTGTAAGAGTGGGGAAAGATAAGGTGGAACCTAAAAATGCTTGGGATCATGGGGTCATGGGGTCATGGGTGGGTATTACCATTACCCTTAGGTAGATTATGAATTGTTTAAAAAAACACTTAGGGAGTAAGATATTTAGTATAAATCTTAATACTATTCGAAGACCTTTAGTTCAAAAGACATAGATATATCAATGTTTTCACGTAGGAGCTCCAAAAAATCTAAAGATTACAATTGATAATAATTAAATATTTTATACTTCTCAACGAAATTATCTATATATTATTAGCATGGTCAAGATCGGAACACCTATGTTTGTTTGCTTAATGTTTGACTTTTTTTTTATAGATAAATATATAGAGAACCAATACCAAACGCTACATTGTTGCAGTGTTTTAGGGGTGACTTCGTTTTTTGACTAACCCAGGTTCGTCTCTTTGGAATCCCAATATTTTTTCCTTTACTTTTCTAGAGAAACAAACTAATCTGGAAATCTTTTGCGTTGTTGTTTCATGAATGTAGGAAAGTTGTCAGGGGCGGATCCAGAAATAAATTTTAGGGGTAACGTTCCAAAAAAAAATTTAGTCATAATTCATAACGTTCAAAATTTTTTCTACCATAATTCATACAATGTAAAATAAGACACATACCTAATAGATGTGTCATCTTTGGTTTTTGATAGTTTGAAATCGATCCATTACATCATCGTCTTTTACTTTATGAAGAATTTCTTTTTCGACCACACAAATGAGAGCGTTGTTCAAATACTCATCACTCATTCGATTCGGTAAATCCTTCTTGTTAAGCTTCAATACCCGATAAACCAAATGAAATGTATTATGTTTTCCGGTGTTCACCATTACACGAGCAAGATAACAAATTCCATCCAAATTCTCAAATATATCATCTTCCTTCATGATGTGATAAAAGACCGTAAGATCACCCAAAAGACAACCTCTTTATTCGTTACTAAAATCATTCGGATACATCTCAGAAAATGTCATGATCTTAGATGTGTCAAACTTAGAAAACGAATCACGGGGATTTAAACCGGACATATTTTCCATCAAACTAGTTGGTAGCTCGTTGAATTGATTTCCAAGTTCTGAAATTTACATATCTAAAACCGTATTAAAAACCTCAACTTCAAAATGATTTTGTTTATAGTAGAAGTGCTCTAAATTCTAACTAAAGAGTATTCGACTTTTTGATTGACAAAGACCTTCGTTATAAATATCATTTTCGTATTTACTATAGATATTTGTAAACTTATACAATATCTCCGTCAATAGTTTTATCTTCTAACAATTCAACGTTTTTTTATCTCTTTTATTGTATTCTTAATAGACAATTGACAAGTTTAATAAATCCTAATATTTGGTTTATTGTATTCTAAATTGACAGTTAATAAGTTTAATGTTCCAGCTGTTAAAAAAAACAAGTTCAATGTTCCAAGTATTTTTCCTATGCTTTTTCGATTATTCATGTTTTCTATCGTTAATAAAATAAAAAAGAAAACAGTATTATATATATATTATTACCTTATTTATCAAAAGCCTTAGCTTACGTGTACTCTATAAAAGCACTATTACCTCCACGTGTGAGTCTTCTGTGGAGGCCACGTGGAGGTGTTGTTGCTTATATTTTTTTTTCTTTTCAGCTTAAATGTTTATGTTATATATATTGTTTTCCGTCAATTTGTTCAATCTTAAAAGTTGGCTAGATGGTAAATAGTAAAGTTATTGGATGTTTTACTTTTGCCACATATCTTTGTTGTTATTTACAATTTTGGTCTCTTCATTTTTTTTAACTTTTTATTAGAGATGGCATATACATTTGGTTTTGTTGAACCACCTCATGATATCTACCATCATCACTATCACCATCATCATCACCCGACTTTGACATAGTGACATTTTCTACCTTCAACTTTAACACTTTGTTTTTTTTAACGGAATAATAAACTTTAGGTTTTCATAGTTTAGCCACATATGTTCATACTTTTACGTTTTCTACCCTCTAACTTTTAGAGATTTTTTGTTTTAAGTTTTGTGGTCTTCTACTTTGGCCACGAAACTTTTAACTTTTCTACTTTCATTTGTAGAATATTTTTTATAGTTTTATACTTTCACCACGAGACTATTAGACTTTTACGTTTTATACCCCTTAACTTTTTAACTTTCATTTTTTATTAAACTACTTTCATCTTTTTGTATACTTTTAGAGTTTTTGACTTTGACGACTTTTAATAGTTATATACTTCGACGACACAATTTTAACTTTTCTACTTTCATTTTTAGTATACTTTTATAGTTTTATACTTTCACCACGAAACTATTGGACTTTTATATTTTATACCCCTTAACTTTTTAACTTTCGTTTTTTATTAAACTACTTTCATTTTTAGTATACTTTTAGAGTTTTTGACTTTGACAACGACTTTTTATAGTTTTATACTTCGACGAGATAACTTTTAGACTTTGACTTTTTATTCTCTTTAAATTTCCTACTATTTCTTTAGTATACTTTTTTATAATTTTATACTTTGACGACCCAACTTTTAAACTTTGACATTTATTCCCCTAAAATTTTCTACTTTTGTTTTTTTAGTATACTTTTTATAATTTTATATTTTCACCGCGAAACATTTAGACTTTTATGTTTTATACCCCTTAACTTTACTACTTTCGTTTTTAGTATACTTTTAAAGTTTTCAACTTTGGTCAATACTTTTTTATAGTTTTATACGTTCACTACATTAAAACGTTTTTTACTTGAACTGACAGGTAAATGAGTGGCATGTCGTGAAGCGCAGGTGGATCACAAGATCAAATAAAAGTGAACGTCACTGTTATTGCAGGCCCGCCGTAACGCGCGGACGGGTCTACAACTTGTTAATTAGAAATGGACGGTCTGTGAGAGTATTCATACTGTTCATTTGCTGTACATATTGGTATGCTCTATGTACAACTACTATTGAATGCCCTTTCTTATCTTATCCGAGGGTTATTCATCTCTGTTTTTTATCTGCAATTGATACTGTCTTTCTCTTCCTGTATTTCGTCACCACCTCTGCAATTGCGCTTGCTACGGTTGTTAATGGAGTTGTCAGAATCTGAGTTTGGCCGTCGGCTTTTGTTTGGCTTGCGATTATAGATTCGGCGACGAGACGGCGCATAGCGCAACTGTTGTCAGAATCTGAGTTGCCGCTTGCTACGGTTGTTGATGGAGTTGCAGATTGTCGCCGCCTGCTTTTGTTCGGCTTGCGATGATGGATTCGGCGAAGAGACGGCCTCCCCTATGCTATATTCTTCTATATAAGTCTCTTGCGCTGACGTGTCCAAATTCTTTGTGCGTTTTTTTGAAGAAGGATCCCGGTAATTGCGTCTTCCTCCTCTCCGTCTGTCATTGCTCAGTTCCAATTAGCAATTAGCCTTACTAATCGAATTTCCTTTGATTAGGTTACTTTTTGCTTACTATTTGAGTTCTGTGTCCTTCTTCTTACCGGTACTGATTCCTTGCCTTTTTTTTTGTATTTTTTAAAGGCTTTTTGTTCTTATTTGGACTCATGAATGTATGTTTATTCCAAATCCGTTTTGATTAGGTTACTTTTTGTTTTCGTTTTGTTTAAATTTGTTAATTTTTGTTTCAGTTAATTGCATGTGCTGATCCCTTTGTATTAGGTCAATTTTTTGGTTGTATGTTCCTCTCATGTCAATCTGTTTTCATTGATGACATTGCATGTGCTTTTGTATTTGAGTCCCACTTTTTTTCTTTATTATTAGTCTTTGTTGAGTTTGTAGTTATAGTAACCGAGGTACAATTGAATTGACATTCCTACATATGTTAATTTGGGATGATGAATGAATTATTTCACTACTTCCTTCTAATTTCAATGAAACAGATTGGTATTCTTGCGGCGCATTTAGGTTAAAAAGTTGGAACTGATATCATACTTTACTTATCTTATTGTCCAAATTGATAGTACATAGATTCCATTGCTCCTGGTTTTAATGTACAGGGTTGTGTCACATAACAGATTTTAACTATTCAGGATGGCAGAAACGATGGTTATAGCAATGTTGATTTTGTTGGTCAATAGAGAAGAATATGGGTCAGTTATTATGTGGGGAAAATCACGAAAATAACCAAGTTTGACCCTGAAAATGCAGAAATGACCCACCAAAAGTATTCTAACTCAAATGACCCAAGTGTTTCCAACCAATTGTGAGCCTCCACTTGTCAACTTTAACCCAATTAGTGATTGATACGTGTCCTTGGCTGACAAGAAGGCTAATGGTGGACCCCTATGTCATCCAATAAATCTTCGACACCTGGAAAAAAAATCAGAATACTAGGCTTGTTACACGAGCCAGCCCGAACCTGCCACGTATCCTTATGAAGCCGACCATACTATACGGCTCCCCTCATGGCTTGAGGAAAAATGGCTAAAGTAGTCGTTTTCCTACTCCAACCCCCCTACTCCCCCTTACCTCCCCCCAACTCCCCCTTACCTCCCCCCAACTCCCCCCTTACCTCCCCTTACTTTTAATTATAATACTAAAATAGTGTAAAATTGCATATTTCTAGCAAGCATACTTCAGTGTTATTTTCTGCAATTTTATAAGTAGAATTTTGGTACAAGAATGAAGAAGTTGTTCGATTATGGTTGCTTGCCTTTGAATTAATATAATGTACGGGTTGTGGAGCTTGGACTCCAAATACAGATCTCGAAACCAAGCTGAACTAGTTCAAAGTTCACGCAGATTTAATCAAGTTTCAATATCTAGCCATCGTATAAGAATTTCAAAGATCACCTACATATGGTCGCTATCAAAATTTTAACATGTACCTCATCTATACCATTGATCATTGACCAGATATTAAGAAATGTCACCCAAAGTAAGGAATTTGATACAAAAACAAGCCAAGTTAGACTCATTGAGATGAACATGGGACCCATCTGATGTGGTTTCTTCAACCGATAGCAGAAAGGTTAGAAGAAGAGGAGTATTTCTGGAATTCAATATGCAGAAATGAAGGAAGCTGAATCTATTATTATCGCCTTACAAAAGGAAATAACCAACCGACCCATCCACTATTACATAAACTAGGTAATGACAAAAGTAATCCTCAATCATTCTTTAGCCATTAATCCTCAAGCCATGAGGGGAGCCGTATAGTATGGTCGGCTTCATAAGGACACGTGGCAGGTTCGGGCTGGCTCGTGTAACAAGCCTAATATTCTGATTTTTTTTCCATGTGTCGAAGATTTATTGGATGACATAGGGGTCCACCATTAGCCTTCTTGTCAGCCAAGGACACGTATCAATCACTAATTGGGTTAAAGTTGACAAGTGGAGGCTCACAATTGGTTGGAAACACTTGGGTCATTTGAGTTAGAATACTTTTGATGGGTCATTCCTGCATTTTCAGGGTCAAACTTGGTTATTTTCGTGATTTTCCCTATTATGTGTCATCCAATGTTTCTTTTACTTTTGCTGAGTTTGTTTTCTCTTTCTTTTATTTATATTTGTAAATTAGTTTTAAGATATACCATTGTATTTGCTAATATGTAAGATTAAAAATTAATAAGGGTATGAAATAAGAGAGCTCAGAGAGGCCTAATATGTCTTCTTTTTCTATGATAACTTCAGCACATTGGGTACTTTATGCTAAAGGCATTTGGCTATTATCTTCTTACTGACAAACATGCAAGTCTCCAACATGCTATACCTAATATTTTTAACATGTTTTTCATCTTTACAAAATATACTTTTCTTATTCTTTGCAGGGTATGCTGTTGAGTTATGGACTGATCTGAATAACAAATCAATTGAATCTGTCCTCGAAATTGGAAAGTGCTACACAATAGATGGCTACATTTGTACTCAGCAAGTATCATTTGAACGAGTGGTGCCTCATCCAGCATCAATAGTACATTCGAAGAGAATAAAAGTCACATCTATTCCAGAGTCAGACATTCCTAAGTATCATTACAACTTCGCCCCCTATGACCTCATACTTCAAAGAATCAAGAAAAATGCCACCCTCACAGGTCCTGACAACTGAAATGTGATTGCACTACTCATAAAAGTAACAGATTAGTACCCAATTGACAAACACTTGCTAAAAAATCAACTGATTATAGATTACCTAGGTCGAGCTGAACACACATCCGGGGTCATAAAAAAGGTGGAAAGAACATGCTCGAAATCACAATCCTTGATGAAAGGTACAATTAACAGCCTTATGAACAGCAAAAAAGTTGAACTAAAAGTATTACCCTTACAATGTAGTGGACATTTGATAGAAGTCACACTGTGGGAGCAAATGGCATTTTCTTATGGTAAAGAAAACTTTGTTGGAATAGTTGTCGCATTTGGTTCGGTGCAGGTCACAGAATTTGAAGGTATAATTTGATGTTTCAATCACTTTAGGTCGACTCTACTACTTTACCTAAGATAAATCTTTTCTCTTCTTTTGCATTTATGTAAATTCTATTTTGTTCCATTGGTTATATTCATATGAAAAACGAATTAATACTATTATGCACTTCATATTTCCACGCCCTTCGACATTTCTTATGGTTTCACTCTCTCTTTCGAAAAGGAGAAAACCTCTTTACTTGCTTTCTTAAAGAAATTTTGGCTACTTTTTCTAATTGTTTAGAGAGTATAGGACCGTTTGATTATCTTCTAATTACATACTAAATATATTTCCAATTAGTTTTGCATTTATATATAAATATACTAGGATTAACATGATATTTTATGTTAACAGGTTGCGGGAGGATTTACTACTTAACCTTAGAGGTTAGCTTTTACAAGAATGTTGATTTTATGGGTTTTTATCATTGAAATATATGTTGGTATTCTAGACACATTGGTCCGTTCGAAGTACTACAATAGTCTATAAGGTTGTAAGATTTCTAAAATCCACTTTTGTAGCAGGTCATGTTTGATTAATATACGCAATGGGTTCAAAGTACTACAATAGTCTATAAGGTTGTAAGATTTCTGAAATTCACTTTTGTAGCAGGTCATGTTTGATTAATATACGAAATGGGTCCTGCAAAAAGATCAACAAAGACAAGCAAGACTAAAAACATTCAAGTTTGCACATGTCTTCTTGGTAGCCTGCCATCAGCTCTTTTGAACATGTCTTCTTGGTTAACAGCAGCAAATCATCTTGGTCAACAAAGCTGAAAATAGAAAAATGGTGCACATCTAGCCATGTGGGTATCTTCAAGAATTTGCAAACCCCTCCCCTCCTCTCATGCAATTATTTCATTTTGTACTTTGATTTATGCATTAGAACATACTACGTAGTTTGATTATCTATGTAGGGTATTAGAAGAGTATGTATCTCATCTTCAAATACATAAACAAATACCGACTACATTTCTAACTTTTTTCAGAATTGGTGGCCCGCCGCAAGGCGTGGGCGGGTCACCAACTCGTTGTTAATTGATTGAAAAGTAAATATATTATAATATCAAAAGAAAATAAGACAGAAGAAAACAAAACATTCTGTCAGAATTTATATTTTACCTCGTAAATAACAAGGAAAAATGGACACTATTAATCCCAACTATTCGATATTGGACAAAAATAATCCTACCTATTTTTTTGGACAATATTAGTCTTATAAATACACCATGTTTTTTATAATAATCTTTTCCGTTAAAAAACTAACCCCGTTAGTTTGTGATGACGTGGAGGACTAATACTGTCATTATACAAACTTGTTTCTATTTAAAAAGCCTAGGGGACCAATCTTGTAAATTATGTAAACTTAATTTAAATAAAAAAAAACAAAAAAAAAACCCATTCTCCTCCGGTAAAACCTGCGACATGTCTCCGGTGAAACCTGCAAAATCGGGTTCCGGTTCGAAGAAGTTTCCGATTGAGAAAAAGCTTCGAAATTAAAGTTAGGGTTTGATCCATAAAGTTGTTGAATTCCTTCGATATCATCAGTCTTCAATTCCGTTTTCTTCTCTTTAGGTTTCAAACCTGGGATACATCACCGATTCCTTCACAAAACTATGAGCTAACCCTAACACATGTCCGATTTCATGAGTCGCCACCGATTCCAAATCGATCGCCAGATTTCTCCAAATCGAAATCAACCGCCCACGTCTCCGCCGCATCGAGGTGGAGTTTTCCACTCTCCGGCGAAAACCCGTGTGCTAAAACACCCAAAACACCATCGAACGGCTCTCCGTCGCCGTGATCGTCGCTGTAGAACCCGATCTTGACGTCCGAAAACGCGTAATCTTTGGTTTCCGTGAAGTTCACCGGAATCACGGCGGACCACCGTGAGACGGAGACGATGGTCGCCGGCCGGTTGCAGGTTTTACCGGAGGAGAATGGGTTTTTTTTGTTTTTTTTTATTTAAATTAAGTTTACATAATTTACAAGATTGGTCCCCTAGGCTTTTTAAATAGAAACAAGTTTGTATAATGACAGTATTAGTCCTCCACGTCATCACAAACTAACGGGGTTAGTTTTTTAACGGAAAAGATTATTATAAAAACATGGTGTATTTATAAGACTAATATTGTCCAAAAAATAGGTAGGATTATTTTTGTCCAATATCGAATAGTTGGGATTAATAGTGTCCATTTTTCCAAATAACAAAGACAATCTATCTTCTTCTTCCTTTGACCCCAAGCCTCCATTTTTCTCTGGTTAAAGCTCCCGAAAATTAAATCTTCTTGAATAAAAAACCATAATAAAGTTCGAGCGGTAACGTAATATAATTTTAGGGGTAACAAAAAATCGTTTCAGGGGTAAAGAAATACCTAAAACTTTTTAAAAAAAAAAATCCACATCGCATTACAAGTTCAGGGGTAGCTATAAGTCCGCCCCTGAAAGTTGCTCGGTTATATATATAGTTTTTATGTTTGAGTTTTTTCAAACTTACAAGATGGTTTATTCTTGTAAAAGAAAACGTATATCACAAACTAATCAATGCTCTTAATCAATGTTTTTTTTTTCTTTTTATTTCCTTATCAACACCCCTTAATTAATGGATCCATATGTATAAAGATGTATATTGAGATTATTTAGAAATGGAAAGAAATTGAAAGGTTCGATAAACTTGTGGACGCTCTTTCTTTCATCTTCAACATGACTAAACTCTCTACTCCCAACCCCCATATATCATTTTATTGATAAAAATAAACCTCTTCCTTAAAAGTGTTTATATTCTTTTTTTTTTCTTAAAAAAATTTGTGTTATTAATATTGAATTTTATGAATGATACTTAACAGATATTTTTTTATTGGTTGGGACGGGAATCTTATCCGTTTAGTCTACATGTTTTTTCTTTTCCATTTATTATTTTTGTTTATCGTTATTCTTTTTTTATGAATAGTACCTCGTCGTAACAGACGGATTCGTATATCTTGGTATCTAAACATAAAATAGGTCCCAATAAATAGTATCGGTCAAATTCGTTGTCATGGGATACAAATTTTTTTTTACTTTCTTTCTATATATATGTACAGGTTTACCCTAACCCGGTTACCTTACAGCTCGCATGTGTTCCAAAAGAAACGTTTTATCTTACGTTTTGTGATATAAAATGTTGTACTTTTTTCTAATATAGACATTATTATCCTTATTGTTCACAGGTTCTTTCATACCCTCGGGCCCTGGGTTAAAACTCATGGGTTCCAAATTTTTATATATATAGATGTGTGTGTTTTTTCTATAAAGATACATTTTTTACGATTCTATATTTGATTATTTTATTTCTAAATTCTTCTTCTACACAATTCCATACAATTTTAAAACCTTTACTAATCTACGTTATTCAAACTGTTGTTTATGCATTACATTCTTTTTCCTCGCAACACGTGTCTTGCCTAAAGTTCAAGTACTTATAATTGCTTACAAAATATGTATTTTTTCTATATTAATCTTTGGAAAACCTCATTTTTGTCTTTGTACATATATAATCGGTCTTTTATTAACAAATTAAGCAACGTTTTGTTTTACACCGGTTCCGCCGCAACACACGGACCGGATTTAAACTAGTTAAAATTAATTGGCAATTGGTCTTGAAGGCCCACATCTGTATGCACAAAACGAATGATACACTTGGGATTTTGGGGTTGGACGCATTTTGATTGGGGACGGCAGAAGCAAGCACAAGAACTCCATGTGAAAATAAGTAGCCTCTACCAGTTGCTCTACATAGCTTTATGTTGAAGCTTTTGAAATGATATGTATTTAAGAGGTAGTACAATTACATTAAATGATAAAAACTCAGAAAATTTAAAAAACTTTATTATAAACGAGTTTGAGGGGTAGCACCGGCTACACCTATCACCACTACAAGTCCGCCCCTGTTCCATCGAGAATTGTAGACACCCAAATTAAAATCACTATTTACTTCATTCTATTCTATTTGCTTCTAGTTTTGCAATTATTTAGCAGCCATCACTTGATTAATGTAAATACTTAGTTTTGCATAGAACTCTCCAAATAATTATATATGTATATAGCAACTAGAAATAGACTGAAATTACAAGACATTTGAACTAAAAATACAAACAAGCATATATGGATCTATGCAAAACTAAATATATACTCTATAACTTTAACCTTTCTCAGAATATGCAAGCATGGAATTGTAGATGCAACCGGAATATTATCAATAGATCGACGGATTGTCAACCACCACCACAACCTCCGCCACACCCACCACCATCGCCGCCACCATCGCCACCGCCATCTCCACCACCATCACCACAACAACCCACAGTAATCTCGTGTTGTTTACGTTTTATTTCGTTGTCTTCCTTATTAACGTTGTCAACCTGAGCGCTTTCATCGGTACTATTTACACATCTACACGCCATGCAAATCAGGCATATAAATATCACTACTATAACTAAAACAAGAACTATACTGATCATGGAGTAGAAGTAGCTAGTTTTATATTTGTAACCCTGATTAACTGTATGGTCACAGAAGATAATTAACTTATACTAGAGATTTAAATTGACATCTATAATAATTTAACAACAATATTCTTATTAAATCATCTTTGAAAATTCGTTTCGAAACTACGAGGAATATGCACGCATGAAAGCTCTCTTTTGTTTGTTGCGTTTGTTTTTTCTTTCATATACTAAAATAAAGTGACAGGAACAAATAATATGCTTTACTAGGGTGTTTCATTCAACATATTGGAAAATCTAATCACATATCATCCATATGGCTAAGTCAAACTTATTAACTTAAAGGTCACTCTAGAGACACATTGGACACCCATCCAACAACTTTTTTCAAATTTGGTTCTTTTTATGCATGACATCTTTAAATTTAGTAAAGTGAGACGGCGGTTTAAATAAGGGTTGTTTGATAACTCCTTATCCAGTCCGGTAAGACCTGATAATTGACTCGGTCAGTGATCGGCGTGTTTGTTTGGCCTAAAAATATGTCTAACTTGATCAGTTGGAGCTTACCCATCCTTTAAAAATCACTTACTCGGTTAGTGAGTTTAAAATCACTTACTCAGTCGGTTGCTACTTACCCACTCAAAGTTAAATGGTCATTTGCATGTTGAGCCCACATGTGTGTGAGATTTAATGGCAAGTGGTGTGGTGAATGGTGATAACTGATAAGCGCCCTTTGTTTATTAAGTAACCACTAACAAGTTAATTTTTTTAATGTATTTGTATGCTTCAAAAACTTTTTTGGGTTTATGTCTCTAACTATTCAGGTTGAGATTTGAGATCATAGTCTTTGATTTTTGACAAGTAGCTAGAAAATTAACTTAATTGGGACACAAAAACACATCATAAAGAATAATCTCAATTGTAAGTTATCTGGATTGGTCTGATCAATCAATTGTTGATCGAATCCTGAATCGTTATCACAATAAACAGATAATATATATGTAAATATTACATGTGGTCATCTGGTTGAGATCAGCAGTGTTAGGTTGTCCATCATGTTAGTAGCCTTGGTTCCCCTTTAGGGTGTATGCTAATGATGGTGGTAATCGTAAAGGGGTTTACGATTTTGAAAGAGAGAGCAGAGAGAGAGAGGTCACGAATTGTGTGTGGTGATTAGCTTCTAATCTCTCTAATAAGGCCCTATATATATACACCCAAGGGGAAATCCTAGTCTATCAATTAAGGACAATTACGTTCATCAAATAAATACCTCATAGGGTAGGTAATTGATTATTTAAGATAAATGATTAAAGGCCACATATTATATTTAATTATATATATATACGAAATACATATATATATATATATATATATATATATATATACGAAATACATATATATATATATATTTAGTAAATATATTTTGTCTAACATTCTCCCACTTGGCCGAGTAATCATTTATAATAAGTTATTAGCTAAGTCTGATCAAATTTAATACTCATTTCAGTTTTAAACCAAAATTGCAGTAGAAAAATACAGTTATAGAGTTGATTATCCAACTCAAGACCCCCATTAATCATACTACAATCCCAAATATAAAATTCAACTTAAATTCAGAATCAATCACAAAAATAAGCCCTTAACGTTGATTTACAATAAAACTGTCTATACGTCAATAATGCATGCATAACATATTTAGAGACAAAATCAAACGGAGAGGAAATTAAATTAAAATAAGAAGTACGATATGCTAGATAAGGTCTTTACTAAAGCCCATCCTCGAAACGAGTTCTTCGAATACTTTAGTTGGGAGACCCTTAATTAGTCATCGGATCCGCAAGCATATCCTTAGTACTTATATACTTAATACAAAGAACATTTTCCTCAACTCGTTCACAAACGAACAAATACTTTGTATCGAGATATAGTCCAGCGCCAGTTGAACTGTTACTGTTCGAGAAAGTAACGGCAGCTGAATTATCACAATAAAGCTTCAATGGTCTAGAAATGGAATTAACAATTTTGAGTCCAGTGATCAGGTTTCTGAGCAACATTCCATGACAGGTTGCGTTGTAAATAGCAATGTACTCTGCCATCATAGTGGATGTTGAAGTTAGCTGTTGTTTATGACTCTTCCATGAAATGGGCCCGCCTGCTAACATAAAGATGTATCTCGAGGTGGATTTCTTATCAATCTTTGCATTTAGCAAAATCGGAATCAGAATATCCGACTAATTCCAGATTATCACTTCTTCTGTAGGTTAGTTTGTAGTCTCTCGTCCCATTCAGATATATAAGAACCTTCTTAGATGTTGTCCAGTGATCATGGCCAGGATTAGTTTGATAACGGCCTAACATGCCAGCAACGTAAGCAATATCTGGACGAGTACAGACTTGAGCATACATGATGCTACCAACTACAGATGCATAAGGTAGCATTCTCATTCGCTCATTTTCTTCATCTGTTTTCGGACATTGGAAAGTGCCGAAAACATCTCATTTAACTATCAGAGCTTTAGAGGGGTTACTGTGTTGCATGTTGTATCGAGCGAGGACACGCTCAATATAGGCCTTTTGGGACAAGCCTAAGATCCCTTTGGTTCTATCTCGATGTATTTCGATGCCTATAACGTAAGAAGCCTCTCCGAGATCCTTCATGTCAAAGTTGAGCGAAAGTAATCGCTTTGACTCATGCAGCATATCTAAACTATTACTTGCCAAGAGAATGTCATCTACATATAGGACAAGTATAGTAAAGTTGCTCCCACTCATCTTAAGAAAGGTGCATTGGTCCACTTGATTCTTCAGGAAACCGTGTTTCTTCATGACTTCATCAAACTTTAGATACCACTGACGTGATCCTTGTTTCAACCCGTATATAGATTTCTTTAATTTGCAGACTGAATGTTCTTGACCTTTTGGTTTAAACCCATCAGGCTGCGTCATGAGCACTTCTTCATAAAAGTCACCATTCAGGCTAGCAGTTTTAACGTCCATTTGATGTAGCTCTAAATCGAAATGAGCTACTAGGGCTGAAACGATCCTTAAGGAATCCTTTCGAGAGACAGGTGAAAAGGTATTTTGATAATCAATTCCCTCTTTCTGAGCGTAGCCTTTTGCAACCAATCTCTCTTTGTAGCGTTCAACGTTTCCTTGAGGATCTAGTTTAGTTTTGAAGACCCATTTACATCCTACGGGTTTTGCACCGTAGGGTAGTTCAACTAAATCCCAAATGTCATTTTTCTTCATAGAGTCAAGCTCGTTAAGCATAGCTTTATTCCATTCAGAAGACTGATCACTATTCATGGCTTCTTTATAAGAGGTAGGATCAACAAACTTTCCACCATCTAATTCAATTTCAGCCAGGTAAGTTTCATAGTCATCAAAGTTAGTAGGCTTTCTCACTCTAAATGACCTCCTGGGTTGAACAAGGTGTCACACCCCCAATTTCCACTAACGGAGTATAACCGTGTGGGGTGTGATCCAGACCAGGATCCCAGACTTTAGTTACAACCAAACCATAACATAAATTATAAATTAACTTAAAGGTTTAAGTTACAGTCCAAAGTAGTATGTTTAATAGTTCAGCGGAAGCATATTTACGGTTTACAATCAGATTTTCAAAATGAAGAAATTTAGATCTGAAAACATAATTCCCAAGTGAAAGTAGGTTATGTGTACTGCCGCCGTCCCTGCCGTCCATGATCCTTCTAGCGACCTGAAAAGCATTCAACAATCAAGTGTCAGCCAAGGTTGGTGAGTTCACTAAAGCAGTCTACCCGTCACAAGTAGACCTAATGTTTATGAATAAAGATAGGTAAAACACAATCAATATCATACGACCAGTAAAATTCCATATTGTAGGTAGCTAGCCTATAGTTATGTACACCTGAATTGTTCGTAACCGAAGCTGACAATGTTTTTGATAGGGAATTCCTATGAACCTTGCCTTCCCGTGTCTTGAAGGATCACGGAGGGTAGGCTAACATTGGTCTCAGTCCGACCGCCAGTCGGGAGGGTGCATCCCGTGCACCGCTGAGCGGGGGTGTCAATCCCCAGTAGTACTACTCAATATTACCTCGCTACTGTATATTAACGGCTCGAATGTAAGGACTTTTTAATAAATAAGTTCAATTCAGTGTCACATATGATATTATGTCGGAAATTTACCCAGTAAGAAAACCTTACCGTTTGGGTCACCATCCTTACCGGATGTAACCACTTGCGCGTTATCGTCCCTGAACGGACATAACAATAATATAAATGAACTCACCTTAGGTTGCTCGGCTTACTCTTCAATAAATCCGGTTATAATTGTTAACGAGGACCTAATAATCACATTAAGGTCTTAGGTGTAAGGTTGTGTTTAAAACTACTAGCACGTTGGAAAACACGACACGACATAACGACACACGACACCGATGGTTGATCATACACAAGGGTTCATATACATCAGAAGTCAAAGCATGTATCAACATAGTATAAAGCATGCAAGTCATGGCATATCATTCAAGTAAATTGCACAAGTTTGGATTCTGGTCACAATTTCGCTAGCAGTTTCACTAGGCAGTTTCGCTGTGTGCACGGGCAGCACTTTCGCTAGGCAATACCCGATGACACAGTTTCGCTAGGCTAGTTTCGCTCGAAATTGTTGGCACAGTTTCGCTAGCCTAGTTTTGCCCGAAACTGGTTTGAACTTTCGTTCAGGGAATTTCGCTCAGTAGTTTCGTTCGGACAGGTCTGGTTGGTTTACCCGGCGACACTACAGTTTCGCTACACAGTGTCGCTGGATGAAGATATACATAGTTTCGCTACCTAATTTCGCCTGATGAAGGCACAGTTTCGCTAGTCGCTAAAAAAACCCGTAAATTTGACTAAAAATCTTTCTAACAGCTTCTGTACCTCATGCAATTCGATATCTAGCATACCTAAACGTTTACCAACATCATGGGAGCAATTTTAACACCTTAAACATGGATTCTAGTCATCAAATTACCAAGAACACAATTTCACATAAAGGAACCTAATTAGCATGGATCTTCATATTGACATGGCAAGTTACCGAATTTTTGTTATGTCTAGCATCCTTAAGCATTTTAACAGAGGCATACACCATTGCATGTAACTTTGGTCATCTAATTAATTAAAGCACAAAGAGGAATATAGAAGAAGTGGTCTTGGGGACTCACGGTTGATCTCCAAGCTCAAATGGATGATGATTTGGGGCTGGTCTCCTTGGTTCGTGATGATTCCTTGCTGGTCAGAAAGCTCCAGAGAAGGAGAGTGCAGGAGTGTGTGTGTGTGTTGTGAGGTGTGAGTAAAAATGAGAAGTTTGGCTTGGGGTTTCTATATATCTGGTGCTAGTTTCGCCGGCAGTGTCGCTGGCTGTTTCGCTGGCAGTTTCGCTAGCCACGCGAAACTGGTCATGCATTAGCTACCGGGCGAAACTGGAATTTCGCTCGGTAGTTTCGCTGGCCTCCAAGAAAGGGGTCAATTTTACATTCTAAGTAAGATAAACACGATGTCTCGATAAATCACATAATTGCATAATTAATTAAATAAGCATGTTGCATTACTTCATACAGTGGCAATAAGTAACAAATCATATAACACATATGGGCGGGTTCGGTGATCAACCAAAGGTCGTGGACGTATCCGGTCTAGTTAAGTATTAGTTACTACTTGTAATGTGACTAACGGAGATTGCCTAACGGAACTAATGGAAAAGTTAACGGGGTTAATTTGGGAAGTTGCAGTTGTCACAGCCTCCCCATGTTAAAGAATTTTCGTCCCGAAAATTGTCGTAGTGCTAACCGTTTAACGGATATATATATATATGATTAAAAAGCATCGAATGAACATTTCGCATAATCGTATGAAGAGTGATTTTCTATAACAAACGTTTCCATGAGTGAGTTGAATCGCATCGCATGGTTAGGTTTAACAAATGTGATGGCGACTCCACATCCGAGATTGAAATGTTTAATATGACGAAGTGACCATATGTCCGAGTAGTCTTCAGCTATAGTATCCAATAAGATAACAGAAGGTATTGTGTCAAATGACACGGTAGAGGCAAAAGTGTTGCTAAAAGGGTTCGAACGTTAACGTATCTAGAGAGTGGGTATGCATCCTTGAATTTGGCTATGATCGGGTGGTTCTTATAGTTTGCAGAAAAGGCATAGGCAGATGACGCTGCAAAGTATCGTAGTATCAATAGCATAACGGGTAAGCGTAGAAATCTCATAAAGAAGTGCTCTACTTCCCCAAGCCGATGACAATTTAGGCGTACGCGAGATCAACAAGTCGTGGGAGGTCAGAAATGTAATAACTAGAGGACCAATTTGAAATATTTCTCTAATTTCCATGGTGAACCAAGATGAGTATGGATCTGGGACGAGTAGACGTTGCTAAGGGTCCTGGGAAAATCACGGGGTTCCTCCAAGGAACATGTGATTTGTCTTTCATAATACAAAACTTGAGTTGTTAAAACGTTGTTGTTCATCTAGGTCGTAATCTATATTTGACCCTTAGTAAGCAATTTATATTAGGAGATTTTCTATCAACCTAGAGAGTTGGAAAACAATAGGTTTTATTTGATTAAATTGTGCATGTCTCATCTAGTGAAAAATATGTATGAGGGACATGTGAAATTACAACGGAGTAACATAAATTTTGCTTTATTGTGGGCACTGTCCCATTAAATGAAGTTTCTTAGAATAAGGTTTTTGTTTATGATTTCAAAGTAAATATGTGGTTCAACACTGATCTCACCTTCCACATGCCGACAGTGCTTATGTATAGGGTGTACCGCAGCTAACCCACCACACTACCAGCACGTTGAGGGTGCACCAGTTTCCTTGCCATTCCTGGCTATTTGACAAATCTTGTTAGATAATATACTTGAAAATAAGGTACCTTATGTTTTTCCCCAAATGCTTTTGAGTTGAATGGGAGAGAAAGATTTGAAGCCATGCAATCGTGTGAAAATTTTGAATTTTGCAACAAAAAGGTTTTTCCACGTTTTCGATCGGTGGGGTCTTCGTCTATGGTGAGGAGTATTAAGGGTTTAACGGACGCAACGTGAATACAATTTGAGTTTTTGAAGTGGGTTCACAAGATAAGGTACTCTTTCACGTTTAGGTTTAAAATGGGGGTTCGCCAACATGGGATAAATCGTTACGCGTATTACCCTCCGGTAAATAAGGGTGACGTTCTAATGACCGAAAGGTTCCCTGCAGAAGCATGAATGATACCAAGTATGGGAATACAGACTCAGGATGAAGGGCGAGGTAGCTAGTGTAGGGTAGTTGCAACTATACGTTTCGAAGAGAGTCATCCGGCACAATTGACGCGGACCCGGAGAAAACGATTTGGGTCGACCGATATAAACGCGAGTATGTCAACGGTTGTACCGTACAGTAGGATAAATTTCATGTAAGAAATCAGTTTGTGTCGGTCCTCAAGAGTAAGTAAAGGTGTAAGGAGTAATAAGAGTGGGTTTCCGAAACACCACGTGCTGACGACTTTGAAATATTACCTGACTTTCAATGAGTGTAAATACGAGTTGTAGCTAAGGTTTTGCGGAGTCTACCGCGTATCGAAAATCCGCATTGCATATAAGATGTAAAAAATATCGGGTACTTGGGTCGCCTTCGGTGATCCTCGGGTAGCTCGCCGCATATACGATAAATTCAAACGTGTCTTCGTCAAATCTGGAGTCAATCTACTTCCTTTCGCGTGTTATCGAGGGTTCGAGTTAATCACTTGATTCAGTCACCATTGGTTATGGAACAGGGGTTACCAAAGAAAATTTTTCCCAGAGAAGAAGGAATGAGATCAATGGGTATCATTTGCATGATGTTGTGGAACTTTTCCAGCATTCTGCTGCCTAGTGTTGGTTGTCAATGTTTGTCGTACGGGAGCTTCTGACAAAGAAGTGCATGGTAGGGTCATCAATGAGGTTAACTAGCCACAATGGCTCAAGGCTTAAAGACCACCAAAGTTATAAGAGATAGTAAAGAGAAAAGATTCGCTGGCAATCAAGTTCACAGATGAATCGAGTGTTAAGGACGAAATAGGAAGTTATTTCACCAACATCACTCCGTTGGGTGAGATTGCATTCGTAGTGAGGTATAAAGGGTTTAAAATCTTGATGAGACTACTAGTCAAGAGAGGAGAACTTCACAAGATTTTCCTGTCGAAAGGTTGGTTCCAAGGGTTGAGGTGTAATTATCCATTCAAGATGTCTGGGTTTCCATCAGGTTAGAGTTTTATGGTGTTGTTGCACAATTGAGAGAGCTTGAAGAATGGTTATGGCGGTTAATGTCATCGGAGTAGAGTTAGGATTGCGAATAAACCAGAATCGGTTAAGAGTTAAACCACAGATCGCTCATCGCGAGGGGAGATCTCGTCATCGGATGGTGTGAGTAATACAGTGCCTTACAGGGGTTATCACTAGCAAAAGCATTTTAAAGGAGTTCTGGTAGGTTGGAAATCATATATAGGAGAAAGAGAATAGGTGTGATAGCGTAATGAATACGGTTGAGTCCCATAAGCTTGAAAATGGATGTCATGAGATTTTGAAATGAAAGATCGTATTCCTTACAACTGGTGGTTTGCCGAGTAGGATTTCCCCAGGGCTTCCATACATTGTAAATTACATTTACGTGTGCACCCGTAACGGTAATTTACCTTGTATGGTCACGCTGGTTCCTCTTACTTTAGCTACCAGGTTCGGTGGGGTAGTATGTGGTTTCCAAGGGGTAAGTATCAAGAATGTGATCATTAAATCAAAGGTAACTGAATGGGATTTGCCTAGGAGACAGGTTTTGAGAATAAACAGCTCATCTAATTTAAGGTTTTACCGTGGGTACGATTGGGTACGCAAATGGTTTAGCAGGAGTATGGGTAGGGCATGCTACAATACCCCTAACTTAACTTAAAGATATAGAGTAGTTATTGTCCGACTCGATCACGAATCCGTTATACACACATATGTTTATATATATATATATACAGAGAGAATATCATAGTATTCTTAATCATTACATGTCTGATTTCATTTATGTTACTAGAGTCACATTCACACTGAATTATCACAAAACAACTATGCGATTTAAAATGCAAGGTCTAAACTGACCAAGGGAAAAAGGGTGTTAACATTTTAGGATAACAGACGCAGTCACAAGCATCCCATGAGAAATCATCTGATTCTATACAATGTAGCCCTATACGAGGCTAAACAACGTTCTTTACTAACGCGTTACGATAAAGATACTCTCGGTGTGGTAATGGGTGTCTTAACCGAATAGGATCTACTACGACTCCTATTTATGTTATAAGAGAGTATGATCAGTTAAGCTGAGGATATGTCGGATCATTGTCTTAGAGTCCAGATTACCATGATCTGGGCCTAATGGTAAACCTACCCGGGTCATTCAAAACAAACAATGATATTAAGGGTTAAACAAGTCCGCTAAGAAGAAGTTCGCTAGGAACAAGTTCGCTAAGAAGCCAACAAGTTCGCTAAGGGCATACCAAGTTCGCTAAGGAGAATGTCAAGTTTACTAACTGGAAGTTCGCTAAGAACAGCACAAGTTCGCTAAGAACATGGGTAAGTTTGCTAAGAACTAAGGTTCAAGTTCGATAGCAGAAGTCCGCTAAGAAGGAATTAAGTTCGCTAAGGTCTTGGTCAAGTTCGCTAAGCACAGGGACCAAGTACGCTAATATCAAATTCGCTAGGAACAATTCTAGTTCGCTAAGAGCAATGTGAAGTTCTCTAAGAAGAGTTCACCAAATTCGCTAAGATGGATGTGACAAGTACGCTAAGACTATACTTAGAAAAATTTTCTGACTCAAAATCTCCAAAATTTCTAAGTCTCGGGAAAGAAAAATTTCTATCCAAAATCCAATTCCTACACCGACATAAACAAGGAATTTCAAGTGAGGATCATCTTCAACACGCGGGGCAGTACTTTTTGGGAATGGGTTGTAACCAAATTTTCAAAAAAACAGTTACAGTTCAGAAAACACTTTTTAAAATGTTCTGGTTCGCTGTAACCAATGGCTCTGATACCAATCTGTCACACCCCCAATTTTCACTAACGGAGTATAACCGTGTGGGGTGTGATCCAGACCAGGATTCCAGACTTTAGTTACAACCAAACCATAACAGAAATTATAAATTAACTTAAAGGTTTAAGTTACAGTCCAAAGTAGTATGTTTAATAGTTCAGCGGAAGCATATTTACGGTTTACAATCAGATTTTCAAAATGAAGAAATTTAGATCTGAAAACATAATTCCCAAGTGAAAGTAGGTTATGTGTACTGCCGCCGTCCCTGCCGTCCATGATCCTTCTAGCGACCTGAAAAGCATTCAACAATCAAGTGTCAGCCAAGGCTGGTGAGTTCACTAAAGCAGTCTACCCGTCACAAGTAGACCTAATGTTTATGAATAAAGATAGGTAAAACACAATCAATATCATACGACCAGTAAAATTCCATATTGTAGGTAGCTAGCCTATAGTTATGTACACCTGAATTGTTCGTAACCGAAGCTGACAATGTTTTTGATAGGGAATTCCTATGAACCTTGCCTTCCCGTGTCTTGAAGGATCACGGAGGGTAGGCTAACATTGGTCTCAGTCCGACCGCCAGTCGGGAGGGTGCATCCCGTGCACCGCTGAGCGGGGGTGTCAATCCCCAGTAATACTACTCAATATTACCTCGCTACTGTATATTAACGACTCGAATGTAAGGACTTTTTAATAAATAAGTTCAATTCAGTGTCACATATGATATTATGTCGGAAATTTACCCAGTAAGAAAACCTTACCGTTTGGGTCACCATCCTTACCGGATGTAACCACTTGCGCGTTATCGTCCCTGAACGGACATAACAATAATATAAATGAACTCACCTTAGGTTGCTCGGCTTACTCTTCAATAAATCCGGTTATGATTGTTAACGAGGACCTAATAATCACATTAAGGTCTTAGGTGTAAGGTTGTGTTTAAAACTACTAGCACGTTGGAAAATACGACACGACATAACGACACACGACACCGATGGTTGATCATACACAAGGGTTCATATACATCAGAAGTCAAAGCATGTATCATCATAGTATAAAGCATGCAAGTCATGGCATATCATTCAAGTAAATTGCACAAGTTTGGATTCTGGTCACAATTTCGCTAGCAGTTTCGCTAGGCAGTTTCGCTGTGTGCACGGGCAGCACTTTCGCTAGGCAATACCCGATGACACAGTTTCGCTAGGCTAGTTTCGCTCGAAACTGTTGGCACAGTTTCGCTAGCCTAGTTTTGCCCGAAACTGGTTTGAACTTTCGTTCAGGGAATTTCGCTCAGTAGTTTCGTTCGGACAGGTCTGGTTGGTTTACCCGGCGACACTACAGTTTCGCTACACAGTGTCGCTGGATGAAGATATACATAGTTTCGCTACCTAATTTCGCCTGATGAAGGCACAGTTTCGCTAGTCGCTAAAAAAACCCGTAAATTTGACTTAAAATCTTTATAACAGCTTCTGTACCTCATGCAATTCGATATCTAGCATACCTAAACGTTTACCAACATCATGGGAGCAATTTTAACACCTTAAACATGGATTCTAGTCATCAAATTACCAAGAACACAATTTCACATAAAGGAACCTAATTAGCATGGATCTTCATATTGACATGGCAAGTTACAGAATTTTTGTTATGTCTAGCATCCTTAAGCATTTTAACAGAGGCATACACCATTGCATGTAACTTTGGTCATCTAATTAATTAAAGCACAAAGAGGAATATAGAAGAAGTGGTCTTGGGGACTCACGGTTGATCTCCAAGCTCAAATGGATGATGATTTGGGGCTGGTCTCCTTGGTTCGTGATGATTCCTTGCTGGCCAGAAAGCTCCAGAGAAGGAGAGTGCAGGAGTGTGTGTGTGTGTGTTGTGAGGTGTGAGTAAAAATGAGAAGTTTGGCTTGGGGTTTCTATATATCTGGTGCTAGTTTCGCTGGCAGTGTCGCTGGCTGTTTCGCTGGCAGTTTCGCTAGCCACGCGAAACTGGTCATGCATTAGCTACCGGGCGAAACTGGAATTTCGCTCGGTAGTTTCGCTGGCCTCCAAGAAAGGGGTCAATTTTACATTCTAAGTAAGATAAACACGATTTCTCGATAAATCAGATAATTGCACAATTAATTAAATAAGCATGTTGCATTACTTCATATAGTGGCAATAAGTAACAAATCATATAACACATATGGGCGGGTTCGGTGATCAACCAAAGGTCGTGGACGTATCCGGTCTAGTTAAGTATTAGTTACTACTTGTAATGTGACTAACGGAGATTGCCTAACGGAACTAATGGAAAAGTTAACGGGGTTAATTTGGGAAGTTGCAGTTGTCACACAAGGGGTTAGCGGGTTCAGCATTGTTTTGTGGTTGTTCGTTTGAAGTGTCTTCATTTTCTGGTGAGGGAGATTGTGTGAGAGGTTGTGTGTGTGCAGTGTGGGCAACGGAGGTGTGTACAAGAGGAGTAATCGGAGTGATGGCAAGCGGTCCCCCCCCCCCCCCCCGCATCTTGTACTTCTCGCAAATCATTTGGAGAATTTTCACTGCTCCCACTGTTATTATTATCTTCAAGGAACACGGCATTTCTTGTTTCTACTATACGAGTGACATGGGAAGGACAATAAAACCGATGACCCTTTGAGTGTTCGGGATAACCGATGAAGTTACAGGTTACGGTTCTCATATCAAGTTTCTTTAAGAAGGGATTATAGAGCTTGGCTTCGGCAAGACAACCCCATACTTTCATATGTTTAATTTTAGACTAGGTTTCCTTCCTGTCCAGAGTTCATAAGGAGTTTTAGGGACAGATTTTGAGGGAACTCTATTGAGTATATGAACGGCTGCTTTCAAGGCCTCAGTCCAGAGGAATAGAGGTAATTCCGAGTTGGCTAACATATTTCGTACCATGTTCATTAGGGTTCTGTTTCTCCTTTTAGCAACACCATTTTGTTGAGGAGTACCAGGCATGGTATAATTGTTCACGATCCCCTGGCTTTTGCAAAACTCATAAAATGGACCAGGGGCCTGACCCAAATCTGTATGTCTACCATAATACTCACCTCCTCTATCTGACCTGACAACTTTTATTTGAAGACCGCATTGTTTTTCAACTTCACTTTTATAGTCTTTTAAAGTTGCCAGTGATTCAGATTTTTCTTTGATGAGATACAAATACATATAACGAGAATAATCATCTATGAAAGTGATAAATGAGTTATGTCCTGTGATTCCAGTGGTAGTGTATGGGCCACTAATATCAGTATGAATAATTTCTAATAATTTAGAACTTCTAGTGGCACCCTTCTTATTAGGTGATGTCATTTTCCCTTTAATGCATTCGACACATGTTCCAAAATCATTAAAGTCCAAGAGATGGTAAAATTTAATCTTTCACGAGTTTCGATAAACGATCACGTGAGATATGGCCTAAACGTTGATAGCATAACATAGATGAAGTTTCTAAGTCTCTTTTGGGTTTTCTCTTTGTTGATGGTTTATTAATGTTATATGACAACAAAGAATTAGAGAAAACATCATCCAGTTCTAATCTATAAAGACCACCATCCAGATAACCAAAACCAAATACTCGAGAATTAAAATAGATAGTAAGTTTGCCATGGCCATGAGAAACATCAAAACTGTCCATGTCTAACTTTGGTCCTATACAAGATTCCGAGTAATCTCAGGAATATATAAGGTATCATAAAGTTTAATACATAAACTAGTTTTCATTATTAAATCTAAGGTTCCCACAACTTTAACGGCTAAATCCTTTCCATTCCCAAGCTTAAGCGTTCTTTGGTTTCTTTCCAGCATCTGGATTGTATGGAAGCCCTGAGTAGAATTAGTTACATAAACCATAGAACCAGAATCAAACCACCATGAATTAGTTAGAACATTTAAATTAAAGGACTCAGTTATCATATTTAGATGATTACCGTTCTTAGCCAGCCACTCCTTGAAACCTTTGCAGTCCTTCTGTTTATGTCCAAGCTTGCGATAGATCTTATAGTAAGGATTGTTCTTGGAGTTGTTAGAGCCGGATGATGTACCTTCATCCTTCTTCTGAACCTTAGGATACTCCCTTTGTGGAAACTTGCTTTTCCTCTTGTTGTTGGAGTTAGCAGTCACGAGGTAAGCAACTTCTGGTTTGTCAAGCTTCTGACGTTCTTCCTCTTGCACGCACATCTCAATCAGCTCGCTCATTTTCCATTTGTCCTTCTGAGCATTGTAGTTGACTTTGAAGGTTTCGAAAGACGCGTGAAGAGAGGTCATAATGAAGTGAACCACAAACGTCTCGCCAATCGGCATATCTAACACCTTAAGCTTGTTGGCGATGTCGTTATCATCAGGTGCTTACGAATACTGCCCTTTCCATCGTACTTAGAAGTCAGCAACTTGAGAATGAGGTTGCCAGCATGCACTTTTGAGGTTCCTTTGTAGTACTCCTTCACGGACTCCAGGTAAGTTTTGGCATTTTCAGAATCTGGTATGGCCCCCCTGATGGCAATGTTAATGGATTTCTTCATGATCAGAAGACACATCTTGTTGCACTTGACCCATTTGTCATGAGCAGTCTTTTCTTCAGTAGTGCTCGAACTAATGAGGGCTGCATGAGCATCGGTTAGGAGTGCATGATCGAAGCCTAATATGCTGAGAACCAAATTCACAGAATCCTTCCAAGCAACAAAATTTGATCCAGTTAAGGTTTCAACTCTTAAAGTTGAGACTTAGAGTGGACGAGAGGGAGAATAGTAAGATACTTAGTAAAGAATGTAATAGTGATTAACTGGATATTAATAATAATAATAATAATATAACATTAATAATTATAATAATAAGCAGGCATAAATAAGGACCATAGTAATGAAGCAACGAAGTTGTGATAAAAGTCTATTACAATCACCAAAATTAATAGACAAAATTAAGGTTCTACTTAAATGAGCTAGTCAGCTTTCGCGTTGGTTACTTGCCTATCACCTAAGCATTATGAACTAGATAAGGGTATGTACATAGAGCAACATTGATGTGTTCGGAAGTGCACTAAAAATACTAACAAAACCTAGACCTAAACCTAGACCTAGACACACCTAATTTTACCGAAACTACATAAACTAAACCGAACCCTAAGGCAAGTGTACCTGTCAGATTGTAGCTAAGCTAAGGCAAGACTGGGAATATCGAACCCTAGAGACACTCTATAGACAAAATTAACCTAAGACCTAAGAATGGAAATGCTGAGAATTAAATTTGGGGGTTTTTTTTAATTTGGAATTAATTAACTAACTTAACTAACAACTACCAACTGAACACATGAAAACCTTGGGAAAATCATAATAGAGAAAAGTATCACCTAGACCCGGAATCCTACTTAACACCTACAACCTCACTCAGTTTTAACAGATCTGATGGTGGCTAGTTCACCTTTTAAGTCCTTCCTAGCTAACACTTCTAACGCCCGAACAGGAGTTCACCTTTTGAGTATGTCCTACCTCAACTAAACCTAACCACCCTTAAACCTAATCTTAGGCACCCTAGGCTAGCAGGAGCTACCAATAACTACCATGAATGACACGGAATAACAAGTTGACCAATTTCCTAGGACACTTCCTTTTGAGACAGTGCTAACCTCGTTCGTTAACCAACCCGACTACCCGACAATTCTTTACCTTTTAAGTCTCAGAAGAGGCAGCACATTACAATCAAATAACTAATCAACAATTAATGCAATAGTTCAAGAAAACCCTAAACTATTCTTTAGCAATTAACCCTAAAGTTAACCACTTTAGATAATCTACCTAAACCGAAAGACATTCGCGGGTAAATCATGCATTAATAATCCAGTAGAAATCTGTTCACAACACACACATGCATCAGTCATTGCAATTACTGGAATTTAATAGAAGTGTAACATCAATCAATCAATCAAAACCGAGTAAAATCATAAATACTAAGAATTCATCCAATTAGGTCTAGGCAATACAAATTACTTAGCCTACAATCATGTCAATGTCTGTAATAATAATAAAAATCTGGTCTTGGACAGAAAACATGGTTAAGTCTAAGAAACGACAAGAATCGAGAAGAAAACCCGGTAAACCGATGATGATTCGTGTTGAAGAAGTAATCCACCGATGCTTCCTCCTTAGTCCCTAGCCTTCTCTGCTCTCAATTTCGCCCAAAATCGCCTCTGAATTCGTCTGGAGGTCGTAGTATCTAGAATTGAAACCCTAAAATCGAATTTATATCAATTAAGCAAAGTTTCCGGAACTTGAGGCTCCTCGCGTATCGCTTACGGCCCTATTTCTCCCAGGCGATACGCCTGGGACTTGCTACGCGACAAACTAGTCGGTCAAACCGACTTAAGGCTTCTGTTGACTCTCTGGTTCCAAGCGTATCGCGCGCAAAGCCTCTCTCCCCAGGCGATACGCCTGGGGACTTCTTTTCAGCACTTCTTCTTTATTTTTCTTCTTTGAATCCTAACTTTCTCGCGTGGCCTCGGGACTTGACTAAACACCTACAAAAACACACAATAAACATAAACAAGACTCATAGACACAAATTTAACTAAAAGCAACTAAAATGAATACAAACCGACTCAATTTGACTTAAATGTATAAGAAAAGACCCCGGAAAATAAGATGTGTTTGCAACACATCAAACATATCACATTAGCGTTGGCCTGAAATGATACATCTAAGCTTTATGTACAAATCAGGTTCGCTGAATACAGGTGCAACTCATCAGCGTTGGCCAGAAAAGAAACACTTGTATAAGAAAGGAGAATGCTTAATTCTTAGTTGATAATCATTGTAAAAACAACGAATCAGCGTTGGCCAAAATCGAGGTTTTAAAGATGTTATCAATTTAAGCAAATAGATTAGTTTTAAAATTAAGTTAACTAGTATTAGAAAAATGATGGCATTAGTTAAGGTAGCAAATCAGCGTTGGCCAGAATTAATACATGTCTATAACTAATAAAAAGTAAAGGAACTAATCTAACTTATACATTTTATTTTGTAAAACATAAGCATATAAGGCTTTAACAAAATAAAAAAATTTAATATCAAGCCCCAAACTTAGCAGATACCCCCTTGTTACGCGAAAAGCTGACTTTTTGATCGGATCGAAAAGCTGGTCGAAAAGTCGATCGAGAAGTTGACCGAAAAGCCGGATCGAAAAGCCGGTCGAAAAAGCCGGTCGAAAAGCCGATCGAAAATCCGGTCGAAAAGCCATATGGCCCGATCGAAAAGCCGATCGAAAAGCCATATGGTCCGATCGAAGAGCATGGACTAAGCCACATGATTCGATCGAAAAGTAAGTCGAAAAGCCATATGGCCCGATCGAAAAGTCGAACGAAAAAGCCATACGGTCCGATCGAAGAGCAGGGACTAAGCCACATGATTCGATTGGAAAGTAGGTTATTTGGTAGAAAAGTAAGCTTTTCGATTGAGTATTTGTATTTTGATCGAAAATGTATTATTCCCTCGAAATCAATTAGGGTTTTGTGATAAAAATGAATTAGTGTTTTTATGATTAACACCGATTTTATGATTAAAATGAATTAGGGTTTTTTCAGGCTTTAGGTTAGGTTCGAAAACCCTTGTCTGATTTCGAATATAGGGTTAAAGGAATTCAGATTTATGATTCGATTGAGCAACATATGCTCTGATACCACATGTTGGTCGAATCCTGAATCGTTAACACAATAAACAGATAATATATATGTAAATATTACTTGTGGTCGTCTGGTTGAGATTAGCAGCAGTTAGGTTATCCATCATGTTAGTAGCCTTGGTTCCCCTTTAGGGTGTATGCTAATGATGGTGATAATCGTAAAGGGGTTTACGATTTTGAGAGAGAGTGGAGAGAGAGAGGTCACGAATTGTGTGTGGTGATTAGCTTCTAATCTCTCTAATAAGACCCTATATTTATACACCCTAGGGGAAACCCTAGTCTATCAATTAAGGGCAATTATGTCTATCAAATAAATGTCTGATAGGGTTAATTAGGTAATTAATTATTTAAGATAAATGATTAAATGCCACATATTATATTTAATTATATATATATATATATATATATATATATATATACGAAATACATACAATATATATATATATATATATATATATTTAGTAAATATATTTTGTCTAACATCAATGATTATAACATTTTGGATCCAACAATGATCGCTGATATAAAGATGAATTGTGAAATGAGATTAAAGCCTATAAATGAACATATACAAAGGAAACCTAACCTAGTTGGTTAGATGTCTCAACATCTAAGTTCAATTGGACAACTGACTCATATATCTAAGATGGTCACATTGCATTCATCGTCCACGCCACGCGCGAGTGCACGAGCACGAGTTGGGGGTGTTGCGCACCTCAAAGGATGTCTCCTATTTAAGGAAACAATCTTGGGTAAAGTCTAGGGCTGTTTAAATTGCTCAAAACTCGAAACTCGCTCGACGATCGCTCGAAAAATGCTCGGAATACGCTTGTTCGATTTGGCTCGGTAGAAAAAGTGCTCGGTTCGGTTCGATTTCTAAACGAACCGCGCACGAACAAAGGTATGTTCGCTCGTTGCTCGCTCGGTTAGCTCGATTTATTTTCTAATATAGTATTATACACATATATGTAGTTATATCACTGCATATTAGTGTTGGTTATTCCAATAAAATAAAATTAATACAAAGAAACATTAATTAAAAACTAGAGTAAAATGAAATGTGAAATAATTTCATCTTCTTCTTATCTTTTGATTTTATCATTTCGTTTTCTATTGTGGATCTTGAATTTTTTTTAATGGATGTATGTGATTCTAGAGAGATAAATAAGTGGGACGGAGGTGTTATGTCAGATTACCACTAGCATTTACGTCATTTTGTAAAAAAGTTAACAACAAGGCTAATGTGTTAGATATTGGACGAAATTCGTTAAAATTGAAAATATGGATAAAGGTGTTATGTCACATCACCACCAATCGTCACTTTCCTTTTTTTATTCTGCGATGCTCGAAACTCGCTCGACGATCACTGAAAAATGCTCGGATCGAAAGACGCTCGATCGGTGTTGCCTCGGTTGACAAAATGCTCGGTTCGGTTCGAGCCTAGGTCTGTTCGGTTCGGTTCGGCTCGTGAACAGCCCTAGTAAAGTCCCCACCTTATATGTCACTTCAAGTTTCATCCCCCAACTAATATGGGATGAATTACAATCCTATACTTAGAATTTTTCTCTTTATTTTTACAGCTTTCACAGGTTTGAATCCTCAACTTTAAGAATCGATGTCTCATTCATCTTATCTCCGTTTTGGACGCGGTTTGTTGCGTTGGAAAGTCTCACAACGAACTAAACAAACCCAAAAGTAACAGATACGTTAACCTCAGTTATATGTAGTTATATCTGTCCATAGTTGGTGAAAAATTCATTTTCACAACTTAGTGAGAAAAAACACATCTTTCACTATTTCTCTCAAAATATCCAACAATAGCGACGTAGTCTTTTTCTATTTGCGAATGAGTCATTTGAACCTGACAAAGAAGTTGGTGTTTTTTTGGTGGTGTAATAGGTACACATTAATTTCCTTAAGTACAGTAATATAACATAGTTTTTTGTTTGAAGCGTTTTGGTCATTACACATTTTTTTTATTTACATTCTCTCTACATACCGTTATACAATGTGACCAGAAGCGAAACTAGAAAATTTATTAAGGGGTGACATACACACAAACTTTTTTAGGGGTAACACACGTACATAAAAACCAAAAAAAATCCATAACTTTTCCTAAATTTCCACTTTGCATACGAGTTTAAAAGGTGGCATGTGTCACCCTTGGCACAAGGCTCGGTTCGCCCATGGATACGACAGTTTTGTATGTCAACCTTATTTTCGCGGCAATACACAGATAGCAAATCTAGTTACACTATACAAACAAACAATGACGCTTCATTATTGAACTTTTAATGACTAATGAAATGAATATAGAAATCCAAGAATATGCAAGCATGGAACTTTAGTCGCCGGCCACACAATACTAGCAATAGATATTGTCAACCACCACAACCACCTCCGCCACACCCACCACCATCGCCGCCACCATCCCCACCGCCATCACCGCCGATAGCAACAGCAATCTCGTATTCCCTACGTTTTACATCTTTCTTGCGTTTTTCTTCTTCCTTAACAATTTTGTCGAACTCGGTGTTACTGCTTTTGTTGGTAGTATGTGCACATTTACACACAATGCCAATGAAGCATAGAATACCTAACACTATAGCAAAAACAAGAATTAGAGTGATCATGGAATTATAGAGTAGAAGTATAAGATCGAAACCCTGATTAATTCATGACTATGGTCTCAAGAGATCATTCATTTATACTAGAAATTTATAGTAATTTAACAACAATATTGCTATTAAATCATCCTTTGAATAATATTTGGAAACTACAAGGAATCTGCATGCATGAAAGCGCTCTTTTGTTTGTTGCATTTGTTTGTTGACGCAATAGTGTGATAAGGTGACAGGAACAAAGAATATTCTGTACTTTATACCTTTTTTTTTATATTAAATTACTAACAACTTAATTAAGGTTGTCCTTTTTAAACATTTGTATGCATCTAAAACATTTTTTAGGTTCATTCCTCTAATTCTCCTTAATTATTCTTATCCGTACGCCCTTTTCCCAGTTATGTTTCTTGAACCATTTGCAAGATTAAAACCAAAAGCCAAGACCTAAAAGCCAAAAGTCACTAGTCTAGTGACAAAGTATAGACATATAAACCAAATAACAATAACAACAATGGAAGGAAACCGACAAAGAAGCTAGGTTAGAACTAGAGAACATATATAAGGTTATAGGAACCGGTCCTCATCAACTACAACTTTAAAAATTTGCTACATGACGTTCTTAATGGATATTGTAGAATTTTTGTAACTAGAGGTCAACCGCGCGTTACTGCGGTGATTTGAAATCAGTTTAGAAAGTGCAGTGGCGAAGGTTAGTTAGCCCCCCCCCCCCCCTCCGGTTTTTTTCGGCCGTAGTGCTAATTTTTGCGATTTTTGAATTTTTTTTATATTTATTGAGAAACCCCCCCCCCCCCCCAAACTTTTCGTCCAAGCTTCGCTAGTGAGAAAGTGATAGTAAAAAAGGGTGTACTAACTTATATGAGTTAACTGAGATTACTATATATTATACATGCCAAGAGTTTGTAAGCAAAAACATTTGATTAACACGTCAAATATTTTACAAACAAAATGTGATCCGGCCTTTTGTTCTGCGTGGATCATTATGAACGGCGTGTTGTCTTCGTGGCTTCGGGGGTGGTATCTGTACATGGTAATGGACAATAGGTTAGGAAAATGTGGAAAAATATGTTTCTTAATTAGGAAAAACACGAAAATGACCATTGTTGACCTTGAAAAAACATTTTTGACCATTTGAATTCCAATTCTCCAAATTGACACTCACCAATCCCACGAATGCGAAGCAGACAAATCACCAATTCCGTCTAAAAAACTATATGAATCCTACAATGGGAGGTCTACACGTGGACTGACAATAAGGCAACAACACGGGCCCACCTTCGAATCTTTGAACTTTCTGATCGCCAATAAGAACTTGACATATATTTTGATTTCTCTGATATTCAACCGGTATTGTGCTTCCGGTCCAATTTTAGACGGACTTCATCCGTAGCACTCGAGGCTGTCACGTTTCATTGGAAAGGGTCCACTTTAAATTTCAAAATAATTCAAAATATCATTATCATTTACTATTAAATAAATCTTTGGGTCTTCCCAAATGTTAGATGGGTTTCTTCTATGGCCTGTTAAGTTACAGTTCTCCAGTTTAATTTTTTTATATACTTTTTATAAAATATTGTTCTATATAATTGTTATCATATACTTTATATAAATTGTTGTTCTTTGGGCCTTATTGCTATATATAGTTTATATAAGGGTTATTGGCTTGAATTAATCCCAACTATCACTTATTGGCCGGGATCACTCCCAACTAAAGAAATCACCACCGCCACCCCCAACTATGAATCTAATTTCTGACAACACTCCCTCATGCACATTTTATGACACGCTATGCACATTTTATGACACGATTTTTTAACGAAGGGAGTGTTGTCAGAAATTAGGTTCATAGTTGGGGGTGACGGTGGTGATTTCTTTAGTTGGGAGTGATCCCGGCCAATAAGTGATAGTTGAGATTTATTCAAGCCAATAACCCTTTATATAATAGGTCAGAGTTATAAAAATTCTCATGGAACCCTAACACCGAACTCTTCCATTTGAGAACTGAAAATCTGGAAGTGATTGTTGTCTTATGAAGTAGTTGTTGCATAATTGTTGTTTTGTAAGTAGGTTTTCACCCGGATTTTCTAAGTGATGACTATATAAAAATATAAAAATTAATATATTTATAAAACTTTTCAATCTAGGAGACTCGGAAGAGTATAAGTCTACTCGTGACTCTGATAACTGTATAACTTTTTTTTAAATTTGTTTTAAAATAAAATAATTTATCAATTTAAAATAAAATAATTTATCATATAAAATAATAATTTCTCAATTTAAATTTTTTAAAACTTAGCTTTCACCCGGATCTTGTAAAGAATGACTATCCGGTGTAAATTTCATCCGGAATGCTTAAAAGTGGAAGTTTCACAAGTTTCAACGGGATAATTTTATTAATGTTAAAGCATAAATGGCTAGACTAATGAAACTATATGTTTACCCGTTGCGTGTTTCCAATGATCTGCATAAAGCATGTGTCCCATCTTGTAGATCAGAAAGCATCTGTCACATCTGGTGATAATAGTCCATTTACTTAATAATAATAATAATAATAATAATAATAATAAATATTTGGTCTTATCTCCATCTACCACACCCTCGAGTATCGATATTTAGTTAACATCTTCGGTATTCATCCTTATCCCTAACTTGAGTGCTTTCTACCATGTTATTCTCTCATTTTTTCTTCCAACATCGACGTATAAAAATGTGGGAGTCGCTGCCTCTGAGTGTGGAAAAGGTTAGCCATCATATTCACCATTGAATTTTGCTAGTAATTTTCCTTTCAGAGTTTGTAATATTTACTTGTGCAGGGGAAGATTGCACTCTGTCTCTCCTGGGAGCAGGTTTTAAGTTATTGTGGTAACCATCGAGACGAGGAGTCTTTTGCGGTCTATACAAATGTTTTAGTGAGAGCGGATTTTAAGTTATTGTATAATTTTATTATAAAATTATAAACCAGGGCCACATGCGAGGTTTGCAGCACTTAAAAGAATTATCTCAATTCTACTACATCATTATGCTTACTTTTGATGTTTTACTGTGACACATCTTAATATATTCAATTGAGTTTTAAAGTATTAAAAGTTTTAAATTAGAAGTGTCAACCGGATTATATATTCCAGTAGATAGGAGTATCAATCGGCTGTATATTCCACCGGATAGAACTGTCAACCAGGTGTATATTATACCGGATAGAAGTTTTTTCCGGTTGATTTGTATTTAATGAGTGTTGAGTAGGGAATCAAATTTTGTGCCAGTGATAGTTCAGCCGTATTGCACCACCTGGCACCTAAGGTTGAAAGTTCACCTGTTGCGTGTTTCCGACGATCTACACAAAGCATGCGTCCCATCTGGTGAAAATATTCCATTTACTTACTAATAATAATAATAATAACCTAATATGATGGTGGTGGTGGTGGCGGCGGCGGCGACAACGGCGGCGACGACGACGACAACGGCGACGACGACGACGACGACGATGATGATGATGATAACACTAACATTAATAATAATTATAATAATAAAATATTGATAATAATATTAAAGTATTAACAATAATAATATTAACAATAATAATATTAATAATAATGATGTCAATAATATTAATAATAATAATAATAATAATAATAATAATAACAACAACAACAAATATCCGGTCTATCTCCATCTACCACACCCCTCGAGTATCGATATATAGTTAACGTCTTCGGTATTCATCATTATCCCTAACTTGAGTGCTTTCTACCATGCATGTTATTCTCTCATTTTTTGTTCCAAAAAAAATAGGAGTCGCTGGCTTGTTCGTAGTCTTTATGAAATCATATATTTTTGGATTATATATGTAATTGTGTGTTTGTTGGAAGAGCAGTTGCTTTTGTTTAATTTCTACTTTTTTATCCTTGTGATCTTAAGTATTAAATTGAGTTTTAAAGTAGTAAAAGTGTCAACCGGCTGTATATTCCACCGGATGAAATTGTCAAGCGGATGTATATTCCACCGGATAGAAGTTTTTCCCGGTTCAGGGGAGATGATCAGCGGAGACTATTGACGCAGAGATGATAATCCATCATATATTATATTTTAAAACATAACCCTGATAGAACAAATTTATTTAATACGATCATAAAACTACAGATACATCAGCCTAATACTCTGGTCCAACGAGATTCTCGTCTTTCACCTCCAAGAAGGCTTGTGCCAAACACAGTTTCTTCTCTTCGGTCCACATTTTTCAGGGTGATGGTGTCTGTGACACTTCTCGATAACTATTTTATAGTTGGGATGTCTTTCAAAATATTTAGGCGGGAACCATATATTTATGCAACTCTTTGATTCAGATGGGTCCGGCTAAATTTAGTCGTAGGGTACTAAATATAGATATTTTATGTAGACGACTAAGTTTAGTGGTAACATATGACGTGTCCAAGTCAAATGACGTACCCATTCAACATCTATAAAATTTCCTTTTAAAATAGAATTATTTAACAAAAAAAATTAAGGGAAAGTATGGATCATCAATACAGCTCCCAACCCAATCGCAATTCCGATTTAAAAAAAATTAAAGGAAAGTATAAATCTTTGGGCCTTCCCAAATTGGATTTTAATAATCCGAGGTTTTACATATTGGCCGGTAATAATCCCACGTATCCAAATGTTTACCAATAATCCCAAGTTTTCAAGTATTTGCCAACATCAATCCCAAACTAACGGATGTTTAACCCCGTTAGTTTTTTGCTTATGTGGCGTCCACGTGGATTATATATATATTTTTAATTATTTTAAAGCCTTATTTTAAATGACATGGCATAAAAAAACAATCCTTAATAAATAAAAAAAGGCAGCAATTTTTATTCTCCCTCCCAAACAGACATCAACCTCTAACCCTAAAACCCATCTTCATCGCCATTCTTCATCATCGATCATCGCCAATCTAGATTCTTCATCGTCATCATCTATCCCCCATTCTTCATCATCGATCCCCCATTCACAAACAATGAGTTCAGCCTCTTCATCAAGCTTCAAGAACCATATCTTCAAGGTCGATTGTGATGGGAATTTATACTGCAATCATGGTCTTATGTTAGTTCGTAGAGTCATGAGAAAGAAGAGTAAACGATTTGGCCAAGAATTCTATGGATGCCCTCTTTGGCCGGTAAGTTTCAGATTTACACACACAAGTTCAAGTAACACCATTTATGTGAACAATTTCTCCTGTGTCTTTTTTCCAGAAAAATGATTGCGAGTTCTTTATGTGGAAGGAAGATGTTCATAACATGTTCAAAGAATTTCTTGACCCTAATTACAGTGGAAGAGCAATTCAAGGTAGGAAGCTAGAGGAATTGGAAGACGAGAACACAATGTTGAAGGAAAATCTTACTTTGACTAAGTACAAGATGAAGATGCAATTTTATGTCTTTCTAGTTCTTCTAGTTGTTGCAGTAGGATGGATGACTAAATGATCAATTTTTAAGACTAGATGTTGATGTAGTGGTGACTTTTTGCGGTTTTAATATGTGATGTAATGATGAATATTGACTCATCTTTGTAATGGCCCTCTTTGTAATGGTTCAATTCGGCTCATCTTTGTAATGAAAAAAAGACAAGTCCTGATCTGTTTCATTTCTTTTGGTTCATCTTTGTAATGGTCATGTTTGTAATGGTTCATTAATAGTTTCTATAAGGCTGCCTTTGTACATGGGAGCTCACATTTTAGATCCAACAATAATTTCTTGGGAGTAAATACCTTCTTGGTTAATTTGAATCTAAAATCTCCGGTTGAATGTGTTTCCAGTTGGAAGTCCACCCGGGAGTTTTAAAAGTAAAAGTTTTTCGCGGATCATCACCTGGATGATTTTATTTATGGAGTGTCAACCGGCTGACTAGGGAATGATCCGGCTGACTAGTGCAAAACCTGGCACAATCTGGTTGGAAGTTCACCCGGTAGGCTAGAGAATGATTTTATCTTAATTTATTAAACCAGCGGATCCTAAAACACATCTTAATATATTTAATTGATATTTGAATATATATTAAACTAAAAAAATAAGCAAGGATATTAATATAACACCACATCATATTTTATTTTTCAAAAAAATAACCCAGATAAACAGGAACTTCCCCAAAACAAATTTATTTAAAACAGTCATAAAAACACAGTTGAAGCATCCTATCCTAATACTCTGGTCCGTCGAGATTATCGTCTTTCATCAGTGGCCACACGTTGCGTAGTTTGAATTCTTGGTGAAACTCCCATAAGAATTCCACTTCGACCCTCTCTAATAGCATGTCTTCATCCTTGTCCACCGTCATATTGTAGATACCCCTGAACATGGTTATCTTGAACCGGATAACCGCCCATTTGGCAATTATCACATCTTTAGTGCGGTGGTGTACATCATTACCATGCAACAGGTGGAATTGTTTGACGACTCTCTCCCAGTAATTCATCATCCTCTCCGTCATTCATGGCGTTCTTCACCTCCAAGAACACCTGTGCCAACACATTTTCTCCCTTTGGGTCCACATTTTTTAGTGCGATGGTGTTTGTGGTACTTGTCGATAATTATAGGGGTTTTATAGTTGGTATATCATTCTTATTCTTATTGGCAGGAAAATATTGTTGATACATAGTCCTGATCATCATGTGAAGTATCGAATACAAGATGGATCACACAAGGATGCTGAGGTCCGAACTCAGGCTGAACCTGGAGTTCGGACATGGCCGAACGTGTGGCCGAACCTCAGGTTCGGCCAGTCGTATTTCAGCTTGTATAAATAGTTCGTCTTGTATAGAACAATCGAGGCTTCCGTGTCATATTCTCTAAGTGTACTTTGTGGTTTCCTCTGTGGTTAATACAAGTCATTTGTATTTACTCTTTGTGGTTTTACACGTTTACATTGATTTCATCACGACTAAGTAGAAGATCCGCACGCTCACGCACTTTCAAGTGGTATCAGAGCATTAGGTTTGCTCTACTAGTCGGAAATCAGTGTTTTTCAGAGTTTTGAGTTCAAATTCACGTTTTTGTGAAAATGTCAATCATTTTTTAGTTCGTTTGATCGTCTCGAGTGTGTTTTTCGTCAAAAATCTGTTTCTAGATCGTTTTTATCAAGTTTGCTTGAATTCCTGTCGAAAATTCCAGTAAAAAACGTTGAAAATCGAGAAAATGAGGTCGAGAGAAATCTGTCTCGTTTGAGGTTCGGACAAGCTCGGCATAACCGCTCCGAACTCGGGGTTCGGACGGAGCTCGGTCATTCTTTAGGTTCGGTGAAAGATCGTTCTAGGCTCGGACAGAGTTCGGTGGTCATTCGGAGCAAGTTCGGACTTACTTCTGTTTTGTTCGACCGAAGGTCAGGTTCGGAGGACGTTCGGTGTAGCTAAAGTTCGGACGACGTTCGGAGATAGTTTGGAGGAGGTTCGGACGAGGTTCGGAGTGAATAGTAACCAGTTTTTCGAAAATGTCTGATTTTCAAGCGTTCGCGGCTATTCAAAATTCGGTTCAGGCAACGATGCAAACAATCATTAACTATGATAATGAAATCGGAACAAGTCAGAAAGTTCCCAAATTACTTAAATTGGAAGAATATCATAGTTGGGTGACACGCTTTGAAGCATTTGTTTCCGTAAATGATATCGATATGTGGTTATCATATTGTGAACCATATACATATCCTATTGGTGAAAACGGGGAACCAATTCTTCAAAGGAAGCTTTCCGGTGAACAAAAGAAAGCATATCAAGCAGAGAAAAAGGCTTATGGCACTTTAACAATGGCATTGCCTACTGATTTATTACATCATTTTCAAGCAACTATACCTCAAAGAGTTTGTGGGATGCTCTAGAAAAGAGATGTGAAGGAAATGACCAGTACAAGAAAATTCGACAAAAAGTGTTGAAGAAGGAATTTGATAGCTTCAAGCATTATCAAAATGAATCGATTCCAAATCTAATTGCAAAATTTGCACATTTAATGAGTGAAATGAAGTTGGTGAATCTTACAAAAGATGAAGTAGATAAGAAAGAAAAGATCATGGAAGCTCTCCCAGAGAAGTGGGAAAATTATGTGATGATGATTACTAATGATAAGGATTATCCAAGGTTGTCTTTTAATGATCTGATTCAACGAATCCAAGCTAGGGATATGGAGTTAAAAGTGAACAAGTCACTTCCTGAGCAAATTCAGAATCCTGCGGTGTATTATGGCAACAATGATATAACTTTGAATGCCGGGAAATCTCATATTCTTAGTTATGCTCCTCCTACAGCATTTCTGGCAGGTAAATCTGAAATTCCAAGTTATTCTTCTGCTGGTTGTAATGTGTCAATTCCAAGTTCTTCGACTCATAGTGCATTGTCTGTTCAAACTGTCGATGATTATAATGCATTGATGTCTGCATTAGTATCTTCATACTTTGGTGTTATCACTGGTTCTGTGAGTAATGCTGAGTTAGCAAATGAAGATTATGATTAGACTGATTTTGATCATTTGGAGGAAATGGATCTTAATTGGCAATATGCTATGTTGGTTCGTCGAACAAAGAAGTTTTTCAATAGAACTGGTAAGAAGAGACTTAATCAGGAAGGAAAGATTGGATTGGACAAATCTAAGGTGAAATGTTATAAGTGTTCAGTTTATGGTCACTTTGCTCGAGAATGTCCAAGTTCTACAGAAAGTAAATTGAAGACTGGTCAGCATGCACATCTAGTTTTTCATCCATCAAATGAAGCTGAAAAGGTTGATCAGAAATCTGCTACTCTTGCTCATGATTGGACTAATACATTTATGCATCCAGATGGATTTGCCTGGAATGCAGATTCAGAAGTTAAAAAGAATCATACTCCAATCTCAATTGCTTTAACTGTTCAACATGCTGATGATGAAAGATTGTTAACAGAGTCTGATACTTCTTCAAGTATATCTTTGGTACAAGAAGAATTACCTAACGTTTCTACAAGCTCAAAGGTAGAAGAGCTTGAATGTCTTAAGTGTAAAAGATTGTGTCAGCAGGTTGAAGGTTTTAAACCAAGTTGTCAATTATCAACTGAAGAAGTTGTGGTGTTAAAGAAAGAATTGGAGGATTTTTAAAAGAAATATTATGAGTTGGTTCATATTCATGAAGATGTTTTAAAGGAAAAAGCTCAATTGGCTGAAGATTGTGAAAAAGCCAAAGCTGAAGCATTAGATGCCGCTCAAGATTTTGAGAATTTGTTTGAGAAGAGTTATCCTGTTCAGCAAAAAAATGAAGAGGCTACTGCTCTTATTGCTAAAACTGCTGTTACTGTTGAGAAGCTTCAAAATAAGATCTCTATGCTTCAAGATGAGAATGTTCTTTATAGAGATAAGAATGAAGTGTTAACAAAAGATGTTGAGATCTACAAACAAAAGAGAGAAAATGTGCTTGAAGAATTATATGCTGAATGTGAGATCAGAAAGTTACAAACTTATGACTATGATGATCTCAATGCAAAATTCATCAAGTCACAACAAGAAGTTTTTGATGGTCAACAGAAGATTAATGATTTAAAATTGGAGATTTTGGAGTTAAAAAGGCAAGTTAAGAATTTCAATTTATCTCTGACATTGCTAAATTTCTTATACAAGCAGGATCAGAGTTCAGAAAGTTCTAAGCAGGATGGTGTTCACTTGGTACCTCAACCAGTGGATTTAATTGAAGTTACTGCTGCTCAGATTGATCCAAAAGATGACTTGCATGATTATTCCAAGTTTGCCACTCTATCCAAGAAGAACAAGTCCAAGTCTAAAAGAAAGGAGAAGCCATTGGGTGACGCTCCAAAATTTGTTTCAAAGTCTGTTTTGTTAGAAAATGAAAAGGTTTTTGATAAAGTTGCTTCAAGTTCTTCATCTGCAACCGAAGAAGAAAAATTTTTGATTGAAAAGAACAAGCTGAAGGATATCAAGGCTAAATTCACTAGTGACGCTAAGTCAAGAGAAGCTTCAGGTTCTTCTTCAAGTTCGTCAAAGGTTTCAGGTTTCAAGCACAAAGGCTTGGGTTATGTTATGAAGGAGGTTCCGGTTGTTGCAAAGAAACCAGTGAAAGCTGACAAGGCTGTTAATGCTAAAGTTACAAAGAAATCACCATCTCCGAAGGAATTTACTTATTATTCTGGAAGATCATCATCTTCAAGGAGTCCATCTCCTAGGTATGATTCTTCTGATGGTTTCTTTGATAACTTTGATTCTGAACATTCATCTGGTCTTTCAAAATCAAACCAATTTTCAAACAATCTTAGAGAACGACTTTGTTATGTATGTCGTCAACCAGGACATCTAGCTGCTGATTGTCCGACGACTGCATATATTCACAAAACTGCAAAATATGTGGATAACCAAGGTCAAATTTTTGATGAACCATGGTCCCCAAAGTTTAAGTCAACTCGTAAATCGTCTTGGTCTAAATCAAGTTCGTCGGTTGAATCTGATTCCGGTTCTGATCAAAAATTAAAACTTTTACAAATCTGGAAACCAAAAGTTGTTTCCAAGGCCAACAAGGACTTTGTGGAAGACACCGGGAGACCCGACGCTATTGAATCGGGTCGATCCCAAAGCGACTAATGTTTTATTTGGTGTCAAGCAGGTGTTTCGGGAAGACCTTTGTGAAATATATGTTTTTAATTATATTGCATTTCAAAATCACTTTTGTTTTCAAAATGCTAATCTCCTAGTATTCGTATTGATTGGTCAATTTTTCTTGTTTTTTACTCCGTCTTATTCTGAGGTGGAGTTTGTTTTTGCAAAAATACAAAAATAGTGTCTTGTGTTTTCAAATCGTAAAAATGAAAATCTATAAATAGAGTTGTCATTTTTAGGGGGAGTAATTTGGAAAAGACAAAAACAATGAAAAATGCAAAAAGCCAAAAACAATGAAAAATGAGAAATCGTATCCGACATGATAGGGAAATGATGGTACATTGGCTGACATTGTCTGACTCATGGATAAAGTAGATGAACAAGCCATAAGACCATTTGATCAATGTGCAAGGTAGGCTCGGCAAATCAGAAAGTATACAAATGTGATATACACTAAATCTGATGCTTGACCTAGTGGACAATATCTTGATGCATGTCTCATGATATATCAAGAAAAAATATGTGAAGAATAAAATGAGAAGTCACTGTGTATACATGTGTTCATTTTGCAAAAATTTAAACTTGTTTGATTTTCTTTATTTTGTCAAACGATCGGACTTTCTCTGCGTATCGAAAGATCGACCTGATCGTTGTTCGTTTGACGTTCTGCTTTATTTTCTTTGGTGTTTTGTATAACTCATCGGACTTTCTCTGCGTGTACGGAAGTACCGACCTGATTGTTGTTGAGTTATACAATTTCAACTTGTTTTATTTTCTTATTTTGTTAAATCCGAGGCCTTATCTGCGTATCGAAAGATCGACCTTAAGGTAGACGATTTAATGTTCTTATTTCTTTTTGCATGGAACACAGTTGACTATATCATGGTTACAATCATTATGTGATTAAAATCACAAATGAAATCACAATAGTGTGATAAGCAAAAGCATATCTGAGTATGTTTGATAGTGTCGGGTACACTGGTCAATGCAAACTTAATCAATACCTTAACATATCCAAATGTTATGAGTATGATTTTGCCAGAGTTTAAAGTTGGACAAATTATATCTACAATCGGCATGGCATATGTGCTTTAATAATTGAAATTGAAATGTAGTTCAGCATGTTATGACCAATATGATCCCAAGTTGTGATCTTTCTCACAAAAGACAAAAATAGTGTCTGATTTTGTAATGCCTTTTACATTTCTTATCAGAAAATATCAAAAAGATTTTGAGTGTGTTTTGATATAAGATTTCTAAAAGCCAAAAAGATTTTGTTTCTTATTTGTTTTCGATTGATCAACACGGAATAAAACCACCCAGCCTAGCTGCTGTGCTCCGCCGCTGAGCTGCTGTCCTCTCTGCTAGAGCAGCTCCTGCTGCCGCTGTTGTTCCTGTCGTGAATAACACCACCGCCACCACTCCCTCCTCTCTCTGCCGGACGAGCAACAACCACCGCCACTCACTTCATCCCTTTTCCTTTTCTTTTTCTTTTCGATGGACGTCAAGCAAACCAAACACCCCTGTGTTTTTCTTTTTTACGGCAACACACCACCACCATCCGTCGTGAACCTGTCGGCTTACTGCTGCTGTGCGACTGCTGCTAACCGCCGGTTACAGCTGCTGTCGCCGATCACAGTTGTTGTTGCTACCACTATTGTGGGCAGCCGTGAACCACCCGCAAACCACCACATTTTCTTCTTCTTTCTCTCGGTGAGCAACCCAGCACCACCATCAACCACCGCCATCACCCACAGCCCTCACCACTACCGCTAACCACTGCTACACCACCACCGAACACAGCCCCATCTCCCTCTCTTTTCTCCTCTCGGCAGCACATCGCCACCACCCTCTCCTTCTCTTTTCCGGTCGCACAAACAACCACCACCACCGCTAACTGTTGTTGCTGTGGAGTGTCGTGCTGCTATTGTGCTCTCCTCCTGCCGCCACACTGCTGCCGCCGGAGCCGCCAGAGATGTTGCTGCAGAACCGCTGTTGTCCGCCACCCGCACCGCCACCTTCCTCCGTTCCTCTCGGTCTCCCTTTACCCTCGTTGTGAGTCCGATAACCATTATCGTTTACGTTTTGAATATGTTTTAAACGTCCCAAACGATTCCCCGAGTCTTGACAATCGAAACGTTAAAAAAAACCCGAGCTTTCTAACAACCAAAACATCTAACTATGTTTTTCTAATCTTTTTATTTAAAACATAAGATTTCAAGGTTTGAAAATGGGTTAAGTGATGCTTTGAATCTATGAAAATCTATAGTTAAATCAATAGTTAAATGGATTTCGATTGATAATTTGATGATGTTTAATACATGTTGCATGGTTCATTTGAGTTATTATCATATACAAAAATGTTATAAAATGGTTAAGTATGGTTATTAACATGTATTAGTATGTTATAACCTACTAGAATTATTAATTGTAATTTTTAGTGGTTAATCATCTTATTTATAAGCTGATATATTACTAATGACAATTATCATAGACTAAATATGATGTTTAGTGATACTTATGGACTTAGTTGGACATTAGGAGTGTTATCTTAAACTTTAGACATAAAATGATAACCTAAAAACCCTTAAATGAATTTTTATGGAAAATATCAAAGTTAGTAATTTTATATAAATTACTTGGATAAATATAGCCATAAAATGTCACCTTGGAATTTATTATATAAAATGGTCACATTTTATAAAAATATAAGATCTAAATGCACAAGACTTAAATGGCTCGTTTAGATTTTATAAAAACGAAATGGATAAAAATATATTTTATATCAAAAATGATAAAAAAAAACATGTTTATGTCACTTGACATAAAAAGTATAAATCTTGGATTTTATACAAAAGTGAAAATACTTGATTTTCTATAAAAGTCTTTAAAAATTAAAACCCTAGCTTTATTTAATAAATAAAGTTATTTAAAAATGATTTTATAAAAAATAAAATCAAAAGACTTATAGAAATTATGAAAAACATATTTTAAACATTTTGGATTTTTTTAAATAAATCAAAATAATCAAAATGTTGTAACCGGATCAAATGTTTATTTTTAAACGTTTGAAATCGAAACGAAATCTTTAGACGATTTAAAACATTTTTTTTCGTCGTAACAAAACGTAAATAATTATTTTCGACAAATAATTATTCGTATGAGTTTTAGAAACCCTAAATTGATTTAAACTCATCATGATTGTTAATATTAATTATTCTAATAATAATTATATTTATATTAACATGGAAACCCTAATTTTCCCTAACATGAGTTTAATATTAAAATAACCATTAATATTTAACCTACTTGTGTTCATTCATTAAATCGTTAACTTGTTATAATTTGATAAATTATTCCGACAAGTTAGAATAATTATTTCATAATAATTATGAGCCTTAGTTATATATTTATAACATAACGCGATTAAATATTCAATCGATCGAGCGAACCTAAAAATAATAATAAATATTATTATTTAACACAATGATCAAGACTTGATTGAACTAGCCTTCATGATACATGATCACATGCTCATTGCTTGTATTCAATTTACATAAATGCCTTCATACGTAAACATTAGCATTTACTGATTTTAAACTGATTAACTAATGGGTTTTCAAACGCTACAAACGGGATTATACGTCAAGACTTGACCGGTATCATTTGGATAACGTTCGTTACTCAAATGATTATGTGGACCCTTATGCATATTGTCTTATGTTTTATTAGGACTTTACTTGCTAGTTGTCACTCGGTAATCCATCATCATCACTGAATCATGTGAGTTTCACGGCCCCTTTTCTTTACAACTGTTTTACACTTATGGGGGAGAAATCATGAACTGATAAAATGTTTTTTACTTAATGTTATGGTTTACCTGTTAGCCGTATGACTACATGTTCCATTCCGTATCCCAAACAACTGGTACTTTATCGTTATAAACGTTAGTACAACTGAATCCCACTATTAATTGAATTCGATTAGTTCTGCTCGAAACGATAACTAGTGAATAGATCTATTTGGGTTGACAACCCTGCCCAGATTGGTAGCTCCAATCCTGACTTCGTACATTGTCAAGGGGTACACGTCAGTTATTCTCGCATGTTCGGTATTCTTGGGATAGAATGCCATGAGTGGGTAATCCATTAGTATTCGAATTTGAGGTTCATGGGAGATCTTACAACCACGACAGTAAACCAACGTAACATTTAAGTATACCGTAAACTGTTATTCCAACATACTGTAAACTGTTTTCACAAACTTACCATAGAATCATAAACCTGTGAACCTCACCAACTTTATGTTGACCTTTTAAACTCATGATTTCTCAGGTATCTTAGTTTATCATGGAAGACGTGCAAATGGGGCTTCACTATAACTTTCGACCTGCTTCACCGGATTCGTAGTCCCGACCTATCTTAAATAAAGTGCTTTATGATTTCAATATCAAACTAAGACTTTTATTCAAATGTAAGACAATATCATTTCACCATGACTTTCCGCTGCAACATGAATGGTATTATGTTTTAAATGACGTTTGAATTTAGTAGAAGTTGTTCTGTATATCTGCGACTATGATTCCGTCTCGCTCACACCCAATCATTTGTCCGGGGTGTGACATGTACGGACGGAGGTAAGGAAAGCATTGGCACCCGAAAGCCGGAGAAATGTGTAGTCCGGGTCATGTTTGTAAAGGTATTGGAATGGAGATTTATTTTCGATGGAAAGAGATGGCATACGATTGATTAAATAGACCGCCGTTTCAAAGGCAAAATGCCAAAATTTTTGTGGTGCGGAGGAGTGGGCAAGAAGAGATAGTCCAGTTTCAACGACATGTTGCTGTCGTCTCTCAACCGTGCCATTTTGTTCACTTGTGTGAGGACACGATCGACGGTGAAGGATGCCATGTTGAGCAAAGAAAGCGGTGATGGACCGAAATTCCCCTCCCCAATCCGATTGAACTTGTTTTAATTTTCTTTGAAATTGGCGTTCGACCATTGTGACAAATTGTTGAAAAATGGGTGAAACATCGATTTTTGTTTAAGCGGAAGAAACCACATGTATTTGGTGTGGTGATCAACACAAAGTAGAAAGTATTTATAACCATCAAATGAGACGGTGGGTGCGGGACCCCAAACATCACAGAAAATTAGGTCTAATATGTGTTCACTATGAGTAGAATTATTATGCAAGAAAAGTTTAGATGACTTGCCCATTTGACAAGCAACACAAATAGAATCACAATTTTTGGAAGAAATAGAAACTAAAAATTTAGAAATCATAGTTTGAAACGTTTGTGGATTAGGATGTCCTAATCGTTGATGCCAAATGTTAGCGGGAGCACGGATAGCGGAGAAGACTTGCTTGGTGACGGATTGAAGTTGAGGAAGATCAAGAGAGTAGAGCCCATCTTTACTTGGACCCGTAAGGAGGGTAGTGCGGGTAGAAATATCCTTCATACAAAAGAAATATGTGTGAAATTCAAAGAGTGAAAGAACACATCATTATCAACACAAAACTTTTGAACGGAAAGAAGATTTTGGCATATGTTAGGAACATGTAGAATATTAGAAAGATTGAAAGTTTTAAGTGGAGAACGAATATAAGTGGAGCCAATGTTTAGAATAGGTAAGCCCGTACCATTACCAACATGGAGGTCATCGTCGCCATGATATGGTTCGGATGAGCCAATACTTGCCAAGTCCGGGGTGACATGATGATTTGCGCCCGTATCTGGAAACCAATTTATTGATGTAGTCGACCTAGAATCAGCAAAGTTTACGGTGGGTTGACGGCGGATGGTGGAGGGATCACGATTTGGGCAGTCGGTGGGGACATGCCGTATGCCGCAAAGGATACAAGTTCCATGCACCGTATTCGTAGTGGTAGCCCATCCAAAGTTTCCCCTGCCCCTGCCCGACGTGCGCTGTGTGTCCCGTTTCCTACGGCCTTGGTAAGTTTGGTTGGAGGTATTGTTGTGGGTTGGGTTATTGCGGTTGTTACGGGCCGCGTAATGGGCCTGGGCCGTACCAACAGGGGTGAAGCCTTGTTGGGTGGCTAGCTGCTGTAAGGTTTGAAGGGGGCTCGATTGTCGGGTGGGTAGAAGGCCCGACATCGAGGAAGGAATGGAGGAGGTAGCGGTGTAGGCTTGGGTGGTGGTGTGTTGTTTATTCACCATGTAATCATGATCCGCGAGGAGCACAGGAAGTTCATCAAGTGTTATGGGGATGGTGCGGCCAAGAAGGTTGGATTTGAGGCCGTTGTATTCTTCACGGAGACCGGATATAATTAGCATTACAACATCTTCATCGGCTAGAGGCTTTCCAATGTTGAGGAGATCAGTAGCATACTCGTTGGCCCTGGCTAAGTATGCGGTCGGTGTTTCATCACCTTTCATTTCAAGTCGGAGAAGTTTGGTTTTCAAGGTGTATTCTCGTGATTGGGTGTGAGGGGCGAATGCACGTTCGAGATTGTTCCAGATATCACGAGAGGTGTAGCCTTTTACATGATGGAAGGCTTCTTCGGGGATGGTGGAAATAAGAAGCATACGAATGTGGGCATCATTCGTGACCCAAACCGGGTGATCTGGGTTCAGTTTCGTGGAGGCTGGGACGGCTGTTTCGCCAGTTCCGGTGGCGGGGGTGGAGATGGTGGCAGCGGGGCAAGGTATGGATCCATCGATATAGCCGAAAAGATCATTGGTGATGAGGAATGGTTCTATCATGGTTTTCCAAAAACCATAGTTGTTAGATTTTAGGGTGAAGGCAAATTTATGAGAGTTATGAGATGTCTTTTCTTGGGTGGTGAAGGCCGTAATCGGAGCCATGGGAAGGGCAGATCGGAAGTCGAGGCTGAAGAGGCTGATCGGAGAAGAAGAAAGACGAGGCGAAAGAGGCTAGGGCCGGCGATCAAAGAGAGAGTTGGGGAAGGGAGAAAAAAATTCCTAACTTGGCTCTGGATACCATAATGATAGTAACGTAAATTGAATTTGATTGATTCTTCCTTTGATTACAATATTGACTACCCTATATATAGATAAAGTATTTACAATGAGCACCCTTGTACATATCTAAATGACATAGTCTAATATGTTGATAACAAAGATTTATCAGCTTCTATGATGTCTCAACTGAATATCTTAACATGCCAGGTCTCATTTGAAGGTGAAATTGTTACAACATGAAGAAATTCAATAGACTCTTGAAACCATAAGGTACTTCAAAAAAAAATATTTGTTGTAGGGTGGCCGTTTTAGATGTAGCAAACTAAAAAGGAGGATTGCCTGTAATACTTACTGTTACCAAATTGCACCATATACGCAAGTGCGTCACTAAACTATAGACTTCTAGGCCTTCAAGAAGAAACCTCAAATAATCTTCATGATGTCCAAGAAAACATTGCCTTCATCTTCAATTGATTGAGAATGAATATATCCTTGCATTTAAAGATGCTCTTCAAGACTTCAAGGATAACTAGCACTTGAAAAAGAGCCTATATATAGAATCATTACAACATATAACATTAGAACAAATTTTTAACATGATATTTAATTTAAAAGACACAATACCTATATTAGAAAATTCCCCCACATAATATATTGATAATAAGAGGTTCTATGAGAAAGGAAAAAACAAAATTTAATAACATGAGGTATATATAAGTAACAACTCAAAGATAAAAGCATAAATGTGATCGTACAGCCACATTCATACTAAGTGAGAACTGAATAAATTTATATATATTTGCGTACACATATCTTCCCCGACTAACTTGTTATGTGGTGATTGTTGGAAACTCAGTAACGATTAGAACAATCGTTAATAACGATTCAACCAATTGTTTAATTACAATACAGAAACAATAATGAACAAATGCAAGGAGATAGAGTAGTAAACGAAAACACCACAGAAATATGATCAAGAACAGCAGCAATCTATGTTCCTGCAAAAACAGAAAAACACAGACAAAGAAAACGAGAGGAACCGGGCTTGTGTTTGACACAATTCCCTTAAACAGATTCGACGTCTGTTCCCAGGGTACACCGGTTCAAAACTGTGTGTATAGCCGGACGAGAATACTTGCCTGAAACGAGACCGGAATGAAGATGTAGACGGAGATCAGCAGCAGCAGCACGACGTTGGAGTGCAATTTTCTGTGTGTTCTTTTGCTCTAAACCTGTGTATTTATACATGTAAACTGGGCATACGAAGTGAACATCATTAACCAGTAATGAATGATCGATTTATGTCCATTAATCCGTAATGAATGATCAGGTTTGGAAAGCCAAAAGTCATTTCTAGAATCATCTCAAAAAATGGTTCGAAAATTAGCAAAAACGTGTCGTCCGTGTCCGCATGTCGCGCGGGCACGAGTTCAGAATTTCGGCTTGACAACCCATTTTTCGCACCCCCCCCCCCCTGCGCGAGGGTATGAGCTAGAGTAAAACATGACATAAGTGATATCTAGAGCTTTGAGGTTTATCCTTATAAACCAATTCACCTTTTGTTCCCACACCAATGTGGGATAGCCCACATCACATTTTCCAAACTTGAACAAAAATTCTTTTGAGATAAACATCTCATTCACACACATTTTCCAACAGTGATCACTAACCTTGATGTCATGGTAACTTTATTGATGTGTAAAATCTTTTTGGACCTATATTTTCGCATATTATATTAAGTAAATATTAAATAGTAATGGCTCAAGTGTTAGAATCTCGTATACAAGCAAATGATTACAACGAACTGATCAAATGATAGAAAACAAAAAAAACTGGAAGAGAACCCAACCCTTATATAAGATAAATACAACCTGAAACAAGGAACTTGTGCAGTCGATTGAAAGCTTCAAATAGAGTCGAATGCTTAAAGATTTAGCAGATGTATCATCCAAGGGACTAAGGAGTTCACTATCACCGATTTGCTGCAAGAGCAACGATGGAGCAGCGGAATAGATGAACGGATCAGCAGGTAGCTTTGGAGCTTCTGTTTTGTATATGTTTTTTGTGTGTTTAGGACAGCAGCAACAACTAGATTATATAGCAGAGGAGATGAGAGGGCAGCAAACCCTAGAAGAGCAGCAACAGCAATGTCTTTAAGGCCCACAAGATGAGGAGGCTCAGCCCAGATCCAGCCCAGTAGGGATTTATGAAAAACAAAACAAACAAAACGGGAGTAATGAGCAAAATAAAAAAAGGAAATGAATTGATATTTTTAACACCCCGACCCAATTCAATTCCCAAACAAATTTATAAGACCCAATTTTTTACAAAGATAATTATGCTGAGAAACTCCAAGCCCTTTGGTGAAAATATCAGCGGGTTGTTCAAGGGTATCAACTTTGATGAGTTTAAAAATTACAGCCATAACTTTATCACGCAGAAAGAAGAGATCAATTTCAATGTGTTTAATACGCTCATGAAACACAGGGTTGGCTGACATAGAAATGGATGCATTATTATCACAGCCTAATTTAATGGGAAGAGAATACCTGACCTGAAAATCATCAAGGAGTTTAAGGAGCCAAATCACTTCACGACTAGACATGTTCATTGCATAGTACTCGGCTTCAGCTGATGAATGAGCGACTGTGTTTTGTTTTTTGCTTTTCCAAGAGATTAGGGAACCACCTAAAATAACCAGTAACACACTGACGAGTGGACAAACATTTCCCCCAGTCGGAGTCAGAAAATGCTTCAAGTTCCATATTCAATCCTTGTTTGAAAAAAAACACCCATCCCTGGGGAAGATTTTAAGTACCGAAGTAGACGAAGAGCAATTTGAAGATGTGAGTTTAAAGGGTTGTGCATAAACTGACTTAGACACTGAACAATGTAGGATATATCAGGACGTGTTAAAGTTAAATAAATCAATTTTCCAATTAAGGCCTGATATTGGGTGGTATTTTTAAGTTCAAAGTCAGTTTTAGAAGGATTAATTTTTATCAAAAATAAGAATGTTTTGCTCCAATGGATTTCCCACAGGTTTGCAAGCCAACAACCCAAACTCATGTAATAATTCCAAGCAATATTTCCTCTGCGACAGACAAATTCCAGAAGTGGTTTCAAGGACTTCAATCCCTAAAAAATATTTCAGTTTGCCCAAGTCTTTGATTAAAAAAAATTCTTTAATTCAGATTTAATATTGCTAATTTCAACTTCACTATTTTCCAGTGATAACTATGTCATCAACATAGACAAAGAGGAACACAGTAATTTTTCCAACAATTTTAGTAAACAATGAAAAATCATTTTTGCTTTGCACAAAGCCAATACTGATAAGAGTAGCAGTTAGTTTCTCATTCCAGTTCCTAGGGGCCTGTTTTAGGCCATATAAAGATTTAACAAGCTTGCACACCTTTTTGTTATCCACGTTGGAATTATATCCTTCAGGCATACACATATAGACTTCTTCATCGAGCTCACCATATAAGAAGGCATTATCATTGTCTAATTGAAAAAGATTCCAATTATTGTGGACAGCAATGGTAATGAGCATCCTAATAGTAGCAATTTTAACAACGGGGGAAAAAGTCACATCAAAATCAAGACCTTCACGTTGGCTAAAACCTTTGGCAACTAACCTAGCTTTGTAACGCTCAATTTCCCGGTTAGATTTATATTTGATTTTGTAAATCCATTTACAGCCTATTGGTTCTCTATCTTTAGGAAGGTCGGTGACAATCCAAGTCTGATTTCGATTCAGGGCTTCCATTTCATTATTCATAGCTATGACCCAAATGATATCTTTACATGCTTCATTGTAAGATTTTGGTTCTGTGCTCTTATCAAGATGAGAAAGGAAGCACATATTATCATAAGACAGATTGGCACAATTAACAAATTTTTCAATACCATACTTAACCTTTCCTTCAACTATATAAACATTAAATTTAGTGGGCATTCCTCTTGTTCTAATGGATTTTTTACGACCGTTTGAAGGTCTAGTACTAGAGCCCTCAGAAATATTAGTTTTAACCGAATTATCTTCATTTGATGTTGTGGTATCAAATGCCTCATGGTTCACCTGCTCAACCTCTTCAGTGTATTGTGTAGTATCTAAAGTAGTATCTGTGCTGATAGAGGGAGCAAGTGTTTCATTTGGCAAGTTGATGTTGTCATCGTCCTTAGTTACCTTCCCCTCATCATTGGGCATATAGTTATTTATCTCAAATTCTTTGGCCTCAAAACAAAAATCAAAAAAGTTTATATGGTTAACGATTTCTTTGTCAAGAGTGTCTAAACTTTTTTCTTTTAAAGGAAAACAGTTTTCATAAAACTTTACATCTCTTGAGAAAAAAAAACAGATTTGTCATCAAGTGAAAGTAATTTGTACCCTTTCTTATCGAAAGAGTATCCAATAAGAACACATCTTGAGGCCCTACTATCAAACTTTGTTTTTGGATTTAAATTTGTAGAAAAACAAAGGCAACCAAAGGATCTGAGATGACGGAGAGAAGGTTTATCTTTAAAAAGCATTTCAAACGGTGACTTTCCATTTAGAACAGTTGAGGGTGTCCTGTTGATTAAGTAAGTAGTTGTTAGAATGCATTCAGACCACATATTAAGAGACACACCACTTTGGAAAAGGATAGACCTAGCAACATTGAGTAAATGTCTGTGTTTTCTCTCAACAATCCCATTTTGTTGAGGAGTGTAAACACAAGAAGTCTGATGAAGGATTCCATTTGATTTTAGATACATTTCAAACTGATGGTTGGTGAATTCACTACCATTATCAGTCCTAAAGCATTTTATTTTAACATTAAACTGATTTTTTTAAAGTTCTATAAAACATTTTATGTTATAGAATACTTCATCTTTAGACTTAAGGAGATAAACCCGAACACCTCTAGAATAATCATCCACAATAGTAAGAAAGTACTTGTATCCATCCCTACTTGTCACCCTAAAAGGACCCCACACGTCAAGATGCACTAATTCACCGACCTTAGTGGACTTATGTTCACTAAGAGGGAAGGGGCTTCTAGTTTGTTTTGCCCGATGATAGATTTCACAAGGGAATACAAGATCTTTTTCGTTAATATTAATCTCATGTTTTAAGACATTTAACACTTGGTGAGAGGGATGACCAAGTCTAGCATGCCAGAGTTTGGATTCATTTATTGAAGGACCGGTACTATTTTTACAAACAAAGTTACCTGATGTGAAACTTCCAAAGTAATACAGGCCATTCACCTGTTTACCAGTCAGAAGCACTTTCGTGCGAGCAAGGTCCTGAATAGAACAACTAAACTCATTAAACCAACATCCCAATTTACTATCTTTGGCCAACTTGTAGACAGATAAGAGGTTGACAGGATATTCAGGCACAACGAGAACATCAGTTAAAACAACACCTTCAGCAAGTTTAAGTTTACCAATAGACTTAATTTTAGCTTTAGTTCCATTTGGATGATTCACATTCATATTATATTTAGACACATCAAGTAAATCAGTCATGGACTTATCAGAAGTAACCATATGTTGGTTGGCACCCGAGTCAATTATCCAACCCTTCTCATTACTAGAACTAGTATTAGTGACACGTGAGAAAGTAGAATCACTGATATTAAGGTGGAATTTACCTGCCATATTAGATGATGCTTGATCAATGTTAACCGGTACATCCAACATGGTTATGAGTCTAGCATACTGGTCAGCAGATAATTGGTATGTGCCCCTAAGGGTACTAGTGTTCTCCATAGTAACATTGTTACTTTTAGGTTTTGACGTGTTCATTTTTCCTTTATAGTTGGGAGGATAACCAATTAACTCAAAACATTTATCAATCGTGTGACCATTATTATTGCAGTTTGTGCATTTGTATGAGGAACTTTTTGAAACATTTTTTTTATTCCAATTAGTTTTGGCAACAAAAGCAGTTAGTTGAATAGAATTTTGCACACCAAACCCCCTATGAGACTCTTCACCGGAGACAATGGCAAATGCAGCCTTAACCGATGGTAAAGGGTCTTAACATAAAATTGAAGATCTTAGGGGTTGATATGAGTCATCTAACCCCATTAGAAATTACATAAGTCTGATGTTTTGATTGAATTGAGACACTTTATCTGAGGCTTTGCAGGAACATTCAGGTAACTCAGATAAGGAATCAAATTGTCTCCATAATGATGTTAATTTATGATAGTAATCTGAGACAGGAGTATCATTTTGTTTTAGAAAACAAATTTGTTGATGTAATTTAAAGATGATAGACCCATCCACTTTTGAATAAGTTTCCTTCAATTCATTCCAAACATCAGATGCAATTTTTGAAAAAATTTGACCAGCAAATAGATCTTCAGAAATTGAATTAAGAATCCAAGATAACACAAGCACATTGCATCTATCCCATTGCTTAGCAAGCACAGTATTATCAGTAGGTTTCACACAAGTTTTGTCAACAAACCCAATTTTATTCTTAACTTGTAAAGCAAGTTTCATAGCATTTGCCCAAACATTATAGTTTTCAGTTCCTTTTAATTTAATACTAATCACAGTAAGGTTACCAGTATCACTAGCATGGAGATATAATGGGTCACCAAAGTCCAGGTTACTAATCAAGTGGCAGTACTAGTCACAATAGTGTCTGGCATGATAAAAAAACAGGAACAAAAAACCAGATAGCACACAAAACAAAATATAGCAAAAAAAAAACAGAAACACCAAAGGGCCTAATAATGCCTAAATGCACAAACAAGACAGGGGATGTCTCTCCCTGTTAACCCAAGCCTATAAGGTGGAACACAAGCCAACCCGATGCCTAATGACAAATAAAAGACAAAGATTAGAATGATCTCACAGCGGGGGCGCCCTAAAAGGGTATTCCAGCAATAAACACGCAACCGCATGAAAAACTGCACCTTTCAATTTGGGTAGCAGGCCTTCAACCAAAGTTCTGACCTTTTCTGATCAAATAACAAAGTTGCCTCAAATAGAGAATTGAGGGCACACACGAATAGAACCCTACAAGGGTTTTCCACACGGATCAACAGAGATGAGTCAAACACGTCTCACAAACTTATCTCTTATGAAACCTGCAATAGTCACCACATAACAAATCAAAGAGCAGAAATGAGATGAAAAAAACAAAGAAACCCTAGATCGATTTTTAGAAAACGACTAGCGGCTCTGATGCCATGTTAAAATCTCGAATACAAGCAAATGATTACAACGAACTGATCAAATGACAGAAAACAAAAAAAACTGGAAGAGAACGCAACCCTTATATAAGATAAATACAACCTGAATCAAGGAACTTGTGCAGTCGATTGAAATCTTCAAATAGAGTCGAATGCTTAAAGATTTAGCAGATGTATCATCCAAGGGACTAAGGAGTTCACTATCACCGATTTGTTGCAAGAGCAACGATGGAGCAGCGGAATAGATGAACGGATCAGCAGGTAGCTTTGGAGCTTCTGTTTTGTATATGTTTTTTGTGTGTTTAGGACAGCAGCAACAACTAGATTATATAGCAGAGGAGATGAGAGGGCAGCAAACCCTAGAAGAGCAGCAACAGCAATGTCTTTAAGGCCCACAAGATGAGGAGGCTCAGCCCAGATCCAGCCCAGTAGGGATTTATGAAAAACAAAACAAACAAAACGGGAGTAATGAGCAAAATAAAAAAGGAAATGAATTGATATTTTTATCACCCCGACCCAATTCAATTCCCAAACAAATTTATAAGACCCAATTTTTTTACAAAGATAATTATGCTGAGAAACTCCAAGCCCTTTGGTGAAAATATCAGCGGGTTGTTCAAGGGTATCAACTTTGATGATTTTAAAAATTCCAGCCATAACTTTATCACGCAGAAAGAAGAGATCAATTTCAAAGTGTTTAATACGCTCATGAAACACAGGGTTGGCTGACATAGAAATGGATGCATTATTATCACAGCCTAATTTAATGGGAAGAGAATACCTGACCTGAAAATCATCAAGGAGTTTAAGGAGCCAAATCACTTCACGACTAGACATGTTCATTGCATAGTACTCGGCTTCATTAAATAGTAACGGCTCAAGTGTTAGAATCTCGAATACAAGCAAATGATTACAACGAACTGATCAAATGACAGAAAACAAAAAAAAAACTGGAAGAGAACCCAACCCTTATATAAGATAAATACAACCTGAATCAAGGAACTTGTGCAGTCGATTGAAAGCTTCAAATAGAGTCGAATGCTTAAAGATTTAGCAGATGTATCATCCAAGGGACTAAGGAGTTCACTATCATCGATTTGCTGCAAGAGCAACGATGGAGCAGCGGAATAGATGAACGGATCAGCAGGTAGCTTTGGAGCTTCTGTTTTGTATATGTTTTTTGTGTGTTTAGGACAGCAGCAACAGCTGGATTATATAGCAGAGGAGATGAGAGGACAGCAAACCCTAGAAGAGCAGCAGCAGCAATGTCTTTAAGGCCCACAAGATGAGGAGGCTCAGCCCAGATCCAGCCCAGTAGGGATATATGAAAAACAAAACAAACAAAACGGGAGTAAAGAGCAAAATAAAAAAAGGAAATGAATTGATATTTTTAACATCAAGCTAATCGTATCACGATATTATCCAGTTTGCACCCGATTGATTGTCAATCTAGAAATTCATGGTTTTGTTTTAACCCGACAAATTAGTCGCATAGGCAAAACATATCTTGGTAGAAAAAGTATTCACCCCCCTTATAAGGAAGAATTCGTTCTCCCTCTCAACCGATGTGGGACTTACATCCCACATATTTTAAGTGTCACACGAAATAGTAAGGAGAGACATAATTAAAGTAACATTAAATGAAAAAACCTACATAAGTTTAAATCCAAAATTAAAGGTATCTCAAACATAAATAACGTCTTGGACAAAATTAAAGTCTTTATTAATCTTTCATCCCACCATGACCTAGCAAGTCCTTTACTTCTCTTCACATGTTCCCCGAGTTTTCCTATAAACCTCCCGCGAAGAAAACAAAACGGATGATCGAAGCTTAGTGAACGGATAAAAAGGAACAGAAACACTTATCGTAACAAGTGCAACTGTCACGGTAATCATATAACATAAATAACAGTTCAGACATTGGCATATTATATAACTTCAGATGATGCTTTCAGATTCATGGGTCGTACAGGTTTTACGAATTTCATCATAAGGACTTCATAACAGAATCAGACAATAGAAATATAGTAACCATATATACAGAGGGTTGGAGTCCCTAAGTACCAGATGTGTGTATGGAGTGTTGGCATACACCTGCCACCCACCAGATGCAGATATCTCCTATGACCAATCCATATGACCCTTAACTTATACAAGTAACTACTTCTCTGAATACATAGATGTGCATATCAGATAGAGACGTCATGGTCTAATCACATCGCCATGGATGATGCTAAGCCATTGATGTCGTGATGACAAGTCTATGGGACCCCATATATATAGGGATGCTTAGGTATCGGAGTAACGAAACATAGTAACATCAATAATCAATAATGATCAATAAATATAAATTCATTAGAGTAACGACTAAATATTTAGACACATGGAAAGAGAGGAGAAGCTAAAAGTATACAAGTCAAAGGTGGGTTATTGTGAGAAGTTTAGTTTGAATAAGAAGGATAAGAAGGAATCATAGCCATTAGATCTTCAATTAAATGAAGATCCATGGCTCAAAATTTTTCTAGGTAGAATTAGAGGGAAAAACTAAAGAAAACAATAGATAGAAGAGTATTTTGGACTTTTTATCAAATTCTCCCCATTTTTTAAACCTTCATAACTTTTAGATACGACATTATTTTCTATAAAAAATTACACCATAAAAACGAGCGTTTTTTTATCTTTAAAACGCGTACAGTGTTGTTATATATAAAATAAAATAAAATTTACTCTTTCGATCGTATCAAAATGTTCAGATCATTGTGTCATTGTGTCAAAATGTTTAGATCATTGTGTCAAAATTGTTCAGATCATTGTGTCATATTGTGTCAAAATGTTCAGATCATTGTTTCATATGATGTCAAAAACCGAAAAAGTATTTAATTTTATATACAGTAACACTATATATACTTTTGACACGACGACACAATGACACAATGAGCTGAACATTTTGACACAATGACATAATGATGTGTCAAAATGTTCAGATCATTGTTTCATATGGTGCCAAAAACCGAGAGAGTATTTAATTTTATATATAGCAACACTATATATACTTTTGACACGACGACACAATGACCTGAACATTGTGTCAAAAATCGAAAGAGTATTTTTTTTTTCATTTTATATATAGCAACACTATATGCATTTTAAAGATAAAAAATGTTCGTATTGGACATTAGACTCATTTTACATGTTTTCTATCTACCTAACCTGCTTGCAATTACCATTTGACCCATTGAAAGAAAAAATTACAAGCATAATCACCGATTTAAAAGTAAATTTTTCTTAAGATTACACTAGGAATACATCATGGGTGGCGTTGAACATGTGCGGGAGGTGCGACGGAACATGGCCCATCATTATAGGGGGTCCATATTTTTTAAGATTTTATGTATGTTGCTATTAAAAATGCTAGGATATTTGCAAGATTTATTAGTTAAGTACTACTTATAAATGTCATTTTAAAACTATAATTTTCTTACGTTTATTGCTATAACTTAATTTTTTTCTTATTTAAGAACTTTTCTATTTGCAACTTTTTTCAAATGGAACCCATTTTTTTAGCTCGAACAGATCCTCTAAATCTTCGGCTCCGGCCCTGGAATACATCATGTATCCTGTCATATTAATCAAGAAATTAAATTAAAATACTCAGATGCAAAGTTAATCATTTGCTTATGGTGAATAATCTTTTGCAGGTGGCCTTTAGTGACTGGTTTAAAAAAATGAGTATTTTACCAGCAGCAAAAAATGTAAAAAATGTTGGTATTGAAGGTAACAAGTAGCAACAAAGTTGAATTTAAAAAAATGCATAGCCTCATTAACATCTATTAGCTTTGCTAGTTCATTTCTTGATCCAGCTACAGCATCCTTGAAGCAATATGCAATAGATAAATAAAAAAAGAACAAAGGGGTATGGTTACCATTTCTAGCTCAAAGTTCAGCTTTCTTGAAGATCCAAAGTATGGTGGAGAGTTGCCACTCTGATGGAAAAGTGAAGGAGGGAAAACATATTTGTTTGCCGGGAAATAAGCTGAAAAAGTGAAGGAGAGAGCAAGTTTAACTAACAAATGTTACGGTTCTCTATCTAGACCGCACCATTTGTAATAAACCATGGTAACATTTAATCGGATTTGTTCGCTAGGCATACAACTTGTATGTGAATTCATCAATCAAAACTAAATCGTTTTGATGAAAAACAATTTAAATTTGGAATTATTCTTTGTTTTCTTATACAAGTTGTATGTTTAATAACACCATATTCATCTTTCAATTATTAATATTGAAAGTATATTAATTCTCAGGGGCTTTAAACTTCCATGTAACTTTCTTACATACAAGTTTAATTATTTATTTATATGTAGCAGTTTAGATATGGATTAAGCCTGCTACCTACCTTATTAAATTATATTTTCTTTTTTTATAAATTATATGAAGTAGAATTTAGACGTCTACATAACGACGACTTTAATTACAAAATTAAATCACATGTAAATACAAGGAAGGCACTAGGAAACGCGCCGTTATGAATGTCAACTCGTCTTAAAATTACTGTATCATACGAGATTTTCTATTCACGCGTGTTACTGTACGGATAATATTAACAAATAAAACTATTATATTGTATAATGATACGTAAAGAAAATAGAAATAGAAATATGTGTAAAGATCAAAAAGCTTTAAACAAAAAAAACTATATTAGACGATTGTATATAGGGAAAAAGACGAAAATGGCCCTGTTGACCACGGTTGGACGAGAATGTCCCCTCTTTTCAAAAAATGGACCAGAATAGCCACCCCCACGGTCGGCTGGGACATCCCTCCAACGGTCGGCCGACCGTGATTCTAAACCAATAATAAGGTGACACCTCATCGAGTCCACGGTCGGATATACACGTACTCAAGGTCGTCCGACCGTACGCTACCAGAGACGACCGTATTTCAAATATGTCTGCAACGGTCGTGCCGACCGTCTGACAACCTTGTCGGAGTCGCCACGACCGTTGTTTAAAAAAATAAGATAAATCAAAAATATACGGTCGTTTTAGTCCACGGTCGCAGTCGACCGTTGTTATAGTCGCACGACCGTATATATTTTGTTTTAAAAAAACCTAAATTAGACGGTCGCCCGACCGTTCTGGAGAGGGTCGTCGGCGACTGTGTTTAAAGTCGACCGACCGTGGTATAAAATTATCTTTTTTTTTTTTTCAATTTTTTTACTCACTTTATTTTAACTCTATAAATAGAAGATAATTCATTTATCACTTTATACACACACAAATCCTCAAATCCAAAATAAAATTATGTCATCAAGACCGAAAAAAAAAACACCCGTGAAATCGGATCTTCTTCTAACTCATTTGAAAGTATTGACGAAATTCTACCACCTGTTGAGAAACAAGTTTGGAATTTTGAAAGTAAAGAAAATTGGGCTCCAAATGTTTTACGCTTCTTTTACAGTGGTATGGATTCTTCGTATTGTATGATTTCTTACATGGGATCCTATACACTTACGAGAGAGTTTTGGGGCTCACTTCTTGCGTTGCATGGAAATCCTCGTATAGGATCAAGTGTATGTCATTCTTTATTTTAAATCTAAAACGTATATTTAAAAATATTTGTTGTCCCTAAATGTTTTTTTTAATTATAGCACGTATCTGCCTGGACATATCGACTAATGACGAGGCAGCTTTAATTTCTCGTTAATCGTGTATAGTCGTACTGACCGTGAAAACAGGCGCCACGACCGTGCGGAAGTACAGAAACTGCAGCAATGTCATGAAAACAACATACATTTCCTTTTGAATCAAGATTTAAAATCTGCTTTTTTTTGTTAATACTAGTTTTGGTTGAAGATGAACGAGTCATGTTTGACATTAAAAATGTAGAGAGTTGTGAGTTGTGTGAGTTTAAGTGATGTGGTAAATGTGTGAAATTTGTGTTGTATTTATAGGTGTAAAAATAAGAAGATTATTTATTATATTTTAATTATTGAAAAATAAATAATTTTAATTGTTTAAAAATTTAAATTATTAAAATTATTTGCACGGTCGTTCAACCGTGGGTTTCTGTAAGCGACCGTACTATACCTACGGTCGGGACGAACGTTTATTATTATTTTTTTTAAATTTATAAATTAAATTTAATTATACGGTCGGGACGACCGTATGGTTAAGGTGAGCGACCGTGCATACACACGGTCGGACGTACGTCCACTTATTTATTTTGAATTAAATAATAAAAACAATTACACGGTCGTGGCGACTTAAACAATTGTGGCAGACAGTCGCCACGACCGTTGCAGAAGGAATGTAAGACGGTCGTCGTTTTTGTGCGCACGGTCGTCCCGCTCGTGAAGATTCGCTTACGTGGCACGCTTTAATTGGAGACGGTGAGACAGTCGTCCGACCGTGTGTGCTCGGCCAAGGCAACCGTGGAGGGTGGACATTCTCGTCCAACCGTGGTCAACAGGGCCATTTTCGTCTTTTTCCCTTGTATATAAGGAAATCTATGTGTACATATTACACCACAAAGAAACATCAACTCTTGTCCCAAACTCAAACGACTCGATCGCAAATAAAAAAAAACTACATTTTACAACGTAAAAGTTAGAAACCGACCGCTCAATCTACCCTTTGACTTAAAAGTTATGTTCCATGATTGTACTCGTTACATCGCATACTTATGTGCTAAATTCGTCGCGTACAAATATTAAAAAACAACAAATGACAAAATGATAAAAATAAGTAAATGATATAATGATAAATATGACAAATGACATAATAAAAAATAAAGAAATGAAAAAAATAAAGAAATGACATAATACTAAATATGAAAGGAGAAAAAAATTTATAATTGAAGTTACCAAATTAAGTAATTGTATATAGGGAGTAATATTATTAAATTAGTCACCTCCTAAACTAAATTATTATATTTGAAAACTTCCTATATATATACACTTGTGAATTTGATCAATTCTCTTGCATCTAGTTAATTAATCACAATGGCTCGTATGATTGATCTTGGTGGCAACAAAGGAGGGGGGATTATGGAGTTTGAGGGGTCACATATCATCTTCATGCTATGTATGATTCTAGTATCAATCTCCATTTTATCTATGGTTATTTTTGTTTGTGGTGATGATAAGAAACAACCTACTCAAAAGGATCAATCTTCTAACAAAAAAGGCGGTGGTGGTTGTTGCTGCTTCTGTGGAGATGGTTGTGACGGTGGGGGTGGCGACGGTGGTGGCGGTTGTGGTGGTGGTTGCGGCGGTTGTGGTGGTGGATGAAAGGGGCTTTGAAATGAAAAGTATAACTAATTGTTTGAAGAATTGTGTATTTTTTGATTCTAAACTCTAAATTTGTATGATATGATATTTGTTTTTGCTTTTTTTTTTATAAAATATAAGTCTTGATAAATATATTGATGTAAATATTTGTTTGGTTGTATAACTAGTTGTAACATGGTTTCTCGACTAGTATTGTTTACCGTCGTATAGTCAGTGTCATTCTTACACCATCTATTATTTGATCATATATTAACAGAAGCAGAGATAAAAAAAACGTACTAAATGTTTGTTTGACTCTTTTAAAAAATTTCAAGTGATCGTTTCATCTTTTTTTATTATACTTTTATAGAAACACGATAACTAATAGGAAGACACTAACAAGTAATGACAAATAAAAACATATAGTGACAAGCAAAAAGATAAATAACACACTAAAAGCCCCCAAAGAGTTGAAAAACTTAATTTTTAATTTTACATATAGTAATATTGTACTCGTTACAAAGATTAAAATGCTCATTTTTATTATGTAAATTAAAAAATTAGATATATAATATCGTATATAAAAGTTATTAACGTTTTAGATAATGAAAGAACTTGATAAAAACCCAATAAATATAAATAAAACTTGCATCATTTTCTTTTTCTCTGTCAATTTAATCTCAAACGATAATTAAATTTTAAAAGAACCTCACATCCTTACTAAATCTTTTAAAATTAAACAAATTTCTTAAAATAATCTTTCTATTACTGCCCAATCAAAATTATCACATAGTTTTGGAGCAAAATGTGAAAATACGGAAAAGAAAACGACGCAAAACACAAATCTTCAGCAACGAGAGTTCAAACTTCAAACGGCCAAAAACGAAAAACGTACGGGTTTCCGGTTAGCTTTCGCCTCTTTTCTCTTCTCCGATCCTCTTCGAAGTTCAAGAAGACGAAACTCCTCTGCAGATTTACGGTAATATGTTCTTATCGATTCATTTGATGTATAAATGCGCTCTTTTTTTATTATTTCGACGTCGATCTGAAATTGTTTTCTTATGTATTCGATTCGATAAATTTGACCTAGAAATTTGAGATTCTGAGTGTGTTCTAAAAGCTATGAAGTTTTAATCTCATTAATTCGTATATTTGCATTGTTTTCTTTCAGATTTAGGTTCGCGTATGGTAAAATTAGGTTTAGGTCTTACTGTACTCACGATGTTTGAACGAATTTAACAATCGGAATACATATGGTTTTAATTTGAGCTCGATTCCACCATCAGTCGTTTTCAATTTCTCATAGAATGTAATTTGAAGCTGTTCACATTTAATTTAATTTGTTTTTAGTTTCACACCAATGTGTTCCATGATTGACAGATACTTAGGTATGTGAATTAGGAAAAAGTTTGAATTTCAAATCACTTCATTAATAACTGGAGCAAAAGTAATATAAAGATGAGCACAGTCATGAGCAGATCCAATGTAGTATGCTTTCACAAAATGGATATATTTTTAACGGTTTAAGCCTAAATGGGGGCATGATTGGCTATTTTAAGAGCGTTTATGGCCAAGTGGGGCATGGTCGACTGGTTTTGGGGGGCCACGTGCAGCATACTCCAACAAAAACCAAAAGTTTTCACTCCTTTTCATTCACTTTTTCTGAGTTTTACAAAATTAAACCATGTTTATGTGTGGACTATAGCAAGAGTTAAGAGATTTAATAACCTGTCCGATGATAACAACCACAATACTTTTAGTCTCGTTTCTGTTTTTGCAAGTTCTTATTGTTAAAAACAATGGAATCAACTTTGTGTAATTTGAATGTTTTTGTAATTTGTGAAATACAAAAAGATGGTTTTTTTTTTAATCATCGTTAGTTGTTTTTCTTGACCCGACCCATATTTTGCCTCACTTGAAAACATTTTGGATCCGCCACTCAGCACAATTTGGTTTTGCTATAAAAGAAACTTGAAACTGAATTAGGAAAATGAATAGTCTTGATTCTCGGTCTATATAAATGGTTCTAGGTACTTATGTACAGATTTGTTCCTATATGCTTTCCGTTTTCTTCTAAACGCTTGTATGCATGCTTTCAGCTGTAAAAGACAGGTTTTATACATTTGTTCATCGGCCAAACGTTTCTAGAAGATGCATTAATTATGGATTGGACAGAAAACCAACAATGTGTACTATGTGAAAAGGGGGGCAATCTCTTGGTTTGTAGTGATGATGGCTGCCCTATTTCCGTGCATAAGGATTGCATGGGTTGTGAGGCTCATTTTGATGATGCTGGAAACTTTCACTGTCCTTATTGTCTTTATAAACAGTACACAGCAGAAGCTAGTCGGTTAAGGTCAAAGGTTATGTTGACCAAGAAAGCTTTGTCAATTTTTTTGGAGACAAAAACTAGAGATGACAACCATCAGGAGCCAATAGTTGAGATGGCTAGTAAAGAGGGTGAAACATCATCGAAAGATAAAGTAGTAGATGAAAATCATAGTGTCAGTTTAGAGAATCATGATGAAATTTATGACAGTTTATTACCTGAAAAAACTAATGAATTCTTTAACCGGAATGAAGGAGTTCATGGAGCTAGTAAAGAGGATAAAACTTCATCGAAAGATAAAGTAGTAGATGAAAATCATAATGTCAGTTTAGAGCATCATGATGAAATTCATGACAGTTTATTACCTGAAAAAACTAATGAAGTCTTTAACCAGAATAAAGGAGTTCATGGGGCTAGTAAAGAGGATGAAACTTCATCGAAAAATAAAGTAGTAGATGAAAATCATAATGTCAGTTTAGAGAATCGTGACGAAACTCATGACAGTTTAGTATCTGAAAAAACTAATGAAGTCTGTAACCGGAATGAAGGAGTTCGTGATGTAAATACATGTAGGATGATGGTTGTGTACAAACCGAACTCAGATCATGTTCGTAAAAGGATCAAAAGTGACCCACAAACAGGAAATGCCAAATGCAAATTTAAAGTTGATGACCAGGCAAAACAGTCGAAAAGTGCTGATATATGGTTAACCTTAGATGACCAATCTCCACTCAAACGCCGAAATAAATCAGTGAGATTCAACATGAACGGAAGAAAAGAAGAGCCTGTTAACGGAGCAAACAAGGAGTCTGACCAGCTAGCGATGGCCAACAGGTTGGAACTGAAGTGCTTATTGTTTATATTTTTGTTTACGAGGTTTATAGTAAATTAACAATGTTTATTATATATTTAAGTATGATTAGATTATGTTTGTGCTAACTGTTATAAGATTTGGACCTGGTTCATCTTCAGGAATAAAAGATGCCTGTGGAGTGAGCAAGAAGAAGAAATGCTTAAGGTCTGCTGTTTTAAAACCTTTTCTAATGGGTGTTGATATACACACCTTTTTTTTTATATTCACACGTCTTTCATACGGTGTTTGGGTCCAAACCGTCCAAAAGAATCTTTTTGGGCCGTTTGGGCCGAATTTTTTTTATTTTATTTTTTAATTTATTTAGTAATTCTTTTAATTTATTTTTATAAAAGTTTTTAAATTTATATACAATACCCGATAAAAAAGCTCATGTTATAATAACATTAAAACTATATTTGAAATTTTATTGAAAATTAAACAACTTAATCATGCTATATCTGGTATTGTAATTAAATTCAAAAATATTTATAAAATTTCAAATTTATAGATATTTCTAATTAAGAAACCTTAATCTTTTAAAATTCCTAACTTTTAATAAAATTTTAAATTTAGTCTTAATGTTCGTATAACTTCAACTTTACTATCGGGTATTGTAAATAAATTAAAAAATATTTATAAAAAAATGACTAAATAAAGTAAAAAATAAAAAAAATGACTAAATAAAGTAAAAAATAAAAAAAACGGTCGGCCGTTTGGACCCAAACGGCCCAAAAAGATTCTTTTGGGCAGTTTTGGGCCCAAACGACTGTATGGAAGTTGTGTGAATATTAAAAAAAATGTGTGTATATCCAAGGCCTTTCTAATTCAAGTTACTTGTTCATATATTTTAACATTAATATCTGCTAACCATTTTGCAAATCTTGCAGGAAGGAGTTCAAAAATACTCCGCACTTACGAAAAAAAACCTCCCTTGGAAGAAAATTTTGGAATTTGGTCGTCATGTCTTCGATTCATCTCGTAGCGCTAGTGACTTGAAGGATAAATGGAGGAAAATGGCAAAGTAAGTTTAACATGAACATGGTTAGTTTAAAACCTTTCGGTTTAGTAAGTTCAATATGAATATGATTAGTTAGAACTGAGTTTTGAACGTTTTCATCGGGTGAATTGTTAGTGACAAATGTGCTTTCACGTTTGGTTCGGCTTTCTGGAATCATTGTGGGAATCATGTTTCCACAAATGTGGATATGATATCTATAAAGAGGGTTGTTTAGTACATAAACAATTTTCAGTAGAGAGATGTGAAAGCAGTATAAAAACTTAAATCTATTGTTTTGAATATGTTACATAAGATTGTTATCGCGGTCTGTATTTTAGACTTTGGATTATTACTTTAGGCTATGTGTAATGAGCGTCAAGGGACAAAACACCGCCCTCGGGGACGCTGTGGGACAAATTTTTTGTCCTCGTGTTATATTTATAAAGTCTGGTGGAAGGAATTTGATTGATTAATTTTTTATTCTCTTTTATCTTATTGGAGGGTAATTTATGAAGGTTTTTAATTAAAAAAAAAGGGGGCGTTATAGGGTTTTATGACTACACACTTTTAAGTCATAAGGCCTATTGCTAACTTGACCATCACGTGTCGCATAACTCCCCATGTAAGTATTAGATTATGATAAATCATTCTCCTTTATTAAAGGATAATACAATGACCCTATATATAGATTACATAAATACACTCGACACCCCTGAACTTTCAGAACTATACAAACGTAAACGTAACATATATTTATAGTCTAATAGTGCCCCGCAGTTGGAGCGGGAGGAGACCGAACGCTCAAACTGGAGCGAAACTGCTGAAACAACTGTCGAGGGAGACCCTTTGTGAAGATGTCTGCGTATTGGGACGAAGAGGGAACATGAAGCACACGAATGTGACCGATCTGGACCTTCTCACGTACGAAATGTATATCCATCTCCACGTGTTTCGTACGTTGATGCTGAACCGAATTCTCAGATAAATAAACAGCGGAAACATTATCGCAATAAACGATTGTCGCTCGACGAATCGGAAGACGCAGCTCGGTCAACAAGTTGCGAATCCAGCTTACCTCGGCGACGGCGTTAGCAACCCCTCGATATTCGGCTTCAGCACTGGAACGGGAGATAGTCGCTTGGCGCTTTGAGGACCATGAGACCAAGTTGTTACCAAGAAAAACACAATAGCCCGAGGTGGAACGCCGTGAATCAGGGCACCCACCCCAATCGGCGTCCGAATATGCTGTCATAGATAAATCGGATGAGGCAGATAGGTGAACTCCATAATCAAGAGTGCCTTGAAGATACCTGAGAATCCTTTTTAGAAACGCCATGTGGGGCTCTCGGGGGGGGGGGGGGGGGCGTGCATGAACAGGCACACCTGTTGAACGACATAAGTGATATCTGGACGTGTGAACGTTAAATACTGCAAGGCACCGGCCAGGCTGCAGTAGAAGGTGCTATCATAAAGAGGTTCGCCATCAAGAGCACTGAGCTTAGAATCAGTGTCTGTGGGTGTCTGGCATGGTTTACAATCAGTCATACTTGCCCGATGATGAATATCTTTGACATATTGACGTTGAGACAAAAATAACCCATCCTTGGTACGAGTAACCGAGATACCCAAAAAATGGTGCAACGCCCCCATATCCGTAATGGCGAACTCACCGGCTAGTGTAGTGATGATATTCTTGAGGAAAACTGGGTCTGAGGCCGTGAGTATAATATCGTCCACGTACAATAAAACGTACGCAATATGAGGCCCGTTATGATAAACAAACAGAGACGAATCTGAGACACTGCCTCGAAAGTCGAAACCCCTTGGAGGTAATGAACTTCGAAAACCTGTTAAACCAAGCCCGTGGAGCTTGTTTCAGCCCATATAGAGACTTTTTCAACCTGCAAACATGATCTGGAAAACGCCCGTCAACAAACCCGGGAGGTTGATGCATGTAAACTGTTTCCTCAAGATTTTCGTGGAGAAACGCATTTTTCACGTCCATTTGATGAATGTGCCAAGACCTGGATACGGCTATGGATAAAACCGTTCGAATAGTGGCCGGTTTAACAACCGGGCTAAATGTGTCCAGACAGTCAATACCAACGGTTTGAGATTTTCCGTTGCACACGAGCCTTGCTTTGTATCTATCCAACGAACCATCGGCTTTGAATTTATGTCGAAATAGCCACATGCATCTAATAATCGGGCTATCTCGTGGTCTTGGCACTAACTCCCATGTGTGATTCTCCTGCAGCGCACTAAATTCGTTGTTCATAGCCCGTAACCAATTCGGATCTAGTAAGGCCTTTAGGTAAGAGGCAGGGACGGGGGAAACATCGGGAACGGTAGAGGTGTTAAGATTATAGCGAGGGTTCGGTTTGGAGACCCCCGCTTTGGATCGAGTGCACATGGGGTGAGAATTGGATGGTGGCGGGGTCTGGGTCGGGTCAGAAGGCGGAGCAGTGGATTGGGCCGATGTGGGTTGAGGGGGCTGCTAGGATTGGGTCGAAGCCGGATTAGGGGAAGGCTGGGTTTGGGCCGGGGAGTGAGCGTTGGGCTGTGGGGAGGCAGGCGGCAGGGGGGTTTGGGGCGGAGGAGTAGGGTGATGTGGGGGTTGGGCCGGGTTAGCGGAAGACGGGGTATGTTGGGGGCGATGTAGGTGCTCGGCAAGGTAGGGGGGATGTCATCGAGGAACGTATAGGACGAGTTGGTGGAGGGGTAGGCGAATGGAAAAGTGGTTTCGTCGAAGACAACGTGACGGGATATGTGGACCCGGCCGGTTGAGGGATCGAGGCATCGGTACCCGCGAAAGTCGGCGGGATAACCGAGAAAAATACATCGGACGGACTTGGGGGCAAGCTTGTGGGGCTGAGTGGCGGACAAGTTTGGGTAGCAAGCGCACCCGAACACGCGAAGGTGTTCGTACGACGGGTGTCGTTGGTAAAGGCAAAAGGCGGGTGTGAGGAAACGAAGGCGTTTAGATGGAAGGATGTTATGGAGATGAACTGCGGCATGTAATGCTTCCACCCAATAGGTGGGTGGAACGTGGCCGTGAATAAGGAGAGCACGAACAATGTCGTTAAGACGGCGAATCATGCGCTCCGCCTTGCCGTTTTGTTGCGATGTTTGTGGACAAGAGAACCGAAAAACAAGCCCTTGAGCGGTGGCAAAGATTTTAAAGTTGTGATTGTCAAATTCCCTCCCCCCCCCCCCCCCCCCCGGAGGTGACATTGAAACGACTTAATTTTTGTGTTGAATTGAGTTTGAATTAAAGCATGAAATTTGACAAAATTGTTGAATGTTTCAGATTTGAATTTCAATGGGTACACCCATGTGTATTGAGTAAAATTGTCTATAAGCACTATATAAAATTTATACCCATTATGGCTGACAACAGGTGATGTCCACAAGTCACAATGAATAATATCAAACGGAGCAAATGTCATAGAATTTGAATCAACAAAACGCAAACGTTTACTGTTAGATAATTGGCACGAGGAGCATACAAACGATGACTCGTGTTTATTACAACGAATAAGAAAATTACGGGAAAGGAAATCAATGATAGTGCCGTCAGGGATGACCCAAACGGTTGTGCCACGGTTCTTGAGAGACCGCAACATTTATTGATGCTGGTGCTGTGAACGGATATAGCCCCGTACTATTGTGGCGGAAGGGGCACTCTGCAGGTCCTTCAAAGAAAAACCGTTTGGATCAAATTCAATGGATACATTATTATCACGAGTAAATTGACGGACCAACAAAATGTTTTTAAGGACGGTAGGGGAATGGAGAATGTTTGGGAGTTGAAAGGTTTTGTTAGGAAGAGAGTAAAGGCCATTCCCAGATCCTAAAATTGGTAAACTCTGACCATTCCCAACCAATATAGGCGGTACAGAAAAATTCACGGGAGTTAAAATATTACCTGGATTTGCAGTGATGTGGTTGGATGCCCCGGAGTCCATGTACCAAGGTTGAGCATGATAATTCTAATGAACACTATTCATCGCAGCGGCAATGTCGTTCGGGTTCATGGCATTAAGAACAGTTGGGTTGTGGGCAAGGTTTACGGATGGGCCAGGTGGATAATCAGTTGGGCCGGGCTGTTGGGTTAGGGCTGGTTGCGATGGAGGGGGATAAAGCTGTTGGGCTTGTTGATTGGGTGTGGGCCAATTATAGTTGGGAGTTTGGGTTGGGTAGGGAGCTGGAGGTGGCGGCTGTTGTGTGTTGTGGTAGGGAGGTGGAGGTTGGTTATTGTATTGGTTGTAGGTGGAGTTGGAGGGATATTGGGTATAAGAATTATTGGGGTAGTAGTTTTGTCGACCACGACCACGACCGCGACCGGAGTTGCGATAGCCATTAAACCGACCGCGACCGCGTCCGCGGTACTGTTGGGATGGATCATAGGGACGGTATTGTGGCGGTTGTTGGGCTTGTTCGAGGGTAGGGGCACGGTACGGGATTGGGTTCAGTGGCGGGTTCGGGTTGGGGGGATTTGTTCGGCTAGCCATGAGAGCCGATGGGTTTGCCCGAGATTGCAACCGAAGTTGCTCAAGTTGCACCATGCCTTTAGCTTGATCCCATGAGTAAGAGTTCTGATTTATCATTGCCGCAACCGTATCATACTCTGCCGGGAGACCTCTTATCATCTGCAAAATCAAACGATCGTCCAAAACCGGACGATCGACATCGCCTAATTGCTCGGCGGTTTCTCTTAGTTTTTGAAAATAGTCATCAAGAGAAGAGCAAGCAGTTAATGTAAGCATGGTAAACTCGTGTTCGAGTTGAAGGGCACGAGAACCCTTATTATTCAAAAACATAGTTTGAAGTTTTACCCATGCGGCACGTGCGGTAGTATCACCTTCAACCGTACGTACCATAAGCTCCTTGGTGAGGGTGGAATATATCCACTGGAGTACAAGAGCATCGATCTCTTTCCATTGCTCGAGTTCAGGGCTGTCCGCGGCGGGTGGTGGAGTGCCGTCGATGTGATTCATAACCTTGTGAGCGATTGCCTGGATCTTGAAAAGCTTAACCCATGTGGCGTATGTAATGATCTTGCCATCAAGGGGTTGAATACGTGTCTGTATGTTGCTCACCATGTAAGCGGGGTGGAGCGGTGGCGGACGAGGGTCCGAAGGCCCTGCGCCGGCGTTGGTTTTAGGGTCGGTGTCGGCCATGATCGACGGAAGGAGGCCGGAAAAAAAATCAAAGCCGAGGCTGAGGGGTGGAGTAGGGCCGGCGAAAAAGAGAAATTAGGGTTTAGAGGAGCCAGGAAAATGCTCTGATTACCATATTAGATTATAATAAATCATTCTCCTTTATTAAAGAATAATACAATGACCCTATATATAGATTACATAAATACACTCGACACCTCTGAACTTTCAGAACTATACAAACGTAAACGTAACATATATTTATAGTCTAATAGTAAGGGCTTTATGACTACATATAACCTTATTAATGCAAATATATGAGCATGTATGTTTTATATATGTATTTGTATGCATAAAGTATAAAAACAAACCAAACTAGCCTGACTTTTATATATTCAAATTTGGAATAGAGCAATGGCCATGACTCTCGAGGTTTAGAGCGCACAAAATTATATATATTTTTTTTTACTAACTAAGACGGTCTTGTTGTTTGGAGCAAATTACGAATTTGATCACTAAAGTGGACATTATTCTTGACATATCGCTACATTTTAAACAAAGTGTTAGAATCTTAAAGATAACAGAGTTACAAACACAAGTTTTCATCACTGTATGTATCGCCGTTAATGTCGGAGTCATCAAACGTTGTAAACAAACCCCTAAATGAAACCATGAAAACCCTCTACTCAAAAGGCCTTTTATTGGGAAACATAAAAACTACATGTAAAGCATAGATATACTATTCAAAACCATATATAACTTCATCTACATAATGTAAGTAAAGAAGAACACAGTCTATTACGTTCGATTTTATTAAAGTAAAAATAATATTTTTCACATTTCGTCACGCTGACATGCCTCCTGTTCCGGTACCATAACTCATAGTTCTGTAACAAGATACTGGAATGTACCTTACAGTCGAATCCTCACCGACAGCTATCAAGATTTCTGTATCTTCTAAATTATGCTGCCAGAGGGAATCAACGCGTCTTTAATAACTGTCACGATCCCGCTTTTTATGAAGTACCCTTCTGTTTCCCTTGCTGCTTCTTGGATGTTATCACTGTTTATAATCTGCAGTCACAAGATAAGATGGTAAAAATGAAATAGTAGAAATTCAGAAGTGGCAATACGGAAGTGTCGGGTAGGTTGGGAGTTGTAAATATGATTACAAAAACTATGTTATCACAGTAACCCAATGTTATTTAATCATAACAATATGGGAGACAATTCAAAGAAAAAAGTAGGAGACTATAAAAGCCTAAAAGTAAAAAATACACTTCAGCAGCTTGGATAAACTGCAGAAAATAGACATTTTATTACCAATTTTATTACCAATTTTAGCAACATTTGTCATTTTATCGCAATATAAGTACATTCATTTTTTTGAAGTATATATTTAAACAAAAACATAAAATTTCATACTTACAAATACATTTACTTTTGTTTCTTCTTTACATAAGCATCTTTAGCATTTGTGGCATTAACGAGTCGATTAAAAATGAGATTGCTTGCTAAAATCAGTAATAAATTGTAATTTAATCTATATTTCCTGATTAAACATGGTTGCTAAAATTAGAAGAGAGATAAGAACACTAAAGTTCATTTCTATTTCAGGTAATTTGATCTATTTGACACGTTATGAACAAATCATGACAATTTTCGAAGAATTTATAATCAAATGTGTAAATTTTCCTCCTGCTGCATTGAACTAAAGCATGTTATTACAATTTACAAGTTACCTTCACGTTGTCTCCTATGCGTGCATTCTTGTCAATGATTGCTCTTTTGATATGAGTGTTCTTTCCGATACCTATTGGCACACCGCCTTTAGCAGCAAGAAGCATTCTGTCGGCATCAGTCTGACCACATAAACAGCATTTATGAAAATAATACCTTGAAGTTTTAATCATGTTTTAAGAAATCAGGCATGGCAGAAAATCATGCTAAAAAATCTTTATGATGTGTTACCTCATAATAATCTGCACCCATAAGCAATGTATCTTCAATTACAGCACCTTCAGCTATGCAAGATCGAAGCCCGACAACAGAATGATGAATTTTGCAGTTCTGCATTACCAAGATGTAGAGAAAGGGGAAATACATCATTAATTTTATAATACAGTATTTTTAATCATATTAATACATGTTTATTTATACTCTCAAGAAAAAGGGAAAAAGAATGTTGGTGGTTCGGCCTGACATGTTTTGACCCGTTACCTAACCCGCCCCACCCCCATAGCAATTTTCCAACTCTAAATACCAAAGACCTTAAGAGGTCAATTGACCAACCAGAACCATGATTCTCTAACCTTAATCACACACCCTTCACCAATAACACTATCAGTGACATCAGCATCAAGCATCTTGGAAGGAGGTAGGTATCGAGGTTGGGTGTAAATGGGGGCCGAACGATCATAAAAGCTGCATCAAACATCCAAGAACAAAAGATCTTTTAATACTACAGAAACCCATTAGCTATATAGTAAATAGGTTGATATAATGTTAAAGAAACATCAGTACTGTTGAAACTTCTTTTTACCTGAAATCCGGTACTGGCTTTTTTGTAATTCCCAAATTGGCATTATAGAAGGCCTCAATTGTACCAATATCTTCCCAGTATCCATCATAAAGATAAGCTTGTACCTATATATATATATAAATTTTTAGTAGTTTACAGGCTTTTGCAAAAAAATAAATTTATCCAAAGAACATTCTTATTCAATTAAAATTTCAGAAAATCTGACAGCAATATAATATGCCCCCTAAATTTGTTTATCTAAAGTCATTCTTACTAACCTATATATTCTCTGACACATATAAGTTAAATGTAATAATAGATACTGTTGTTAATATAGATTTTGGATAGTTGCATTTATTTAATTAGGAGAATAACTAAATAAATAAAGAATTCAAATAAATAATAGATAAATGGAACATACTCTTAGCCCAATAGAAGTTGCTCCAGGAATAACTTCACTTCCAAAATCATTTGCTCCTGGGAATTTATCTTTTAGCAAATTCAACATCACATCTTTACTAACAACATAGATACCCATGCTAGCAATATAAGGCATTTCTTTAGCTCTCTCTTCATCAAGTCCCAAAATTGTAGTATCAACTTTCATAGCTTTCAATTGTTCCCCTTTTGGTTTCTCAGCAAATTCAATTATACGCCCTTCTTCATCGATCTTCATCAAACCAAACGCAGTAGCACGTTCTTCATCCATTGGCAGAGCTGCCACGGTGATGTCAGCATCGGTTTCTCTGTGAGCTTGAATAAATCTCTCATAATCCATACGATATAAATGATCTCCAGCAAGGATGAGAAACTCTAGAACATTATGCTCTTCAAACAGCCACAAATACTGCCTTACAGCATCAGCAGTACCCTGTAACGAATCAAACATATTATGAAATAACTAGGATTAATAAGAGCAAACGCAGAATTAATATTCACTGATTGGATTCATAATCACCTGGAACCAGTTTGGATTTTCTGGACTTTGTTGAGCAGCAAGGACTTCAACAAACCCTTCATTCTTGTAACCACCCATATTACTTGCATATGCGCGTGACAGGTGGCGATTGAGCGATGCAGAGTTGAACTGCGTAAGAACATAAATCTTTGATATGTTGCTGTTCAAGCAGTTGCTGACAGGAATGTCAATAAGCCTGTAATTTGCTCCTAAAGGAACAGCAGGCTTTGCTCTCTTCTTTGTCAAAGGATAAAGACGAGTACCAGCTCCACCTCCAAGTATTATCCCCAACACACTCTGAAGAAACCACAAATCCAATTAATCAATATTTCCATATCTTACACAAAAACGAGACCTCATTTTGCTACTATTATTTATAATGCAATAAAACACCAAGATCTTGTATAGATTCATGAGTTCAATGTTTGATTGCATGATTTGCATCTGTTATTGTATTAATAATATATGGAGCATTGGAGGACATAAATCAAGTGACAAATCTCCCCAAAAGGCCAAAATCATAGTGAATTTCAAGTAAACTGTATCCAAACAAATTTCTATAACCTTAATAGCTATTATTAGTACATTAATACCCTCTCGGAAGTAATAAACAGAAAATCAATGTATTTGTTCTCTACTATAGATCTAAATCGAATTACAGCTCAAATCTCCAAAAAATCGCGTGAAAATGATAGCAACAGAGTACAGCGTATAAACATATAACGATCATAATGCGAAGGAAATTAGAGAGAATGAGGATCAAGTAAACTGTATCCAAACAACTTTCTAGAACCTTCATAGTGTATTAGTACCCTCTCGGAAGCAATAAACATAAAACCTCCACTCCGGTAACAACGTATTTGCTCTCTACTATAGATCTAAATCGAATTTCAGCTCAAATCTCCAAAAATCGCGTGATAATGATAACAACAGAGAATGAGGAAATTATAAACATATAAACATACAACGATCATAATGCGAAGGAAATTATAAAGAATGAGGATCATATTCATACTTGACTAGCGTCAGGATCAAGGCACGTCTGCGAGTTTTTGGAATCGGAAACAGCTTTCGGCGAAACGATCACGGAACCTCTACCTCCAGTACGGCGTCGTCTGGCGAACGATGCGGAAGGTATCTGATCACCGGCGAGGCGAGATGAGGAAAATGAAAAGCGCCGGGAGGAGGATGACGGCGAGCGGAGGTCCTTCCCGTCGGAGATAATGGCGGAGGAGGAGAAGAAATGCGGCGGTTTGAGAGCTCCGATGGCCGCCATTATTGATTGATGAGTGTTAGCGGTGAAAGTGGTTTTTAGGGAGCTTGAAAGAGACTGAAACTCGTGAAGTGTGTGTGTGTGTGGGGTGGATGAATACGATAGATCTGGTTAACTACTTCCGTCGTATCTATCTAGAGTGTATTAAAATTTCCCATTTTGCCCCTGCTTTAGCTTGGATATTCCTAGTTATTTTTTTAAAGATCTCAAATATATCAAATACGAAGAAACGAGCTTAAGCACGAGCTTTACATATCAAATAATGATATAATGAGAATATAAATATACACAAATTGTATGATAAAAATATAAAAAAAAGTAAAACAATTTAGTAATGAACGGTCCTAGCTTGAGCTTATATACTTTTTTCATTAGTCAAACTCGAGCTTTAGAAATAAAGCTCAAAATGAGTCAAGCTCAAGATCGAGCTCTCTTCAGTTTAAACGAGCGGAGCTCGAGTCTTGACGGGCTTGGGCTCGGCTCGGCTCGTCTAGCTACACCCTTAACACAATTAATGTTTTAAATATTACAAACAAAAAAATTACATAATTAATCGAATCAAACTAAAACTTATACTAGAAAAATATGATTCAAAAACGACTTAAGGTTGTGATGCACTTGTGAGTTTCAAATGGATTGGAATCATTGTTTGATGAATAATCCATGATTTTTAAATATTTGAAGTAATGTTATGAGAGAAAACGTATTTTTTAAGTGTGAGTGAAAGGAAATGATCCATGATTTTTAAAATAAAAGTGTAATTTCTAATATGTATAACAACACAATAATAGTAAAATCACCAAACTACATGAACGAAAATGACTATTAACTCAGATAAAAAAATTAGGCCGTATTAATTGACATAAATAGTTTTCACTTTAATAGACATTTAACATATATACAAATGACATCAACGATTTGAATGAAAATGAAAATTTCTTTAAAACATTAGAGAATCAAAGAAGAAAAAATATTAAAGAAAATAACTAAAACCACCAAACCACATAAAGGAAAATGACGTCAACACTAAATCTTTAATCGAAAACAGTCGTATTTTATTATTACTTGTTTAAATTAATTGTGGTCACGTGACATGCTTACTTCGAGCTTGAGTGAGTGTAAGGCCACGTAAAGGGTATATTTGAGATATAAAAAATTAATGGGAACCGCCCTGTTCCTTTTTAACGGGACAATCCAATTATTAAATTAAGGGATGGGTTTCTTTTATTAGTTTAATTAGGTACATTTTTCCAATTCTTAATTCGATAAAATTATATTTTAATATCAAACTACGATTTATTGACCTATAATAACTTGTAATGTGGTTAATGGTACTCTTAAAAAATATATAGTATCAAGGGAAATCTTAGTAAATAATAATTATATATTTAAACTCGAGTTAAATTTAATTCTCACTTATTTTTGTTTGTTTTCGCATTTTGTTGAGAGTTTGTAATTGTAATCTGAAAAACAAATGTAAATATTATAACATTGAGATTGTCTTTGATAACAAAAGTGAAAGTTACTATTATACACTAAAGTGATGATATTAATTATTACCAACCAATAAGTCACAATAATTAAAATCCAATTTTCCTTCTTAATTTACTATCATACTCTTATCCCTCTAAACCATGTGTTTGAAAGCTATTATTTATTAAGTTGTACAAGACAATCATTTAATTAGACCAGTGATATAACTAGTCCTTAGGCTATCCGTAGTGGTTTGGAAGTGGAGTGGGGGATTATGCGCCATGTGGCGGATGAGTCAGCATAGGAGGATTATAAGGAAAATGGGTGTAATGGTTTTGGGGGATTATATGGTATTTAATAAAAAAAAGTAAGATGGTATTTAACCAATAGAAAAAAAGCTGGAAAATCAAGAGAGGAGGGGAGGGCGTTATCTACATAGCCCCTAGAGGGAAATGAGGTAAAATGACGCCAGAGGGGGTGGGAGAAGGGCGCTATGGAGCGGCGCCCCCCATGGAGCCCCATTACGGATAGCCTTACTATATAAATGACTAAAATGCTGATGTACTTAGCAGAAAAAATAGATGAAGTTAGTCATTTGGAGTGAAATAGTAAAAGCTACAAACCATGCGAATAAAAACGAGATTATTTTAAGAATATAGAGGTAAATAACAAAAAGTAATAAACCACAAAAAAATGACACTTGACTCCTTTTTTTTATTTCAAACGGATCAAACCTAATTTTAAGTTGTCACGATCACTTAACATCTATAAATATTTAAATGTTCTAGCTATATCAAAGTTGATACCCCTATACTATTGTTAATCTACAATCTACATGGCCATTAGATATTCTTGGCAATTGAATTATCTATTTTTGGCAATAGAAGAAATCTTCCTCCTCATGATATTGTTTTATTTCTAAATATAGCAAATTATCATAAATGGTTTTCAATTTCTTACTAGGAATAATTTCATATATATTTTATATAAATCTTATCAAATACTAAAAATTAATAACCTTGATTGGAGCACTGAAAAGCGAGAGGTAATAGGAGGGAATAGCCCCAAGAACCGATTTTGCCAAAACAACCCTTCCACCAAAGGAAAGCGTTTTTCTCTTCCATTTGGAAAGCCTACAAGCAACTTTGTCAATGACCACTTTCCAATAACATTAACATGGATCTCAAGTCTTTCCTCCGCTGCAAGCTCGGGAATGGTCTCCATGTTAAATTTTGGACGGATAATTGGTTGCCAGGAGGGGTTCTTAAGGAGCGATTCCCCTCTCTTTTCTCCTTGGAGTCGGACAGAAATGCTCTCGTTGCTAACAGGATTGGGACGGGGATTCATCAGTTTCGTTGGAACTGGAAATCGCCCTCTTCTGCCTTGCTCAATGCTGATCGTATTCTCGAGCTCGAATCTGAGCTGGCTGGGGTCTCGCTGGGCTCTTCTGCTGACTTCTGGGGGTGGGGTTATGATGCTGTCGAGGAGTTTCAGGTTAAACACGTTCGTGTTATTCTCCAACTTGAGCTCCTTCCCTGTTGTGTTCTCCGTTTTCACTGGCTCAGGTGTATGCCGCTAAAGGTTAATGCGTTTGTTTGGAGGGCCCTGCAAGATCGCATCCCGGTCAATTCAAGTCTTTGTCGCCGTGGCATTCCGATCCCCTCCTCCTGTGGTTTATGCAATCTCGCTGAGGAAACCACTGCCCATAGACTTATCAACTGTCATGTCTCAAACTTGGTTTGGTCGTTGACCCTAGACTGGATGCATGTCCCTGGTATGATTTTCTCTTCCTTAGAAGAGCTTCTTGAGAAGATGGCGGCATGGGCCTTCAACTCAAGGATATTCAAAGTCATTCTCGGTGTGGCTTATACAACCATTTGGTGCCTCTGGAAGTCTAGAAACGACATGATCTTCAGAGACTATTCCAAAGACGCGGCCTTTATTGTAGGGGAGATTAAGTGTTTATCCTTCTTGTGGATCACAAATAGGAGCAAACTTAGTCACTTAGATTGGAGCTCGTGGTGTAATTTTTCATTCCTTTTTTCCATGTAACCTAGCTTCTTGCTAGTTCTTTTCAATGCTTTGGCCGTTCAAAAAAAAAACATATGTACTAGTCTAAAAGCCTCGCAAGAAAAAGAAGACTAAGAATAAGATCGTAAGAAGACCCTAAACTACTAATGATGTGTCTGAATCATATAATTAAAATCAGAATTAAATTTTTTGTTATACTTGGTTTGTAAAACTTATTGATCAAGTTTCATTCGAATGTGTTTGGTTGAAATAATATACATAATTTAATTGTAATTATTTACATAATTAAAAATTTCTTGCTTCTCATTCATTTAAAAGACAATCCCACACAAGTGCAGTTCTGCATATTCAGAACTCCAAATGTAAAAACAAACCAGATTTTAACACACAGCTAAAACCAATGCAAGAATTACAGATAAAAACCCGAACACAAATATTTACGGATATATATAAATTTTTTGCACAAATATGTTACGCATCAATCGTAAGAGAGTTATATGTGTGTGGCCACAGCAGAAAATGTTTTAACTGCAACAACCGCCTGCTTGAGAGGCTGACCCGTCTTTTCCACCTGACGGCCCAGGAATGCCACCATATCCGACTTTAATTCCATAAGACTGCCATTTATAAACGCGATAAAATTTATTAGTAAATGACAATGGTTTTAATAAAATGACAAATAGATATAATAACTCTTGCCTCATTTGATACATCAAAAACCCCATCCTGAATCTTCTTATAGATTGTACCAGCTGTATTTATGAATGCCTGAAAAAACTTACTAAACATTAGAATAGAAAATACAATTAGCTGAATCCAACATTCTCTCTCTAAAATTATATTTACTATTACTTAATAATTAACTGACTCTTTTAAAATTATATTTACTATTACTTAATAATTGTCAAGTGTTGTTTCATCATACATTTAAACCTTTTTCTTAGTTTGCCCATGTCATACAGGTAAACAAGCTAGTTTAGTAACATCTTGTATAACAAAACATTAGTCTTACCTCCTCAACATTCTGAGCAGTTTTTGCAGAAGCTTCCATGAATATTAAACCATTTTCCTTTGCAAATTGTTCTCCTTCTTCTGTGCTAACAGCTCTTCTGTGTGCAAGATCAGACTTGTTACCAATAAGCATAATAGTCATGTTTGCATTTGCATGCTGTCTGGCATCCTCTAACCAGCTTGCAAGGTGATTGAAAGTTTCCCTCCTGCATTTTAAAATGATTATAAACAACTTCTATATACATAAAAAGGGAGAATTGCATATATCCCTCTATTATGATTCTTAATTGCATATATACCCAATCCATAAGATCAATTGCATATTTACCCTTTTAAATTGATCATGGACTGTTTATGAAATCTTATGACTTTTGGTGCATAAATTGATCAAGAAGCCTATTATTTGATGGGGGGTTTTTGGATGTGTGTTTCAAGAGTGATTATTGCCAATTTATAAGGCACTTAAAAGGTAGGGATAGTTAAGATAATTTCACATGTTTCGGGACAATTAGTATTCGGTAACAACTCCATATCAATAGTTGATTATTATGGTATGTTTATTTTGGCGTGATTCAGTTATGATCATAATCGGAATATAGATCTTTTGATGCATTAACTTTTTAAGAAGCCTTTTATCATAAGAGGTTTGTGTCTTCTTCTTGGATGGTATACACAAATGGTGTTTGAATGTGTGTTTTTGAAGTGATTGCAATGGGTATATATGCAATTTATAAGTTTTGGGTAAATTAGTCATTCTATAATTTACTTTTAATAAAATAAATCAATATGGGTAAATTTGCAATATTTTTTATGGAAGATGGGATATATGCAGTTTTAATTTTTGTTTGGGGATATATGCAAATGCCCGTATACAAAAAAGAATACAACCATAAAACCCATCATACTTTCGTACCTAGTGATATCATAAACGAGAAGTGCACCAGCGGCACCTCTGTAGTAGGATCTTGTTATAGATCTGAATGATTCTTGACCCGCCTGACCAAAAATCAATAAAAAAAAGGTAGTATTTAGATATGGTATTTTTTTAATTTGAAATCCATGCAACAAGAAAGGTATAAGAAAACAAACAGTGTCCCAGATCTGAAGTTTTATTGGTTTGTTGTCAATTGTGATCATTCTAGCCCCAAATTCAACACCAATGGTCAAATCATGAACTGGTTGAAAACGTTTGTCTGTGAACTGCAGAAGTAGACATGATTTTCCAACCCCTACATAAAAAAACCATCCACATTAGTTGCACTTTTCTATCATCATTTTCACTATCATAGTTGTCAAGAATGTGTTTATTTCAACGATATTCAACTCTAGAAATGCTTATCAGTTATCCCCACATGGAGCCTTCCAAGCACAAAAAGAAACAGGAATAAATGCACGGCTGGTTAAACAAAAACCAATTAAAAAGATATAACTTCTCTGGATATAATATTAAGAGGATGAATGAATAACTTGAGTAAGAACAAATCCAATAACACCATGATATAAGTAATTAGCAAGAAAAAAGAATTGTTCAAATTTTTAATTGTGAATTAGCTCATGAGACTCGATTCACATTGAAGTGGCATACCTATATATATTGTTCAAATTTGTGTTTCCATGGTTATATCAAAATAGAAATTTGATCAACTATCGGTTCTAACATAATCATGGCATTAAAATATTCCGCAAAACCAACCAAAATCACCCTGAATCATCCAAGCAAAAGAGTGATTGCATCAAACTCAATACTGTAAGGAGAGCTTCTTTCAGTCAAACTATCACCCCTAGGTGTTAGTCCGAGAGAGATAAAGAAACATCAATACAACTTAAACAAGAAAAAACTACCGTAAATCAATCGATAAAACTAAGCAGAACATAAACTGCCCCAAATGCAAATACATGTGGATCATTGAAACTCTGACTTGCTGACTTGCTGACTTGCTGACTTGCTGACTTGCTGTCCAATATATGTAGTTTACCAATTTCATGATACTTCTAAGCAAGTTATCGTTCAATATCCATATTCCTTGCTTATATCCAAACACTAATTGCTCATTTAGGTCAAATTAACAATTAATATCAGCTTCCACCATTCATTGCTTATATCCAAATACTAAATGCTCAATTTAGGTCAAATTAACAATTAATATCAACAACCATTAAATCAGGAAGGAAAATCATGTAAATTGCTTAATTAAGATACATAAACACACAACGAACTCTACTACATGAATCGCCTCTTTCTCGTGGTCTCCGATTGAATGTTATACCAAATAACATGATCAGCACAAAATTGGACACAGATACTGCAATAATTACAGATTTTCAAACATAAAATGGAAAGAAATCAAGCAAATTACCAGTATCTCCGATGATGATGTACTTGAAGAGGTAAGCATAAGACATAGCTGCTCAGATCTTCCGAAAATTCAATGGAATAAAGTGGAAACGATCGGAAACGACTGTAGTTTAGTTTAAAATCGATTTGGATTAACAGATCGAGAATCAACAAAAACAAAAAACGGAACGAAGTTGAGGATTTTGGGTGGAAGAACAAAACTCTGAGATTTCAAACTTAATTCTTCGTAAAGGTTCTAGAGAGAATAATAAGATACTTTATAAAATCATTAGTTATAAACTACCCCAATTATCTCCAAAAATTAAGTCGATCACCGATCCACCTGTATTTTATTCCCTCATATCCCACGTTGTTTGTTTACCTTCCGATGAGATACAGGTGGATGGGTGATCGACTTAATTTTAAGTCGTTGTACTTGTATTCGGGTTGAGTTTGGGTTTGAGTTTGTGGGAGGACATGCGATGAAAATTGACATGGTTGGCTATGACCCCATTGGGCATGGTTCGGTGGATAAACGGGTTGGTAAATTGGTTGTGTCGTGGAATTTGAGATGATGGAACTTGACCCACATAAGTAGACATGTTCCATGGATTCATGTTTGGGTTGTTAAGTTTTACGGTGATTGCTATAAATAACCAGTCATTGTATCCAAACAATCATCGATTTATACATCCTATATGTGGCTGTTTTGTTTGACTTGATTATGTCGATTAAATATTAAATACAATCAAGTGCAATAAGGATAGAATCACTTGATATGTAATGGCTCAACCGTAGGTGGCATACATGGGGGCCTGGGGGGTTAGGTCTAGGGGTTAGTTTCTTTTTTAGTTTTAGAATAATGGGTGTAGAGGGTGATGCCCCATACTCTCACGTTTGCAAGTTACTTCCATGTTTTCAAGTTTTTTTTTTTTTTTGTCTTGTAGTGCCGTATAAATGGGCTTGTCTTTTGGTTAATGTTTAAGGAATAAATAATTCAAGTCTCTCTACAATTCAACCTCTATTTTCCTTCTTTTTTCTTCGCAACCGATCAGAGCTCGAGACTCACATCATCACTACACTATGACGACTAACTATACCAAATTTTAATTTAGAATTTTAGATATGATTTAAATGACTTCATTTTGGGCGGATAGCGGGAATCGAACCGGCGTCTTCTCCTTGGCAAAGAGAAATTTTACCATTCGACTATATCCACTTCCCTCAATTCAGATTTCTTAATGCGCATCAATCAGAGCTTTATATGTGTTCACGTTTGGTTTAATCATCCATCAACTCTCTAGCCCTCGTATTCTCCCCGAGCTTGCACATCGCCGAGACAGCCATTGTCATTGAATAAACCGTTATCCCAACTCCTGAATTAACCATTTTGCGAAAGAAATCCGATAACAGTTTTACTAAATCTAAATCTGTTAAGAGTAATTTTCGTTAAAAAAAAAAAAGACAGTGATTATTCTACGGGTTGTTTGATATCATTGTTGGTGGCCAATTGATTCAAGATGTCCTTAGTCAAGGCAAAACTTTAGCTTTGTACAGGCGAAAAGAAAGTGAAATGGATGGTTCGATGAGATTGGATTTATGGGGTTGTTGGTGGGAATTGAAGAAATTGAAGCAAGATTGAGGTGGAAGGTGTGTGTTTGAGAGTAAGAGGTTTGTGATTTGGGGATTTAGAGAGGTTGGGAGAAACTGATTGTGATCGAAGGTTTGGGAAGAATGCAGGGATTTCGAAATGAGATTATTAAGCTTTAAATGGAGGGGTATAAATGTCATTTCACACTCATTTAACAAAAAATTTAACAGACATACATGTCATGGACGAAATCCGCAACGATTTGTCAAAAGGCTGGAACTAAATCCGTAATAAATGAAAGCTAATAACTATATGTGAATTCCGTGCAAACCGAATAACCGAAATCTGTAATTTACTCTATTGAATAGATAAATGTTTTAGAGAGGATAAATATGTAACTGATAAATAAATGACACTTATTTGTGTCTATAACTTCCAATCTATACTGAATTATTTATTAGGTTTCGACACAAGTATTCTAAAAAATTACATTAAAAAAAGAAGTTACATAAACAAGTTTATCCAAACATATTTATGGTATGATTGTATGAAATAAAACTGACGCAAACACATTCAAACTAAGCCCAAAAACCATGAATATCCCGACAAAAACGAGCCTAAACATGTTATTCAATCCTGACAAAAATTCACACATAGGAAACTTCCAATGGTTTACCCTGGAAAGCCAACAATTCATAGTTTCATACCTTTCATCTACTTGGAGGCTTTACCGTAGGTGTCTCGTAACGTAACAGTTCTGTTGAAAATCAGCTTTTCGGGTGTCGAATCCTTGTCAGCCACGAAATATCCTGACATAAAGAACTTCACATTTCAAAAACAAATTCTGCAAACAATAAATAGTGCATTACAGAACTTACCGAGCCTTTCGAACTGAAATTTATCATCTACTTCTGCAAATTGGAGTGGCGGTACAGCATAGGCACAGGGTATTACCACTTTAGACTCGGGGTTTAGATCGTCAAGCCAGTTATCAAGTTCCCCTGGATTCTGAAACGGTATAAACAATATGATTAGTCTAGTCTAATCAATGGTGTTATTTCGGATCATATAGAGCATATTTACCTGACTGTTACACGCAGACTAAATAAAGAGTAGCAATTATTATTAATAATAGAACACTTCACAGTTATTGAATAATAAAATGCTCTACTAAAATTTACAAAAAATATATGTAAGACCATTCACAGCAGTTTCTTTATATTATACCTTAAAATATAAGAAATGTTTATTTTTTCTACTAACATCTGCATCTTTATAGTTAACCCTTAGCCTTAAATTTTAAGGGATAAATATAAGGGATCGGTAAATATACCAATAACACATATATGAGTTTTATAAAGATAAGGAATGTGATGTAGAATGTTTTTTAAAAGTCTTTAAATTTTATGGATAAATGTGTTTTTTTGGGTAAATTGTAAAGATAAAGATAAAGAACCTGTGCTCTGAATACTCTAAGTTAGTTTTTACTGGGTTCAACTTGCATATATGGATAAGGGTTCAATTTGCATATAGCAATGTGGATTTATATATATTTCAATTTGCATCTATTAATGAAATAAACATGAAAAACCATCAACTGAAAAGTGTAAAAAACAACAAATTCTCATAGTTGAAAAATAGTATATAAATGCCACGTTCAATAAAGAATCAATCTCAAGTAGAGAACGGTGAAAACCGCTTGATGCATTTGTTGTGATGCAGGAAAGATAATCAGAAGTAGTGGGAGGGAGAAAAAGAGACGGGTGCATATTCACCCTATGTATCACATTTAAAGCAAATAGATACAAGTGTTTTTTTGCAGTTCTTTGCTTAAAATTGGTTCTTTATTGAACATCCCTCTGGTCGGTTATTTACATATGTTCCTGTAGTTAGTTGATTATGAAGAAAAAACAGACTATAGGATATTAAAATGGAATATTTCGGGACTACAAACGCCTTTAGTCGGCCAATCTGATGTATTGGATTTTAGGAAATGCCAGTGTCATGATTATTTTGTTTTATTATATATAAAGATAAAGATGCCACGTATGAAAAATCACCAACCTCAGAAAGAAACAGTTTATCAAACAGCCTGACTTCCACCTTCAACGGGTCAACCCCAGGAGAAGGCTCCGCAACCCAATGAAGAACACCCTGCATACCGAAGTTTTTTTTTTAATAATACGTACCCGATTCCAGATGTTCAAAAAAACGGTCAAACTATACAGTTGTGACTTGCCTTAGGTTTTGTCTTCTTAAAAGGGTCATACTCGGCATGTATCTCAACAACAGTCTTTTTGTCATCAGAAAGCACCACTTCGGTACACTTGATAGGAAATGCATATCTGCATACACATGGTTAGAATTAATAAACAATATATGAATATATTGATAATTGAAAGCATTAATCATATCAGAATTAATCATGCACCTGAGCAGGACAGTCTTTCCAGGAGCAAGTCCATAGTAGTCTTTTGAATCTTTCATCCTAAAATCAGTTTGCTCTATATAAACAACATTCGAAAATGGGACCTGAGGAACAAACAAAGAAATTTTAACTATAAGTGTTCACCATCTTGGTAAAACATATAGTGTATTTATGCATAACCCACTTTCTCCTTTATGCATTTCTATTAGTGCATTTATGCGTATTGTGCTAGTTATACCTCAATTCCTAGGTGTAATGGGTTAGTGTCAATTAGTGTTAATTATCTGATTGTTAGCGAATTCCTTTTCGTATTTTGTTTTGGCTAGTTATATATAGCAGTAGCAACTGAGGATATAGAATGAATTGATTTCCAAAAGATACACACTAGGATTGCTTGATATAAAAGCTAATATGTAAAATGATGAGAGAGATGCAGCATTTTGTTGTACATAAAGCTTATTTGGTTGTACGTAGAGCAATGCCTCACGTACGTGAGGCTCTCATATTGACTTTCGAGATCAAAACACCTTGGAGCGCCTTGCTTTTTAAAACCAAGCATGTAATCCAAGGTTTTTTACATAAAATAGCAAGATACTATCACCAATACCTGATTCTAAGAACCAACAAACATAATTATCTCTGAATAACAACCGACTTTCAATTTTTTTTTAAAACAAAAACAATTTACCTAATTACCAATATAGCAGGTCATTTTTGTCTTTTTTCTCTAGACGTTATTTATTTTTCATTATTCTCGTTTAATAAAAGATGCTTATTATCATTACTGAAAAACTAATAACTAGAAAAATTACGTAAAAAATGACAAAGCAGAATAGGGGATATGATTAAAGAAATTACGTATTCATGTCCTATCTTTGCAAAAAATAAAAAAAATAATAATAAATAAAAAAAAATTGAATGTCTGTTGCCGCTTCTGGTGATTTTTGTTAGTTAATTTCTCTTGCTATTTTATGCTAAAGGTCAAATAACATAAATAAACAGAAGAAAAAAAGAAGAAAAACCAACCTTGTAATAAGAAGATGCATCATCGTTTGGGGCATCTGGCCATTTCTTTGCATCAAGGTCTATTACTGAACTTGATTCAAGATTAGTAATAACAACCTATGATAGCCATAATATATCCAAAAGATTAGTAAAAACAACATAATTAACTTTTTTAATAATAATAATTACTATATTAATACCTTTAGTGGATGTAGCACAACCATAGCACGAGAAGCTGTTTTATTTAGTTCTTCACGTACATGATATTCAAGAAGTTCCAAACGTATCGTGCTACCATCACTGCAGACCAAAATGAATCAATTAATTAATTAAATATTTATTTAAAATAAATTACAAATCAGCAAGTACAAAAACCTTCTAGTAATTCCGATTCCTCTAACAAAAGAATTTATTGCTGATGATGTAACACCCCTACGCCTCAATCCTGATAATGTCATCAAACGGGGATCATCCCATCCATCCACGTAACTCTCAGTCACAAGCCGATTTAACTACAAGTGATTATCAATAACAATTGAGTGCAAAAATACTTACATTTTAGGTCTAATTGCATAAAATAGCAAAGATACTAGTTCTAGCAACCAACAACAAAAACTACCATATTTTACCGGACTACAGTCTTTCTTTCTTTTTGTAAGGTATTTCTGATTTAGTAGTAAGTACTTCTTATTTAAATAGAAGTTATAAAGATCACAGAAAAACAAAGATACCAAGGTAAAATAGTGCATTTTCAAAACAAACAAAAAAACATAGATTCTATTTTATGTAAAAAGACTCTGTATTTTACATGTTAGTTGTGAATTAACTGTTTATACCATCTTTTTAAAATTTTAAAAAATATAACTTACCTTACGCTTTGACATCACAGTGTTGGTGATATTCAAGCGGGAGTATTCCCACACGTAAGGCTGGTAAAGGCTTAGTGCATCCAATAACCAGTAATATGAAGCACGTCTTGTTTCAAATTCAAGTGTGCAAAGCTACAAAAACAAATTAAAATATAATATAGTAAATAACCAAATAAGTATGTAAAAATGGACCGTGATAAACTTACAGAATGTGTGATATCTTCAAGAGAATCGACAATGCAGTGTGCATAATCATAACTCGGATAGACACACCACTTGTCTCCAGCATGTGGGTGAGGTGTGAACTGAAGAAAGAAATACAAAATATATTATCAACGTAAAATGAAATAATATTGTTCCATAAAAACTAGCAAGATACGGTGCTACATTTCCTATCTCTAGCAACAAACTAACAAGATTTTCTAAAACAAGCAACAATTTTTAGTTTCTTTTTCCTTTTTTTTTTTTTTTGCAAAAGTAGCAATAGTTACCTGATTACCAGTTTAGCAGGCCCTGTTTGTATTTTTTGTAAATTTTCTTTTTTTAGTTTTTAGAAACATTTAGTCATACTAATATGTCTTTGTTATTTAAATGAACATTTAGTAATACTAATCAACTAAAATGTTGTTATTTTGATACTCGAGTCTGTTATTTTATAGTATCTTTCTATTTTATGTACAAAGCCCTATAGTACATATGTATATATAATATGTTTATATCTATACAAAGCCCTATATTCATAATAAATGTACCTTAATCCGATATGCAATGAGGTCATACATATTGAAATTATCGCTTTGCATATCCTGTTTCATTCTAAGTGTAGCTTTTCCCTCTTCGATCAAGCCATTTTTCATATCATTAAAAAGTTTGAGCGACTCTGCAATTGGCCTGTCTCTCCATGGACTGTTCCTCTTTTCCTCCCTGTATTTTTTTATTTCATCACCAGTCTACACGAGAAAAATAATTAAATAATTAAATAATCAAATTCAGGTTATGAGTTTGTTGTACATTGAGACAAAATGCAGTAATCAAGAAACCTGGTGATCAACATAAGCGTGACCCCTGCGTATGAGCTCAACTGCTAAATCATACAGTTCTTGAAAATAATCACTGGTGTATGTGATCTGCATATGTGTAACGTTATTAAATTAAATGTTGTAGATCATCAATAAACAGTTCTTGATTTGATTCACAGTTACATATTTATTATACCTTAAAAGGTTTCCACCCCATCCAACTCACAATTTCTTCAATATGATCAATATATTCTTTTTTCTCTGCTTCAGGATTAGTATCATCAAACCTACAAGTTATACATATCAACTGTATAAGTTAAAACTAAATTTAGAAACTAAATACCTTGCGTAATTTCATCAAAAGTTTTTTGTGCTTTCTAAAAATTGCTTCTACTTTCCTTTTATAAGTCTTTGCTAACTCTTTAGTGAGTTCAAATGTTTTCTCAAGAAAAATAGAAGATAAGTTTTATGTTTGTATACCAAAAAAAAAATAGTTATCTATTCTAAACCCAAGGGCAAACATCTTCAGACAATCCTATTCTTCATTTTAATTTAGAGTTTTGACTAGTTTATCTTTAGTTTACGCACAAAGAACCTATCTCCCATTTCTCACCTTTGATGGGAAAATCATGAATTAACAGCTAAACGGTTAAAACGCATGACTATTATAAGAAATAAAAATTAGCTTTAGTTAAAAACAATATAAAGATGACCTGGTGGAAGAACACATGAAGTCATGAAATATTTTTAGAGTTTAGACTAGTTTATATTTAGTGTACAAAAAATAACCTATTTCACGTTTCTTACCTTGATGGGAAAAGCATAAAGGAACAATTAAACAGTTTGAACGCAAAACTATTATAAGAAATAAAAATTGGCTTTATTTATATACAATAAAAAGTTGCCCTATTGGTATAACGCATGAAGTCATGAACTGATGAAAATTTAGAACAAAGAAAATTTCCCTTTTATGGAACTTAATTTATCATATTGGAAACAAAGAAAATTATAAAAATAGTCCTACCGCAAGTAGCAGCCACCACCTCTTTCTTTTGCAAGACCAAAGTCAACAAACATAGCCTGCAGATAAGCAGTAATATGCAAAAAAACAGTATCCATTTAAGACAAACCTTTGCAAAATAAAAAATATTAAAAAAATGATAACTTACCTTTGCATGACCTATGTGCAGATATCCATTTGGTTCCGGTGGAAAACGGGTCAAAACTTTTCCACCTGTTCTCTTCAGATGTTTTTCCAATGTTTCTTTTGAATTACAAGCTCTAAGCACAGGCCTATCACTGAAAAATACTTCTGTATGAACCTATAAAACAACAATAAACAAATTAAAACATGATAAATAATTTTTTTAAATTGAGGAAGTAGAAAAAAATGTTAATACAACCTTATAATTCTCCTCTGGTGCAGGGAATATTAAATAAGGATTGATTTCTTCTTCAACGGTAGTTTTAACTTCTTCTACTTTAATAACCTTTTCTTTCTTCTTTTTTACAGGCTTCTCATTATCTGCTGCAGTTTTTTCGCCAAGTAATTCATATATCTTTGAATCTATCAATTGCTGGTGAAAGACACACGAATGACATATTCATTAACCATTTTGTAATCAAATAAAGGATAAAAAGGCTTATTTGCCTTTTTGTGTGGAAATTACTAGTTTCCAGTTTTATTTCACTTTCGTTTAACTAGTAAATACTTATTACTAAAACAAAATCTGCTAAGGTAAAATGTTGCCACCACACAAAAAAGAAGAATACAAGTGAATGATACCTTAACAATTTTTGGATCAGCCCAAGGCTGCTTCTTTCGGACATGAGCAAATAAATCACCAACTTAAGCCAATTGTCAAATAACACGTTAGATCCACGTTTCCACATAAAACAGTATTAGCTTCATTAAGAAGATTATATAATCAAAACTCACCATTTGTTCGGTAGCGTTGCTCCAAAATTGCACTCTTTTTTTCTTCAAACATTTCATAAACAGTGCGTTCTATATCTTCAGCGGACACCTCAACCCCTGTTACAAGATAACGATTAAATTTTATTACTTATAAACAGTTGACAATAAAGATTTATAAAGTAAATACTAAAATTCAAAAATACCAACTCCACAAGCTTCTTCAAATTTGCTAATATCAAGATCTTCTGAGCCAGTGATAGTAAGAAATGCAAATGCAGCTTCTACCTGGGCAGGAGTCTTTATCTGTAATATGCAAGAGTATAAGCATTTTAATTATGCAAATACACTTTAACATTAAACATATTTCTTAAGTCATATAAAGTCAAACCTTAGAAGAAACAATGTATTCCAGCAACTTGGGACGATGCAAAAGAGCATTGGCAGGAAACTTTGTAGCAACCGTATAAAGAAGATTGCCGGTAGACCTTTCACATCCATCGGTGACATTCGCCTGCAGATGTATCGTTAAATATATAAAGATAACTATGGTGTGTATATATCGCCAAAAGAGCAGGGATTAAAATGACAATGTGGCATCATCTCTGCACTAAACTGTCGAAATGGCATTTGACTTTGCTAAACTCTTCCAGAGCCAAAAAAAAATGATATATCGGTTTATATTAAATACACATGTTTATTAGTTTAGAAAACAACAACTAAATATAAATGACTACACCCCTATATATCTGGCTTCTGTCCTCATCCTCTGTTCTCCTTTCATGTAATTTTACATTTAATTAAAAAAGGAGATGGAAAACCTTAAAAAGAACAAGAACATCATGCAAAACTTCGCTTTTATAACTTTGCAAAACTCTTTTGCGCCATTTTCCGATTATGTAATCAGGTATTTTATAACCAAACTCTAGAAACTAAAGAGAAAATAAAAATTATCTCTACATTTAAATCTGAGGTTTTTTAAACATATTCTGATAAAAGCTAGAGATGTTTTTAAAACATAACAAGCCAAGATTTAATTCCTTATAATACTTTTATACCCAAGAAATGCATGGATATTACACTAGTTTGGTTTTTGTGATGTGCGTCTTGCCACTGCCGTTTTTATTAGAACCGTGACTCGCAGAAAAAGACTAAAATACGGCAATTTAAGATCACACTAGTCAACTAATTCTTCTATGTGGTCTGCCCCATTTGTATAGCGGTTTCAAGGTGCATTTAATCCAGTGACACTACTTAAATTATTCATGTGTGTGGATAATATAGATCGATTTACAAAAGTCCTCTAACTGTTTCAGATTCCCCAATTCCTAAACATTATTTTCGCAAATTAAGCTCCCACATGCAACTATGAACTGAAGTTTACAATCAATCGCATGCAAACATATTAGTATTAATACGAAATTTACCTCATTAATCACGGCAATAAGATTGGAGGTGACTTTATTGTTAGCGATGGTGTTCTCTGCTGTGCGTTTATCTAATCCGATCTTTAAGAATAGATCAAGGGCTTCCACCATTTTTTCACACCCCAACTACTCCAAAATCTGTAAAATATTCAATTCTTCAAGTAATTAAGCAAAATCAAGCAAAACAATAACCCAAACACACAATTAATCTTCTGAGTTTGTTCAAGAATATGTGAAATCAGGGGATTTTTTCACATGGGTTCACCTTTTTTAGTGGTCGTAACAGGGGCGTACCCAGGATTATTTTCATGTGGGTTTTCACTTTTTTAGGTCGTCGGAATTCTAACATCTAAATGTCAAAAATTTTGTCAAAAATTTCGGTTTAGTATGTTTGGGTTAGGTTAGGTAAGGTTGATCACACAATAACAATACGAATATACGCTTCAATAATTAAAAAAATATATTTTCCTTAGAATTAGAAAAACACATAATGTAAATATGATGGTCTTTACGAATTAAAAAAAAAATTACCTATAGTTGTTGCCTACGAGTTTTCGGCGCCAATGGAAGGATAATTGTAACCTCTAATCGACTCCTCCAACAACGAAAAATTCAGAAGATTTATATGTGCAGCATGCAATGCGTCCACTATTAAATTTCAAGTATAAATTTGTAAAAAAAAAAACAAAAAAACAAAAATCCTAAAAGTCTGTTATTGTCTTGGATAGGATTATAAGCCTTCATGTTCTCCTTCTAACAAATTCTGGTATCATACTTGTTTATTCTAGTTATTGAAGTTCTATAAGCAAACCAGCAATGTATTCACAACAGTAGGGAACATAATTATCCTAAAACATCTTTATATCTGTTCAAAACATTCGTCATTTCCAAAGTTTAAACCCTAAAAGTAGCATCTTAATCCCTAAACCTAGAGGTTGAACCTATGATTCAATCAAACTAATTAAACAGATGCATGAATTCACTTTCAAATAAGAGAATAAAAACCCCCAAATTTACTTAAACAGATATTGAATTTCGAGAAAATAAAAATATTACCCGAATATCTGTGACTGTGAGTCTTCAATGGTGGCTGTGATTGTGAGTCCTTGATTTGACGAAGAAGGTGACCATTTTTATCAACCGGCGGTGGCTGGAGGGAGGCGGAGGCGGCGGCGCCGAGGGTAAGTGGCGGAGGACTGGAGAAGAGGTTTGAGGGTCTGGTCGTCTGGTAAACCCTGGTATTTGTTAAAAGAAAAAAGAAAAAAAAAAGAAAGAGAGAAAGAAAGTGGAGAACAAGATTCGAACATGATACCTTCTCGGTAAAATTAGCAGTTAACAAACTAAACTATACATTTATATTATTATACTAATCTTTTATACTCGTGTTATACAAGAATGTAAAGAAAAACAAATAATACAATCTGCGAAGTATCTTTAATTTATTTTTTTTAATAAAAATTAAAAAAAATAAGTAAACTTTAAAGTAAAATAGAATCATGTTTAAAAGTAGACAGGAATTATATAAAGTTACAAATTAGAAAAATACTGATTTATACACTACGATTAAAGTTTGGTATGAGACTTTTTCATCCCCGTCCAATATAAGAAGTTTGAGTCCTTCTCTACTCTTGACTCTTGTAAGGTAAATACAATTGTCGATGACTGAAATATGGATTCTTTAAATTGAGACCAACTTTTGAAAATGACTGACCCTGGCTTTTGTTTACGGTCATTACAAAACAAACCGCGGTTGAAAACTGTCTTATTTAAAATTTAAAAGGTATTTTTTATCAGATGGAGACATTGATATCCTTGGGAGAAAAGTGTGAAAATCAACTTTGTTTCCAGAGATCAGTTCTGCTTGTATGCCACATTTTCCAAGAGAGACGATCTGTAGTCGAGTACCATTGGGAGGACCGTTTTTATCAAAATTTATGAGTAGCATAACAGGCACACCGACTTTTAAAACCAACTTGTGGTTTGGCAGACCGGATAATCGTAATCCATTAAGAAAGCCAGGTGAGTAAACATTTTGATCAACGCTTTCTTGAACATCCTCTTCGGGCATAAGGAATCCGAACTTAAATACTCTTTTTTGTGACCTAGAATTATCGATAGTAATCTGTCATTAATTTCGTAAACTATTTCATTAGTAGGTGCCAGTATTGCTCTTTCCTTCCAATATGCAGTTTCTTTCCTTCCATTGTGGGAGTATCTCTAATGGTTGTGGATCTTCCTTTATTCATTTAATTAAAGTCCTAGATGCTCAAAACCTCTGCCAATATAGGTCCATTAGTTTAATCGGGTGCGTTTCCAAAGTCATCTCTAAACTCTTGGCGGTTCGAATGAAGGATGTGATAGGTTCTATTATCTCGCCTACCCAAATGGCCTTTCTAGGGAGCATAATATTGTGGAGGGGCCGTTAATTATCAATAAGCTTATTTCTTGGTTAAAATGTTCTACAATGTAGGGGTTTGTCCTTCAAGTTGATTTCTCTAAAGCTTTTGACATCGTAGACTCGGAGTACCTTGATTCTTTGCTTTGGAAAATGCATCCCCCCCCCTTGTGGAGGTGTTGGGTTAAAGGGATCATGGCATCCGCTAGAGCTTCGGTGCTTGTTAATGGGTTACCTACTAGAGAATTTCAATTCTATAAGGGGGTGAGGCAGGGGGACCCTTTGTCCCGGTATTTGTTCCTAGTGGCAATGGAGAGCTTTAACTAGATGCTTGTTAAAGCCAGAGAGAGAGGAATTATCAAAGGCATTCAAGTGCCTAATGGTGGTCCTATGATGACTATCTATTCTATATTCTACGCTGGCGATGCTATGATTATGGGCAAATGGTGTGCTTCTAATGTTGCCAATTTGTTATTTATTCTCCGATGTTTTACCTCGTTTATGGGCTGAAAGTTAACTTCCATAAGTGTGCTCTATATGGAGTCAATGTGGAGCGAGAGGAGGTTAAGAGATATGGGGATAGAATTGTTAGAAATTCAGTTAACGATTCTCAATAATCGTTTGATCAATTACAGTACAACGAATAATAACAATGTAAGACAAATACAGCGGAAACAAAAAGGAAGACGAAAACTCCCACGGGAAACGATTTTCAACAGCAACAGGTTTAATTCCTACAAACAAAGAAACACAGGAAGAAAACGAAAGGAACCGGGCTTGTGACTTGTCACACCTCAACCGACGGCGAAAGAAGGCGCGATGATTGTCCAGATGCATACAACACTATTTTAATGTTGGGATATTCTTAATCAACCTATTTCATATGACATAAGTAATCAATACATATACAAGATACAATTCAACAACAACGAAGCAAATTACTTAATTAATTAGGTCACACTAAGTCCGCATGCGATCCTATGGTGTCATCAGTCATGGCAAAACATCATCAAACTACATAACCTGCAACATGCATAAAATAAATGTCAACTACGAATAGTTGGTGAGTATACATAGGTTTAGTGTACTACATATATTAAAGCATGCGAATCAATGAGTTACGTGTAATCAAGTAAAGCAAACTAGTGAATGAGATAGAGCAAATAAGCTGCATGAGCCAACCCTGACCTCAAGGTTTCCAATCAGAAGGCACCCAAACCAAGGCAGGCCAAGTGGGATTGTCAAGTCAATAGATCTATTATCGTAACCCCGGCTTTTTACAGTTAATGTCAGGCGAGTATGAGTATGAGTTTGAGTCCAACCACAACATAGCACAAATCAACCCACAAGTTCACATACTATATCACAAATAACAACATAGAGTTCGCATGTAGTTTTCGAGTAAAGAATGTCGAGTAAGGGTTTTGAATACGATACATGTTGCACCCCGAAACGTTTAAAATAAAGAGGAGCTATTATTACTCAACTTGGATTGATCATAATGATCCTCATAATTAGAACGATACACATGCCACGGATTTGGTCCTATTGTATAAAAGATAAGATGTTACGATTTTGAGTTTGGTCGGGAGTCAGAGTTTTGTCAAATGGATGTGTGAAAATTAGTTTTTGGTTTAGCGCATTACTTTTAGAATTTTGACAGCTTGCAGACTGTAACTTTAGGTGAGATTTTAAAATATCAAACGTCTTCCAAAAATCACAAAAAATTACAGGGTGCTGGTTTAATGTATCCCGAACAACTTTTGTTTAGAATGTGTCTTATGAAAATGCTAGGAACCTGCTCAAAACAGCCTTACAAGATAATAGGTGTTGAAACTCGCATCTATCTTGTAGGGACTGTTGTGAAACCCTCAGGCCGAGCTAGGACACGAGTAAATTATCGTTGGAAAGATAACTCGACGAACTTAATCGTGGAGTTTTAGTTTGTTCAGTTTCGGTTTGTTAGGGATATGGTCTCTTAAAATCAGCCTAGTAATCTGTCCAAATTTTTAAGTTAATTGTAGTGCACGGTTTAAGTTAATAAAATTCAAACAAATATCTTTGACTAGTTTAACCATTTTTATATATTTTATTAACATACTTAAAAAATATTTTTAATAGCCAAACCATATAACAATATATCACCAAGTTGAACCATTTTTAACCCCCTTTTTTTTCCATAAATTTCCAAAAAGAAATTGAAAACGATTTTTGTAAAGAGTTTTAATATCTTTGTAACCGAAGTATATGTAGTGTGGTAGGTTCATCAACATATTTAATATAGAACACTATTATTTAAGTTAAACGAGTGATAAAAATATGAACTTAGGACGGGTTTTCTTACGTAAACAAGCATAGAGAAAGTAGTTGATTCTGACGGGTTCGTTTAACGCTTGAAACACCCAAAACAAGCTTGCGAATACTTGCGAAATTCTGGAAAAATGGAGGTGTATGACTAATGGGGTAAAGTTGTAAATATGGAGAAGATGACTATGGGTTCTTGAGATTGCTATGTGAGCTTCTGTTTAATTTCTAAGAGGAAGGAACAAATGGGTTTTAAAGGCAAAAATGAAGTTGGTTGGCTGTGAAAAATGAACCGAGAATTAGATGGGCTTTGGTGTTCAAAACGAGAGGTTTGAGAGCCGAGATTTCTTTGTATTACCGTGAGTTAGTGAGGGTTGAAAAGGATGAGTTTTTATTTGTGAAAGATGCTAAGAATTGAGCTCTATTTTGTATAGAAATCGATTGTGAAGGGTGACAAAAGGGGAATGCTTTAAGCATGCAACCCACTTTATCTTATGGGGTTTGTTAGGGACACCCCCTTAAATTTTGGCTGACACTAGGTGACTCTAAGGCCTAAGAGTCACCTCCAGGGATAAGAACCCCATATAATGCCTAAGAGTCACCCTTAGGGCAGGTGCGATCAACAAAACCCCTGAATCTGACCTAACACAATATAAACCTCCTGGCGCACTGACTTCGAGATACCGACTACAATTTTAATCCAAATGTGAACTACTAAAAATTTAAGGTGACACAAAGGTCTTGAGGTGAGCTATAAGGCTCCTTATGTGAGACTGTGAGATTCAGCTCCCATATTCAAGCGAGAGGTCACCTATTAGCATAAATTAACGGTGACGTCAAGGTTTTGGAGTGACCTTAAGGGCTCACATCTTACCATCCAGACTCCCTCTAAGGTCTATGTGTGACCTATATTATCGCATCTCTTACTTATTATTACACCGTTACGTGCATACACACATACAAACACATACTAATATGTTATCATACCACACACATACATGATAGATTTTGACTTAATATATGTTTATATATACATGAATATGGTCATGTGGCCGGATACAACCTCATGTAAGAACTCTGTTGGTATATTGTATGTACTACATGCATATGTACATACACATACCAATACGCTTACATGCACACACATATGTACATACAATATCAATATGAATAAACTTAATATATGTTCATATATGCATACATTACACTTTTACATGTATATAATCATGCATACCGCACGTACACATATAAAATTATTATTATTATATTAATAATAATTATAATAATACTTATTATTATTATTATTATTATTATTATTATTATTATTAAATAAATAATACAAATAGTATATGAAAAAACCTTCAGGGTGACATAAAGGGCTGAAGGTGAGATATGGGGCTCTTTATATGAGATTCACTCACCTGTTCAACCGAGAGGTCACCTACTAGGAGAAATTAAAGGTACGCTAAGGTCTCGGAGTGACCTAAAGGGCTCACATCTTGCCATCCAGGCTCCCTCTAAGGTCTCTGTGTGACCTATATTATCGCACCTCCTACGTATTATTACACTGTTACGTGCATACACACACACATACAAACACATACTAATACGTTATCAAACCACACACATATATACATACATACATGATAGATTTTGACTTAATATATGTTTATATATACATACATATGGTCATGTGGATATAACCTCATATAAGAACTATGTTGGTATATTGTATGTACAACATGATATGTACATACACATACCAACACACTTACATGCACACACATATGTACAAACAATATCAATATAAATCAATATAAATAAGCTTAATATATGATCATATATGCATACATTACACTTTTATATGTATATAAACATGCATACCGCACATACACATATAAAATTATTATTGTTATATCAATAATAATAATTATCATTATAATAATACTAATTATTATTATTATTACAATATTACTTTATTATTATTATTATTATTATTATTATTGTTATTATTATTATTATTATATATAAATAAATAATACAAATAAAATATGGAAAAACCTCCTGGGTGACATAAAGGGCTGGAGGTGAGATATTGGACTCCTTATATGAGATTTAGCTTAGGGACATCCCCCATATATGTGAACGTTTGGGCTTAAGGTGAGGTTCCCTTAGGGACACCCCCCATATATGTGACCTCAAGACCTCCGAGTGACCTCTAGATGAGGTGTATTTAAAAAAAAAGGAGTGTCTCTAAGAAAGCCTTTATCTTATTTTAGCTTCCTAGTTCTAATTGACTTTTGCAAAACTTGTCACGCACGAACACAAGTTTCGGAGCTGCATTCGTGTCCGCAGGTCGCGCGGGCACGAGTTCAGAATTTTGACCCGACTAGCCATTTTTCACAACCTCCCCCTTCACAAGGGTATAAGCCAGAGTAATACATGACACAAGAATTATCTAAAGCCTTAAGGTTTATCCTTATAAACCAACACAACTTTTGTTCCCACACCAAATGTGGGACAAGATGCACAACATTTTCCAAACTTGAACAAAATGACTTTGAGATTAACATCTCATTCACACACATTTTTTCAACAAGAATGAGGTGTTTGGATGGGTCCTTTCCTTTTACCCACCTGAGGATGATGGTGGGAGAGAACATGAATCGAAAGTGCCATTGGAAGTGTATTGTGAATGTCTTTTGAGAGTTGGTTATCATGTTGGAAGGCTAAGAATTTATCTATGGGGGGACGATTGGTGCTTATCAAAAGTGTGTTAGATAGCCCCCACCTATTTCTTTTCGCTCTACAAGGCTCCTAAAAAGGTGCTCGAGGTCTTGGAAAGAATCCGGTTTAACTTCTTGTGGGGGGGTGCGGTGGAGAAGCGGTAAAGAAAGATGAGGTTTGCAAACCTAAGGAGGACAGTGGGCTGGGGTTGGTAAAACTGTCAGACTTCAACCTGAGTCTCCTATGCAAATGGTTGTCGCATCTCAAGGTGGATGAGGTCGGGTTGTGGAGGAAGGTCATACTTGAGGTGCACTTTGTGAATGGGCATGTTGATTTTTCCCCTGCGAGAGGCAGATTTCAGGTGTATGGAAAGTCATTGTGGCTGCCAATAAGGAGATGCAAAAACGGAATAAAGGGCTGGAGAGATGGATAGTGGAGGTCAATGGCAAAAAGGAGCTGGAGGATTTATTAAGGCTTTACACGAATCGAGGTATACGTGATAACAAAAAGAAGATGATGCATGGGGCGATTCTTGTCGCTTGCTGGAGTATTTGGGATGGACGAAATACAATGGTGTTTAGGGCACCGTCCATCTCTAAAGTGATATGTGAAATTAAGAGTTTGTGTAAGTTATGGTTTGAAAACAAAAGTAGAAAAGCTATAAATCGATGTAACTTCTGTATGGTGTAGTGTAGTTCCTTTTGTATATGGTCTTCTCTTTTTTAGTTGCTTGCTAAAGGACAGTTTTTCTAGTGCTCAATAAATTTATGATGTTAAAAAAAGAATTAAAGTGAATCCTTTTTTTTTGAACGGTCAACGAAAGCCCCTGAAAACCCAGGGACTATTTACACCAGTTGAGCTCATTCCAGGGAAATCCACCACCGCGATCGGCCGGGTGGTAAAACGTGGGAGCTCAGGGATCGAACTTGTGACCTTTCAGTCCCAAGTCTCCCATCATCGTCAATGCCCCTTCCAAAATGTTACCCGTAAGAATCGAACCTGTGTCTCCAATGAAGAACATAGACTTCCTACCACTACACCACAATACATTAATTGCAATCGCCACCGATAATGTTAGTTGAATATATATTATTTTTATTAATCTTCGAATAACCATCCGCCAACTAATTTTAGTGACATCAATTTCTATTCCTGTCATCAATATACTAATTACCTATATATAATAAACCATTCTTTGAATAGTAAGTCAACGGGCTATTAACGGCGTTAGATGAGAGATGATAACTCCTAACACCAAGTTTATTATCAGTACCAACCCCATACCCTGGTTTCTATCAACCCCCTACTCCATTAATGCCCTCCTCCATACCCTGGTTCCTATCAATACCCTCTCATTTCAGTCAGTGAAACACGCATCCCATCTCTTCATCCCTACCACCACCGCCGACTAATCCCTGGTCTACGGCCGCTCCAACCTCTGTTCACGACCACTGCGGGCCGCACCTTACTAGGGTCGTCTTCTTCATCCAATTTTCCCAAATCAGTGATGACAACGTTACAGAATTGTCCGATGATAACCTCGATTTTCGGTGATCCTCCTCAAAACCCTGACGGACGACGGTTTCATCAGGTGACATATCTTTAAACCCTGATTTCGCCTTTTCTTTTCAGGAACGTTTATATCCCCCCACTTTTGATTCTTTTTGCTAGATTACGAGGTTATTTTCTTCATAAGTAGACGATGAAAAAGATGAACATGATGGTGACTAACTATGGAGACGAACTCATCAATTTCCTTGCAACATAAAGGTCAGTTTCCTTTAAAATATGTCTAGATATCAACATCATCTTCAAAATCGGTTCAATGCTCTCTCCATCAACGTAAGTTTTTTAGATCTATAATTTATGGTCTGATTATGGTAAACTGAATTAGAGATTTTAGGGGTTTGAAATCCGTTTAGGATTACGAACTGAAGAACTAATTTGTACCTCCTATGAATCTATGATGCCTTGCCTTTCAAGTACTTCAGTGTTTAAAAATAAAAAAAACAAAAAAAAAACCCTCATTCTCATATCGGTGCGATGGTGCCTATGTAACTTTCAAGAAGGGATTACAAATTTATTTTATAAAACCATCAATTTTTAATCGAATCCAATTTCAAAGTTTAATCATTGTTGCTTGATTCAGTTCAAAGGTTCTATTTCCAGATTCAGTCCTATCTAAATGCAGGTATTTGTATGTGACCTAATTTTTTAAAGTAAGGGAATTCTTTTGGTACTTGGTTTCACTGATTATAATCCAGCAAACCAACTTTCGGTGTTCTAAGTTTTGAGAACAAGGCTTTAAAGCTTTTGTTGTATCCTGATCTCCAAGTGATATTCAAAGTTGTAGTTATGGCTTCAATATCTATAGTTGTTATGAAATCTGTGTGTTTTTCGAGTTTGACTACCATTAAAAGTCATCATCAAGTTTCTTTTCATTGTGGAAAAACAATAGTTTGCCACTTTAGTTCATCATATAGGTATGTCTTTTTGGTTGTTGATTTAAGAAAAAGCTATAAAACAAACCTCTTACTCATATATGTGACAAAATCTATGTGTTATAAATTGTTTCTTTTGTTGTTTCTCTGTAAGGAAATCTATAAATGTGGTTACTCCCGACTCCTACTATTATGTTCTACAGTGTACTTTGGTAAGTGTAGGTGTGTGTTCTTTTTTATACTCATGAGATTTGTCTTCTTTTTTTATTCACTAAATTGCTCTCAGTGTAGGTGTGTGTTTTTCCTCTCAGCATCTAGGAAATTTTGTACATTGAACCTCTGTTTTTTCTAGGTACAATCATAGTTTCATAAAAGGCCATTCCACAACCAAAAGGTAATAACGAAACTTCTATCTTTGTAAAGCTAAAAGCTATTAAAAATGGTAAAGCTAAAAGCTATTAAAAATGGTAGTGTGATTTCTTATGGTTTAAGAGATGGTTTTGTTGTTGATTTTTTGCATGAATTAGTTCCAATATGAGTAACTCTTATTTATTTCTTTACACTTGTATTCTTTATATTGTATTTTCCTTATGCCTCTTCCTACACATTCGCAGATTACATTAGAATTTTACAAAGGAAAGAGTTTTGTCCGAAAAGAGGTTAAAAAGGGCCCAGGTTCAAACATGTCTTAGTACATGTTGAACCAGCTGGAAGCAGGTGAGGTTGACCCTCAAAAAAAAAAAAAAAAAAACTTTCTTGTCTGTTATTTTTGATATTGAATTTTGTATGCAAAACAATAGCCTTTGAGATTGATAATTTCTAAATAAAAATGTTAATTTATGTATAAATATGTTAGATTTATATCTGAAGTCTCGAGTGGTCATTCTTCTTTTTGATACGACACAACAATCTGATCTTAAGACGACAAGTGATACGAAAATGGTGAGGCCGCCGCAACGCGCGACGGGTCACCCACTAGTGTCTCATATATTTGATTCATTTGGGTAAAAGTAAATGGATAAAGATTCACTTTCCAATAATTAATATGGTTAAAGTCTAAGATAAAGTTTTGATTTGATCAAATTCTTTGAAATCAAGAAATCTGAAATTGAATCCTTATGTTTTTTTTAACGGTAAATTTGGATCAATAAAAGGGTCATTACTCACCACACCCGATCATCTTCATTCTCCATCAGGAGAAAACTCACCATAGGTGAGAAAACCTGGCTGGCTGGTATAAACTTTGCTTCATGGAGCGATATTCTGAAAGTCACTCTTCGTATGATGAGTTAAGTGGTATGCAAGAACATATCATAAAAGATGAACTACTTAACTCGTAGTTTTAAGAGCATGTCATCAAAGGTTTGCTAGTGTTTTTTTTCATTACTTCTCTTCTAGCACCTTTTGATGCTTTCAATGTAAACAATAACACTCAGAAAGATAAATGAGTGAGTGCATCGATAGCAGTGTGCATACATGAAGAAGAACATCTAAAAACTAGCAAACTTGATGTTGTTCACGTCACTATCACCAACCCACAGAAGAAGAAGAAGAAGGAAAACTTCAGTAAAAGGAAAAACTCTAATGACCAAAAGGTCGACACATATACATATTCCTGCTCTAAACTCTTCAAAGGGCAATCTCCTTACAAACTTTGTCATAACAATGAGCATAAGAAATGAGAGTGCCCCAAATACAAGGAATGATTGATCAGAAAAATTAATCATCTATTCATTATTCATGATACTTGAGTAACATATATAATTAATCACTCCATAGATAATCTCTCATATTAAGTGTATCTGTATTTTACCTTAAGTCTTATAGATGGAGGTATTAAAGACAACATTTTTATCTTTTAATTTGTCCCTAAAACCTTCTTTGAAAGACAAGACAAAAAAAAAAAAAGGAAAAAAACCACAACCCTGTCACGCGTTAATTAGCTAGGTTATATGAATAGTGCATATTGATATATTGATGATTGGATATTTTCATTTCATGCACCATTTTCTCATATCCCACGGTATGTTAGTTTACCCTTCAATCAAATTCACACAGTTAACTTTAATTATTATCTACATAACAAACTTGCAAAATCAAATCCATACATGTATACTGCCGTAATAATAAATAGTTTGATGATAATCGAAGTCAAAAGATTACATTAAAAAACTAATATAACTTGTAGTCAATTCTGTAATAATTGCCGTTCAAAATAAAAATTATGTAATAATTATTGAAAGCAACAAAATTTGGATCACGGTGTATTGTCGGTAAGCATATTGATTACATTAATCCAAAACAAATTTTGGATCACCTATCAATCGTGATTATATGCTTACTTATATTATATTTTTCAGAACCAATTTTTACTCCACCAAAAACATAATTAACAAGAAACAAATCATTTGTTACTTAACAAAGAAACAGCAACCTAAATTCGGGGACCCTGCAGTCCCCAACCCGTCGCGAAACATATTCTTAATCGCCGCTATATCCTTCACGACTCCGTCCTTATCGGTTAACATCTTAAGCAGATTCTCTCCGATTAGTTTAGCCGCCGTCACGAATCCTTCTTTTCGTTTTAAAGTAGCGGTTCTTGCGAAATTGAAACATGGCATGAGGCAGTTGCCAAAGTAAGCGGACGGGGTCGGCGGATCCATTCGTGACCTACAATCGACGGCGAAAATAAATAGTGCTACCTCGTCATCGTCTAAATTCGGGAAGCGGGTCAAAATATACGCGCATGCTACTGTAAACGATGATACGTATGGTAAAGTTGGAAGTTGGGTTGAAACCAGCTGTTTCAACCCGGTGATAAAGGTTCGAGTCAAAATAAACGTGGCTCGAACCTTATCAGTTGGTCCAGAAAGCCTAGGAAATTGAAACCCTTCGTTAAGGGTTTCAACTCTGGCTTCCTTCAGATAACTTTCATCTAGTTGCGGGTATTCGAACAATCTATCATAAATCGGCAGCAAAGTTGTGTTAGCCAAAAACGACAAGTCGGAACCAGACTGGGCAATCGACGCCCATGCCATCCGGAAACGTAACGTGGTGCTTGCGTCACCGAGTAAGTGGTGATACGTCATTCCGATAGAAATCCCACGGTCAGGGAAAAGCGTCACTTGTACGGAGAAGACCGGGATTTTAACGGAACCGTCGGACGCTTTAGTAGCGCGTCCGAGAAGAGGTATAAGCTGATAAAACTTGTCACATTTTCGAGGATGATTCCCGGTGAGATCGTTGAAATCAAGAATATTACATTCTGCGACTGTAAATGCGACTGAATCACCTTCAACGTATCGAATCTCGGGTAGTCTAGGTGTGGGGAATATGGTGAGTTTACCGGCGAAAGGGAAGAAATGTTGTAGGGTGATTGATAAGGATTGTTTGAGATTGGGGACAAGAGTTTGAGTGAAGTGAGTGTGGATGATAGGGAAGTCATAGAAGAATAGTGTGTGTACTATAGGATCAGGGAAAGATAACCACCGGATATCGAAGAAAGTTAGTGGCAGCGACTTGCGGCCAACGGTGGCCGGAGGTGGCGATACTTGGGAGTGTTCAAGGAAAGTGATGAAGGGAGGAAGGGAATCCATTTGTGTATGCATATATGGCTTGTTATTCCAAAAATGAGTCCTCCATGTGACCTTTATTCTTGTTTTCTATATATATTATATTGTTTATTTCTTTTATAAGTAACTCCATGTGACCTAATAGATGCTGCTCGAAAAAAAAAATAAGAATAATGTGTGTCAGGTGTTATCAAGTAAAGTTGGTGAAGTGATTAAAATTTTAAGCTTGTGGTTGTAAAGACCCAAGTTCTAGTCTCACTCACACCACTTTATGAGATATTAGTGGGTAATGAAGGATTGCCTTTGCTTGATCCTGAGTCATAAGGGATGGTTTACAGGTTTGCCCGGTTCCCGCCCGATGGTGCAAATGAGGGGCGCTCCCGGGTTCTCTCGCTATGAGGTTTGGACTCGGGACAGTTAGTAGGTCCAGGGTAACCAGTCCCAATATACCGCTGAGCTAAATTGTCGTTAAAAAAATGTGTGTCAGGTGTTGAAAAGAGTAATCTAGACTTTACCATTTATTTATTAGGTCACATGGAGTGGTTTCACCAATTGGACATTATAAATATTTTTTAGATCGCATGGAGTGTAGGTATCACACGTTCACCAACTTCACTTACAAGGTACATGCTTAAATGCACAAATTAGGGAAATCGATGAACTTCTAGATAAAGGGAGAAATAATAGGACCGAAGATAATCCAAAACCAACGACCGCCCACCGAAAGATGTTTAACCTTCCAAGCTGAGAGACAGTTTCAGAAAAATCTCTTTAACTTTGGCCCAATGTGTTTGTGAAGTTTCCACATTAACCCCAAACCCTAATTTTTTCCTCCCTGCGTCAACTCCGCCTGTCTCCCATCCTCACAACGACCACGACCTGGCTTCTTCGAAGGATCACCCCTCTTCGCCCACACCGCCATCAACCATGTCACTTTCAACCCATACAGCCCCTGTTTCACGAACCATGACTGATGCAGTAGCTACGACCAAACTTACGAAAGCATATACCGTCACCAATATTCATCTCAAGGTTCGTGTGCTAGACGGTGTCAAACTCACCTACTCAACATGGGTGAAGATGTTTTAACTTCAAGTGAAAGCCTATAAGATCGCAAACCATATTGACGACACCGCCCCACCGGCTGCCACCGATCCCCTCCATGCTATTTGGGCGGAAACTGATGCAGTCCTCCAATGGATCAATGGTACGTTATCTGATGAGTTACTTGTTCGTGTTCTAGAAAACGACGCTACAGCTCACAAGACATGGCTTAAACTACAAGAATTTTTATTAAATAATAAATGCTCACGAACCGCTACACTTAAATACGTACGAGTTCACTACATTGACTCTTGCCTCATGCTCCTCTATGGATGCATATTTAAAAAAAAAATAATGACCTTGCCGAGCAACTGGATGATGTTGGACGTCCCGTTAGTGAGGACATAAAAAGTTTTTCAATTGGTTAGAGGCCTACCTCCAGAATATGACACCATATTAACACTCATTTCAAAACATAAATTTCATAAACGTATTAATATTAGTTATAGATATATTAGTCATGTTAATTATTATAGAAGGGTATTTAATGTATTTTATAGATCTATATAGGATATATTGTACTCATTATTGAGGGATCCAATATACAGAATATCATTATTCAATATGGTATTACAGCCTAAAGTTCCTAAACCCTAATTTTTTCCCCCAAACAATCAACCCTTTTACGACTTACGCTACGGTCGGCGCACTCTTCGACTGTTTTATACTTCTTTCGTCGGTGCCCTCTCTGATGTGTATAAGGCGTCACGTACTTTTTTGAGAATCTCAAGAATCCATTAATTAATAAAAGAAGCGGCGGGTTTTACCACAGTGGGCTAGAGGTTTTATCACAGTGGGCTTTAGGGCGGCGGGTTTTCTCTGGGATGGATGTGCAACATAGAGGGTTTTGGTTACTCGCATGGCCTGTGGTCGCAACGTGTCGTGGGTAGCATCGTTTACCATGATGAGACCCCCCGAGTAACCGGGTGTTTACCGTTAAAAAAAATTAATAAAAGGAGCACCTCCTTTTATTGTTCTCCACGTGAGTTTTTGGTTTGACAAGCCTCCCCAGCACAGAAGTGGATTCCATCAATATCTCTGATCAATTAATATTTGGTGGACTTCTTATTAGCCGCATAACAAAACCAACTTTTGTTTTTAATTCGTTTGTTGGACTGGTTCACTTCAGATCAAGACAAATTTATTTGAACTTGGAACGGAATTCACACCATGCAGCACATGGCGGATAACGTCTATGGATATTATCCACCGACTCAGACATGGTATATGGACACGGGTGCGTCTACTCATCTCACGGCCAATCTAGGTATATTCCAAACCCCGTTGTCAAAATCTGATATTAGCAATATATTTGTTGGGAATGGCAATACGTTGCCGATTAAGGGTTCGGGTAATGTTTTACATCACCTCCCAAACCAAACCTATAAATTAAACAATGTTCTTTTAGTCCCCGACATCATTAAAAATCTTATTTTTGTTCGTCAATTTTCTTGTGACAACCAAGTTGCGATTGAATTTGACCCGCTTGGTTTTTCTATAAAGGATCTTAAAACCTGTCGGCTCCTTTCCCGCCACAATAGTTCGGGCGACCTTATCCATTCACATCTCCATTAAATAATGTGTTTGCTTGCTTGACTACTCACTCTCCACATCTTTGGCACAACCGTCTTGGTCACCCAGGCTCGCATGTTTTAGATTTGTTGTCTAGTCGCAAATTTATTTTTTCTAATAAAGAAAAATCTTTTGATGTTTGTCATTCCTGTCAATTATCTAATAGTAAACGACTTCCATTTTCCGATTCTGTATCATTTACTTTTACACCGTTTGATATCATACACTGTGATCTCTGGACATCTCTCATTTTGAGCAAAATCGATTATAAATATTACATGGTTTTAGTATATAATTTTACTAATCATGTGTGGGTTTACCCCCTGAAATTTAATTCTGAAACATTTCCCACATTCAAAAAATTCCATAAACTCATTCAAACCCAATTTAATAAATCTCTCAAATCTTTCTAGTGTAAAGTGGGCGGCGAATTTGATAATCGTGATTTCCAAAATTTCGCTAATGATCACGGCCTTGTATTTCGTTTTTCATGCCCGCAAACATCCCAGCAAAACGGCGAGGCTGAACAGATGATTTGTCGCCTTAACGACATCATTGAGCTCTTCTTACGCAAGCTCATCTTCCACATCCATTTTGGGTTGAAGCTCTCCATACCGCGGCCTACCTTCATAACATCCTTCCTACCAAACGACTCAATTTTAACGCTCCCGCCTTCATCCTTTATCGTCGTCACCCTACATATGATCACCTCCGTGCGTTTGGATGTGCTTGCTATTCCAACCTTTCGGCCACTCAACCTCATAAGCTTCACCCACGTTCAATTCGGTGTATCTTCCTTAGCTACCCGGTCAACTTCCGTGGGTACCGGTGTTTTGATCCTTCCACCGGTTGTGTTCATATTTCTCGACACGACGTCTTCGACGAAGGTGTATTCCCTTTCTCCGAAACCAATCACACCCTCTCCCGCTAATTCAGTCCATTCCGACCCGCCTATGGATACCGATCCAGCCCCCTTCGTCGCTCCACCTCCTCCGCCAGACCACATTCCCCATACCCCTGCCAACCCATCATCACCTAACATGCACCTCGTTAGCCTAAACTCCTCTCCCCACGCTAGCCCAACCCCCTCCGCTCCAACCCACATTTCTTCCTTATCACCTCAGCCACATTAGCCCGTCGCTCCATCTCCTATCCCACATCATACCTAGAACGTTCACCCCATTACTACTCGTGCTAAAGTCGGTGTCACCAAGCCTAACACGCACCTCGTTAGCCTAAACCCCTCTCCCCACGCTAGCGTAACCCCCTCTGCTCCAACCCACACGTCTTCCTTATCACCTCAGCCACATTCGCCCGTTGCCCATCTCCTATCCCACATATATCATACCCAAAACGTTCACCCCATGACTACTCGTGCTAAAGTCGGTGTCACCAAGCCTATCGAGCGTTTGAACCTTCACACTAATACTCCTTTATCCCCAGTCCCAACCTTCTATATTAAAGCATTAAACGACCCTAATTGGCGACAAGCCATGAACAATGAATTTAAAGCTTTGCAGGATAATGACACATGGGAGTTGGTACCTAGACCACTGGGATATCCAGTTATTCGGTGCATTTGGCTGTTCAGGCATACGTTTAGATTTGATGGTTCGTTAGAGCGCTACAAGGCACGATTAGTGGCAAACGGTAAATCCCAGACCGTTGGGATCGTTGCATGGAGACTTTTAGCCCGGTTGTAAAACCAGCGACCATCCGCACTGTCTTATCTTTGGCGGTGTCTAGATCTTGGCCGATTCATCAGTTGGATATGAAAAATGCATTTCTACATGGCGCTCTAACAGAGACAGTTTTTATGTAGCAGCCTCTAGGTTTTGTTAATCAGTTTGCTCCCGATTGTGTTTGTCGCCTCAAGCGATCACTTTATGGCCTCAAACATGCTCCTCGGGCGTGGTACCAACAATTCGCTAGTGTTTGTGACTCATCTCTGTCCGTGTATCGCCACAGCGTACACACTGCCTATCTAGTATTATATGTGGATGATATTGTTCTGACAGCTTCAGATCCAGTTTTTCTTATACAGCTGATTACTACTCTATCCCGGGAATTTGCTATGACAGATTTGGGTGACTTGCATCATTTTCTCGGTATTACGTTTACACGTGACTCGGCAGGTTTATTTATGCAGCAGTCTCAGTATGCCAGAGACATTATACAACGGGCTTCTATGAGTTCCTGTAAACCCTGTGCCAAGCCGGTTGACACGAATTCTAAGTTGAGTGCAGATGATGGGCCATTATTAGCCGATGGAACTTTATACCGAAGTCTCGCGGGTGGGTTACAGTACCTAACATTTACTCGTCTAAACATTTCATATGCTATTCAGCAGGTTTGTTTATTTATGCATGCACCTCGAGAGCCACACTTTTGGTTTATGAAGCGTATTTTACGCTACCTACAGGGTACTCTGGATCACGGTATTCGATTAACAGTAGCGCGAGACACGTCTCTTACCGCTTACTCGGACGCTGATTGGGGCGGGTGTCCGGACTCTAAACGATCCACATCTGGATATTGTGTTTTTATGGGAGATAATCTTTTATCTTGGTTGTCTAAGCGGCAGACGACGGTTTCCAGATCTAGTGCAGAGGCATAATACAGAGTTGTGGCCAATGCGGTAGCTGAAGTTAGCTGGATTCACAACCTTCTATTGGAGTTGCATGTTCCTCTTCGCTCCGCCACCATTGTTTATTGTGATAATGTGTCTATTGTCTACCTCTCTGGTAATCCGATACAACATCAACGTACCAAGCACGTTGAGATCGATATTCATTTTGTTCGAGCAAAGGTTCGAGTTGGTCATATTCGCGTTATGCACGTTCCCTCAGAGTACTAGTATGCTAATATCTTCACTAAGGGCCTTGACGTGCCTATTTCAGACATTTAGGGACAGTTTGAGTGTCCGTCCTCCTACCGCTCGAACTGCGAGGGCGTATTAGTTATAAAAATATTAGTCATGTTAATTATTATAAAAGGGTATTTAATGTATTTTATAGATCTATATATAAGGTCTATTGTACTCATTATTGAGGAATCCAATATACAGAATATCATTATTCAATAATTAACACTCAAGATTAACAAACCCATATGGACGAAATTTGCAATTAACTTATATATATATATATATATATATATATATATATATATATATATATATGTATGTATATATATATAGGGTGAGGTTCATTGTAGACACTTTCGCATGTGAAATAGCTCTTTTTCACATGTGAAAGTTTCTAATTAATGAGAAAAAAGAAAAAAAGAAAATTAATCACAACCATTAGATCAAGAGATCTAATGGTGAAAAAGGGTGTCTACCTGTCTACACTTATGGGGTTGTCTACAATAAACTTTTCACTATATATATATATAGGGAGAGGATCATTTGAGAACCAATTTGATTTGAGAACTAAAAATAACTAATTTGAGCCACATGTTTATTACATGTATCCCCCTTCCCATGAATTGTAGTGGTCCCCCCCCTGAAATTTGTGGTTGAGATTTAGTTCTCAAAAGTCTTCAAAATAAAAAGTTCTCATTTGAACCTAACCCTATATATATATATATTTAGTACAAGGGACAGGCCAACCATCTATCCCAACCCGCCCCAGCCCATTTCCCTCTGCTCTGGACCCATAAAAAAAGATTGTATCTTTATTTCACCTAGAACCTCCTGCACATCTTGTACTTTTAATTTTAGGTTCATTATGTTTTAGTCAATGGTTTTTGGGTAACATTCTTTTTTTATTTTCTTAGCAACAGGGACATGGTCTGAATCCAGTTTTACATTTATTGCATTCTTCTTATGTTACTGTTTTCAAAGTCATGTCAAAAATTAAACTGTTATAGAATGAATAGCTTTGAACATCATAGATGGTAATTTAAAGAGAAATCTTGGGTCCAAAGGCCATACCAAACCAACTAGATACTATTTCAAACCAGTTTTGTGAGTGTATTTATTATTGGGCTGCTAATTTTTGGTTTGAAACATAATCAACGGTAGAAACGATGCTTAATCATGTTAGTTTTTGGTTGGTTGTCTGCTCATAAACATAGGTTGTTGTCTATTTGTATCAGGTTTTAAATAAGATGAATAGTAGAAATGTTAGTTGATAGGGCTGTTGATATAAATTGTTAATTGAACGTTGTTGGAAGCTATCATATTTGTTTAGAGGTTGATTGTAGGCTTTTGTCTATCTATTCATGGTTAGGATTTTATAGGTCATGGGTTGAATAAATGAAATGAAGGTTGTTTCATAAAGACGCTTAGGATAGTTCATATCTTTACTTGTTCAAGAATTATAGTATCATATGCCCCTCTTAGCAGAAGATTAATTTTAATTTCTTTTACAGACAAAATCGAGAGCTCGTACGAGGTTTCCTCCAACAGGCGTCAAAATTGATTGCGCCACGATATGGTGAAATTCATATCTCTGTGAAGCTGAACTAGCCGTATCACCTCTGGAAGATCGAGGAGATAGCCCATGAAGAGGGGGGTTATACACCTTCAAGAGGATCCGGTTCCCTCAGTGGGAATACCCTTTCTATGTGAATAAGAAAGGGTCGGGGCCCCAAGCAGATCACACATTCTGTAATATGTGTACGTACGTATACATACGTCTTTTGCAAGAATTGACTGAGAAGCAAGAATTACTGATGGTCGCTTACTGTGAATTTGTGATGTGATGGTGGCTTACTGAATTTTGCTGATATACTTTAGATAAACTTTTCTGGGGAGCTTGTGAATATATCTGTAGTTATTACATAGCACTGAATAATACTATATAGATTCGAATCTGGAGTATAATAACCAATGAAGAGAGGAGTCATTACAACTTTAAGAGACTCTTATTTCCTTTTTTCTTTCCGAGACTCAATATTATAATTGCAATTTCATATTAAAGATGTGCTTTGTCTTTTTTTTCTGGACTCAAAATACTTATCTGTCTGAGACACACAACAATTAGAAGCACACTTTTCATTAAAAACAGGCAACGACACCGGGTAAGGAAGGAGTTGATTTTTTTTTGGGTAAAGGGGAAGGAGTTGATTTTGCCAATAAAGATGGTTGAAGAGAGTTTGATAGTAAGTATGTGGAGAATGGTTGCCATGGGAAGTTTGGTTGCGGTGGTGGTGGTGGTCGACATGATTGGGCAGGGGAAGGAGGAGAGGATCGATATAAACAAACTACATGACTAATTAGAAGGAGAAATAAAGGAAAGTCATATCACTAATTTGACTACATAATATTCAAGATTGATTGAGAGTGACTGTAGGAGAGATTGAATTGAAGATGATATTATCATATTATTTGTTATATATATATAGGGGAGGGTTCTAGAGAAAACCATCGAATTCTAGAAAACCAAGGAAACCACTTAATTGCCATTGATTAAAGGGGCATTTACATATATCCCATTCTTAAACTTTTTAATTACATATATACCCAAGCTTAAAATTCAATTACATATATCCCCTCCCTTAAACATATATATTACATATTTACCCAACTTATTAAAAATAGCTTATAAAATTACCATTTTACCCTTATTGATATTTACATATTTCACCTTTATAATATCATTAGTTACAAATTTCTCCAAAACAAAATGTAAATGCATTCAAATATATTAAAACACTATTTTTCATACACAAAATAGTCAAATATATTACAATAGTTTACCAGAAACATTCAATCTGTATCATCTCTATTGAAATTTAACAAATACATCATTTTCATAATCTTATATGTACTCCACTGTTTTTCAATTGTAAGCCACAGCATCTTCCCATCGTATCATCTGTTTGTTGCATGAATAAGGCCTCTCTTTGAGTAACTGGATTTCTTTCACAATAGAAATGTAAAACCCACTATAAATGAGTATAATTTCAGCTACTGGTATGACCCGTGAACGTGAACATCTCATATGTCAATTCTATTTTACCATATACCATGTGGAATTCTTGAAAAAACAAAACTCATGAATATAAACAACATATTTAAAAGAATAACATAAATAAAACTTCAGGTGTTTTTGAGGTAAGATTATGTGTTAAATGAAAAGAACTCAAGAATCCTAATTTGATAACAAGTCAACGTCAATAGATGATAAACAAATTGATCTCTGACTAAACAAAACAAGCAACATATTAACATGAAATTGTATACCCTTCCTTCTCGTTAGCCATCAAAGCCTGTCAGCAAAACACAACATCCAATTTGGAAGAAAATCAACCTATTCTGACATATTTGGAACAAAATGGTAAATAAAACCTAAACATTTAAGACTCATTAATCGATGGAACAAAATATTGAATAAATCGAAGAATCAATCTACTATTATGGAGAGACCCACGCCATTTGGGGTTTTTTTAAGGTCGAACAATCAACCAAACAGATGAGATACCAATTTGGGGTTTTTTAAGTATGCCATCAGAGAGACCCACGCCATAAAGGACAGCCTGAGAACCCGTGACTTTAGTGATTCTAGAGCTGTATTTGTTGAGTTTCAATACAGATGTTAGAGATTGGAGAAGATGAGTCATGAGATACATGTAAATGAGAGAAGTATGTGTGCGTCGCGTGGGTCTTTTGTTTCTTTCTTGTTCTTCAATTTTCTTTTATTTTTAAAATTAAAAGGATAATTGTGACATTTCATATGAAAAAGGGGATATATGTAATTGAATATTGGGTGTGGGTATATATGTAATTAAGACCATTAGCAAGGGGATATATGTAAATCTTCTTTAATTAAAAATTGAATGGACAAGATTATATATCATTTTCAAAAAAAGAAAAAAAATCTGACATTAATTACAATTAAAATGTAAGGGGCATATTTGGTATAAAGGATAACAATTTCATAATTAAAAAACTCCATAATAATTTCATACATTCGCTCTCCTCTCTCATTACACGTTTTTAGAAGAATTCAATCATTTTCATTTGTTTTCTTCATCTTCATCATTTTTAGAATAAATTCAGGTAATCGTAACAGACATATGTAAACTTGCTTACATGTATGATGTATGTAAGCACATCTCTAACCGCATTATATATATGTAATTACATAGGTAAAAACCAATTATATAGTTTACAAAACAACATATATAAACAAAGTTACATACATGTAATCTATATTTAATCATAAATAAGAAGCTATAAATACGAATATAAATTATAATCTGTACATAAAAGATAAGATTACATAAATGTAATCATGTTTGCAAAGTTATAAATTATTATTGTTAACGAAAACTTATGATTACATATATATAAGATAATTTGTAACCTGATGATAAACTTTAATGAGTGGTTATGTTTACGTAAACCTGATAATAAACTTGATACATGATTACATTTATGGTACAACGAGATAATAAAAGAAGTAACCTGATGACAAATCAGATTATAAACCTTATTATAAGTGGTTACGTATATGTAACCTTAGATGAACTCATTTGTTATGTTGCTCTTGGCGGATAATAACTGATAACATATACGTAAGATTATAAATGGTTACGCAAAAACCAATTATATAGTTCACAAAACAACATATATTAACAAAGTTACATACATGTAATTATATATTTAATCATAACTAAGAAGCTATAAATACTAATCTCTACATAAAAGATAAGATTACATATATGTAAGCATGTTTGCAAATGTTTAAATTCTTATTTTTAACGAAAACTTATGATTACATATATGTAAGATGATTTGTAACCTGATGATAAACTCTAATGAGTGGTTATGTTTACATAAACATGATGATAAACTTGATACATGATTACATATATGGTACAACGAGATAGTAAAAGAAGTAACCTGATGAAAATCGGATTATAAACCTTATTATAAGTGGTTATGTATATGTAACCTTATATAGACTCATTTGTTGTGTTGCTCTTGGCAGATAATAACTGATAACATATAACTTCAATGAGTAGATACATATATGTAACCTTAAGATAAAAAAGTAATACATGAATAATACATAAGATAGAGCACGAAAGAAAGGAGAGATAGATGAGACAAATAAGGAAACTGTTTCGTATTAAATAATTAATTAATTAATTTAATTAGAGTACTGGTCAAATTACATTACTAACCTTTTCTATTTTAAATAAATATAAAAACAAGAAATGTTATGATTGGCTGCAATTAGTTTTCTTGGTTTTCTAGATTTAGTTTGATTTTCTCTTGAACCACCTCTATATATATAAAATAAAAAAACCAGTTAACTTTAATTCAAATAAAATAAAGTTTCATTCTACATCCAAAACGTACGTTGAATAACTATTTCCATTGGATTGTAGAGTTTTTTTCCAAGCTAGTGTGGATGAAAATTTTATTTATCAAAATGGATGATTTGAAACTTATTGGAAATTTTGATTTTTATAATATCAGTTTTATGCTGTTGGTGGAAAATAATACGAATTTTAAAAATAGCAAAGAATAATATCAATTATTGAGGAAGGTGTCAATAATGAAATACCGTTAGTAGAACCATAACGATGTTAGTGGTTTGCTGACGTGGCATAGGTTAAGGGACTCTTTTTGTAATTCTTAAAAATGGAGGGGCTTAATTGAAAATTTTATAAAATACTTTAAAAAAAAAACAAAAACAAAGCCAGCCATCTCAATCCCTTTCTCCGCCGCCTCCGCACCTACCACCACCCCCGCCTGCGTCAAACCACCACCGAATCCAAAACTCACCTCCGGCGGCGGCGCTGCTGTGCTACTCCAACTCCGGCGGCGACGACCCCAAACGAGCAACCATGGACCACCATTTGACCCTCCTTTCGACTCGGTTGCGATCAACAGATGAAACCGGAATTAAACCTGGGTGGTGGTTACGATCAACAGATGAAACCGGTATTAAACCCGGTGCCTCGACGCAAACCGACCGGAGGTCGCCGCTTTTGCCAGAAAAACGATGAACAAGACCAGACACAGCAGCAGCGGCCGAATTCGCCGGAGGTCGCCGAAATTTAAACCCATTTCTTGGCGGTCTGCTGTGTTGAAACACAGCTCCGACGACCTTTAAACCCATTTCTTTTCTTGGCGGCGGCGAGGAGGGCGATGGCGGAGAGGGCGAGAAAGTGGCGGTGTTCCGGGAGGATGGGGAGGATGGAGGGGTTTTTCATGATCGGAGATCTGAGATTTTGGGGTGTGGGTTTTGAGAGGGGAGATCTAGGGTTCCGGCGGTGTTTTCTTTCACCGGGGAAGAGATGAGGTGTGAATTTTAGTTTTTTTTCATATGAATTACACAAATAGTCCCTGTATTTTAATTAAGCCCCTCTATTTTTAAGAATTACAAAAGTAACCCTCAATATTTGCCACGTCAGCAAACCACTAACACCGTTAGGGTTCAACTAACGGCATTTCATTATATGCACCTACCTTATTAATTGGTATTATTGTGTGCTATTTTTGAAACTGGTATTATTATCCGCCAATGGGGCAAAACTGATATTATTAAAATCCAATTTTCCAAACTTATTTACCAAAATGGATATTTTTTTGAAAACCTTATTTCTCACTCCTAATGGTGATTGGTTACATGATGTATTATTAAAATGAATTTAGTTTATACAAATAAATTTTTATAAAAATACTTGATTTAAGAAATTTTACTAATAACTGTAGATGGAAAATGATCTTAATCGCATACCAAAACTAATGTCAACAATAATATGTATCAAATGAATCATGATTTATATTCTGTTTGAAAATGCAAGGTACTAAACATGAGAATAAAATTATCTCTTTCTTATATATGTGTCTATTAATTTTCAGTTATTATATAGAACTATTAAAAAGTACATTTAACTTCATATACTTTAAAATTAATATAATAAACTAAGATAATAAAAATACCCATTGTATTTTTTGATATATATATTTTTTAATAAAATTTATATTGGAACATATATAGAAAATAAACTATTACGTTTTTATGAAAAAGTTATTATACCTAACTGGCGGATTTTAGCACAC